>CABEGB010001092.1:166005-766005 GCA_901521435.1 Crematogaster levior
TGTCAATTCCGCATTGGCGGAACGTAACTACGGAATGACCATGATTAGTTGACGTTTCGTGACGTCATTCCGCCGTTCCGCATTTCCGCAGTTCCGCAGCTCATGGGACCGCACTCTTAGGGATCGATTCAGCTAAAATATCGGATCAAAAGATCGATTTTTTGAAAAAATCGATTTTAAAATCGAACTTTTATTAATAATAAAATAAACACAATTTATATTATATAAATGCCATTCATTTCACATATTACTTTTTTATAATGTAAGAAACATAATATAAAGTTTGCGGAAGTATATATTATTATCCTTATTGCCATTAACCATACCTCCTCTAAATGCACACGTACTTATTACATCATGGTCGCCATTCCATCAATTTCAAAAGAATTCAAAACAATAATTGCTGTAAATGTTTGGGCGAAAAGCTGATTTTCTCTCCTACACTAAAATGTGCCGGCTTTTTTGAAACAACCTTTCTGGGAACAGACGTTGCCACGACAGACAGATATTTCATCGCAATTTTAGTTAAGTGGGATATGTATTACAATAAGATTTATCCCAAATGTATAATGGATTTTCTTTTAAATCGATAATTGGCTGAATTTAAATGTTTTAAATCAGTCGGCATCTCATCACTCCGCATACCCAGTTGCATTTTGACTGGTTGCTTACACTAAGAAGTTTTATAGAGCGACCATGGGTCGTTGATATTATTAACATTCTGTTCAAGGTGGATGTTATTAGATTCAGCATTTTTCTTCATCACGTTCATTTGCAAGTTGAATTCAAAATACATGTTGAAGTCTTCTTAATAGCTTTCAGATAAGCTAATGGGTCGATAAAATGTAACTTTTTTTGAAACGGGTCTAATACAGTAACAATAGCAAGAAGAGTTGCATTATTTAGACTTCCAAATCTTTCTCTCAATTTTGGCAAGAGCATTTGTCTCTTAAAGAAAGCATTGACGCATCAGTCACTAATTCTCAAGATACTCTTTTTTTTTCAGACAATTTACTAAAGAGATTGTTACTTTACTTGCAGTTGCAGTTCGTCGCCAGAGAAACATATCACTGAGATTTGCTGATTCAAAGTGGACCCATAGCCAATACTACTTCTTTTTACTCTAATAGCACTATAGTGCAAGCAACTAACTTTTTCTCTAATTGCAGCTTAGAAATGTAAGCATTACCCGGAGACTTTGGAAATTTTAACACAAAAGGCCTAACACTTTCGGACAGTGTAATAAAATAGACTTCGGATTATAATACTTAAGAAAAATTTATGTAATACGTATATGACTGGTTCTCGAAAATTCGAAATTCATTCTACTCATTTTTTGCCGTTATTAATGTATCTTTAGATTAATATTTTTTTTGAAACTATACCCATTATAGTTACTTGCCATAATTTTAGTGTTCTTGTTTCAAGAATAAAACTTGTGGCAGTTGATCAAATACCTAAATATCATTTCCATCATGTTTCCCGACTCAACATTTCTATTCTGTATGGCATTAATTCATTCATCTTGTTTTGTGAGAAACGTTTCGCTGTTAATTGCATTAGTACTTTAAAATACTGTATTTTTTATAGTAAGTATATGCCTTTTTTATTAAGTACGGGCGAAATCGTTTTGATGAATTCATTTGTCCTCTCGGTCCAAAAAAAACATCGATTCCCCTCATTTTACATGAACACTTGTGTTTGTACTTAAATTTGGTGATACGTTGCCGCGCTTATGAATTTTTTTAATGTAGTTAACAATGCTGCCAATGTAACCCATAACATCATTGCTCAGCTGAACAGATTTGTAGAAGCGCAATGAATTTTCTGCTAATTATTTCAACATTACATTTTTTTTATGTATCATTCCCTCACTGTAAAATTTAACAAGGTAATTATTTTATTATGTAATGTAGATTTATATGGTATCTTATGTGTTTCAGGAGGTAAAAAAACTTGCCTCATCGATCCCTAGAATTAAAGTGGTTATATACGATCTTTTTTGGTGATTATGTTTGATTTTATCATTTCCCTCACTATCATTCCCTCATTTTATCATTAAAAAAAAATTTATGTTATTCTGATAAGTTTTTCTTTAACAATTCAATTAGTTTTATTAAACTAATGATCTAAATTAAAATAAAGGCTAAAGATCGTTGCCAAAATAACAATAACAAATAAAATGTGCAGATCTCAGTAATTTAAGAAAAAAATGTTGTCAAAGTGTTAAAAGGCAAAAAAAATTTTCAAAAAAAATTTATATTTTGGAAAAAAAAAATTCATAATTTACTTTTTTAATTAATTTCACATTAGTAACGTAAATGTAATGATATGAAAACTCATTACTTCATAGAATTATCATCATTTCCCTCATAATTCATTTTTTCATTTACCATATATTTATAATTAAAATTAAGAAAGTTGGGGACCACGTAGACAGTTGAGGTGGGCACTTCTGTACTACATATTATATATAAAAAATGTCAAATATATTAGGTTATATTATTTTTTGTATTTTGAAGGTCATTTTCGCATTTTCTGAGAACTAGTCACATATATATGCACGAATTTAAATAATACTAAGATATGCAAAATTTGTTATGAACTGCAAGGAATAAACATATATTTATATATTTTTTGTTTAGTTGTAAGATTTATTTTTTGTAATATATATTTCAAAATTTTTTTGGAACAAATGTAAAATAAAGATAGAAAGGCTGGTAAAATAGTATATCTTACAAAGATAAATGAATTACGATATTTAAAAATACAAACTTTGTTTGTACATATAAACTTATATTTAAACTAATGTTAGACTTATATTTAAATTTGACTTAAGAAATCATATTTAAAGAAAATTAAAGATACAATTTTTTTTATTGTGTGTGTGAAGTTAAAACAATATATTATTCATTTTTTCAAAATTTTCCAAGGAAAGAATCTATGTCTTCTATCACAGATATTTAAAATTGAAAAGGAACGTTTCAGCATCTACGGATGTTATTGGGGCACATGTTAGTTATAGTGGTGGGGTAAAAAATTAATATCGTTATCGTCACTGAAGTAATTACTTCGCCTTTTCAAAATTCTATTTGACTTTAGTTAGTGGCTTGTAGCCTATATTTTTCCAAAGACGTCGTTTAATTTTAAAGAGTGCCGCGCAATTTTACCTTTAACATTTTTTACACATAAAGTTTCAAACTCTTCAATTAATTCAGTTAGTTCAAACAAATCATTCCTTCTTTTGAATTTCTCAGTGTACGCACGGAATTATAATTGCTTTTAATAAATCAAGTTGTTGTTGAATTTCCGGATTTCTTAAATGGTGCTGCATACGATTTTTTTCAATTGCAATGTTTGAATCGATTCTGTAAGGCAAGAATTAGCATTCATTACGGGATTGTAATTACCTGTAGATCCTATAACGTCAAGTTACGACATTTCCAAGTCCTAGCTTTTGATTGGTCCTGACATTTTTTGTCTATTCGGTACATTTCTGGATGCTTCGTACATCTTCGGAAGATAAGCTAACCTTCGAAGATTAGCTAATCTTAGAAGATTAAGCTAACCTTCGAAGACTATCTTCAGAGGCTATCTATTATCTCTGTAGTGGCTGTATCTCGTTCTTTCCGCGTTTAACTTTCATGGCTTATATAACCACGCTAACTCATGCATTTCTTTGTCACCGAATGTCGTAACTCATGATTGTTATAGGATCTCCCTGCATAGAAAGAGGCCGCCGTAATATGTACCCATCTTGTTATTATAGGTTCAGAAGGAGGAGGTGGGTATTGGAAAGTTGCTCTCTGTAAGGTGAAGTGGTAGAGGAGCTTTTAAAAAATTTTACGTTTTAATCAAATCGTTAATTGATGGAAATTGATTCCTAATTTCTTCAATACACGATTGAGATATGAGCTAAGCAAGTGACGTGGATTAAAATTTTCGCAAAATATTTTAAATTTTTTGACGAAGTTTTAATCATATATGTACGGCATCTGACACTAACAGTAAGAATTTTTGAGGAAGGCACATGCTCAGGTAAAAAAAATTCTGACAATCTTGAATAAGTTATTGTTAAATTATTTGTTTTTTTTAAGATTGTTTTGACGATATTAGATATGACTTGCTTACGTTATCATCGCAAAGGAACCTATCAATAAATGTGCAATATCGACTACAATTATCCCGGTAGTTTCATCCTTTTTAAATAAAATGTAATTGTACCTATAATCTGTTTGATTGTAGATATTGCTGTATCAATTATAACATGAATCTACAAATCTTTTTTTTTCAATGTGCTTTTATTGTATTTTTTACTTTACAATAGTTTTTAAGTTTAGATTTTTTTAAAGAAGTTTTAAGTTTAAGTTTTTAACTTATTTAAAGGAATATTTGGAAGCGATTAAAGCTTGACATAAGTCTTTGAACACTTGTTCAGTCTGTTTTTTAAAGATTATTTTTTAAGCACTTTGGTACAGAGTTTGAGTGATGAACTGTAGACTTCTTAAATTTTTCACATAATTTCAATATGTGAATAGTCTTGTGATGTTGATTTCTTCGTATTTTCTGTCTGGGATATCTAAAACACAGCAGTTTTAAGGATAAAATAATGAAATTAATAATTATAATGTTTGCAGGTTATTTTTATCTATTTATCTTTTATATGTTTAAATGTTTCCAATATGGCCAATATACATTTAATGTTTAAAATAAAATGCGAGACTAATGTTGATTTATAGTTTTAGATGATGATTGTTAATATTTTATATAGTCCATGCAATAGATTTAAGTGTACAATAGTTTAAAATAATTTAAAATTTATGCTTTTAATCCTTCTAGCTTTTACTGTAACTAAGTAAAAGATATTGTTTTCTTTTCGGTGCCTGATTTTATGCTCTGCGGAATATTTTATCTCTCCATCTAATTTACCAGAGCTCTGGATGTGAAGAGCTGATCCATGATATTATCTATCTTGTCAGACATATTTATTTTGTCAATGAATTTATTGAATGTTTATAATTTCACCACTTCACACTAAGTCCCTAACGAGTTTCTAACAGAACGAAAGTTCCCACAACAAAGTCTAACAGAAGAGATAAGGAGGATCAGAGCTTCAGCATGGAACAATTGAAAAAAAAGAGACACGGAGAGCAGAAGGCACTCATAGCTCTCGCGTTGTAGCTTGAGTCCTTAGATTCTAGATACATGTAACTAAAAGCACTTCAATTTTTCCATCTTAGATAGATATTTTACGCATAAATTGGAAGTGGAAATTTGTTAATTATATACAATAAATTATCTACAAAATTTATGTCCAAATATGTAAATTTTTTTGAGAAATATGCACAGATTGAATAAATATGCAAAATATGCAAAAATTAATTAACATTAATTAGTTAAAAACATTATAATTTGTTCATTTATTAATGCTCTAATAGAATATGCAAAAAATAACAAATATGCAATTTGCATATAATCCGAAGTCTAGTAATAAACCTTTCTAACATATAATAAGTAGAATTCTATCGCGTGCTCACACATTGAATTAATTTTAAATTTTCATACTTTCGCAATTCGTCTGCAGCACAAACAGATTGTTTAAAGAATGTTACCAAATTCTTTATTTTGTCGCTTAAAGCTTTAATTTATCAGATCGCCATCAATTATCTCAGTACATACTAAATTCAATGTGTGAGCAAAGCAAGGAAGATGTCTATAAGATCCAAATATATCGTTGATTGCTTTCACCATATTAGCACCATTATCGGTAATAACCGCCACAACACGATCAATTTGGATTCTCCATTCCGCGCAAATATCACTCATCCATTTACCTATATTATTCGCCGTATGACGCTCGGTTAGCTCGGTAACCAATAGTAACTGATGTCAAATGTTCATGCACTGCATAATGCGCAGTAACACCTAAATAACTTCTTGTATTGAGAGTGTCTGTTCAAATGTCCGATGTAAGTGTGAGGTGATCTATTGTTGAGAGCTCTTTTCTTTTCAAAGCAGATAAAACATTATATTTTTGTTCTATTTGAGTGGTGATAGTTTTTCTTCCTGGTATTTTGTAGAGAGGAGCGATTGTTGTCATTAAATACTTGAAACCGTCTTTTTCCACGGAAGCAAAAGGCATTCGTTATTTTTTCTGCTTTTCCTCCACCATCTAAAATAAATTAATGCAATGTACAATAACAAATAGCAGGATATAGCAGCGGTCAAATAATTTATATTTAAAATAAAAATAATAAAAATTTGGCGTGACCTTTACATAACTTTCCCATTATGAAGAAGATTTTGTTAAGAAAAATATGTTTAAAACTTATTGTAATTCTGAAGATATGAAAATATGAGATATTATTTTCGAGAAAATAATTACCTTGAAATGATTTAATTTCATGTAATGTAGAGTCGATTTCTGGTTGAAAAGATAGTTTCTTCGCAAAAGATTCGCTCGCAGTCATCGATCTTCCTGATATTGGTGTGGATAATAATCTTGTATGGTTGATGATGTTCGGTCGAATCGACGACGGATATCAATTCAGATGATATCAATTTCCTCATCAGGTTAATATGCGGTTGATGATCACATGCGTACGATTCAGAATAAACTATAGAATCTAGAATAGACAGTCGTATATATATGCTCAGCAACATGTATATATTAGCCAATACATTTGCCAGCCCTTGTTGGCCAGCCAGCGTAGCCTTTACATGTGTTGTATGTTGTTTGTGTAGCCAATAGTGTGTGTATTATAGATGGTAGCCAACCCATGTGTATGTGTATATGTGTATTGTGTTGTGTAGCCATGTTGTTTTGGCAGCCAATGGCATTGTGTAGATGGTAGTAATATGGTATTGACTATTGTATGTGTTGTGTGTAATATTGTGTAATTGTGTGTGTTGTTTGTGTGTATGGCCAATGAGTGTTTGTGTATTATTATGAATGATACTGTGTATGTTATTAGCCAATGACTTCATATTATTATTATTGATATTATTATTATTGACTATGCAATAATGTCAATATTATGTGTAATAATGTGTCAATAATAATAGCAATTAGATTTGTCTTCAACCAATATTATGAATGGTATTATTGTGTAGTGTTATGTTGATATTATTATTAGTATTACCATTATTGTGTTGTGTGTGTTACGTTTTATTAGCAATAATATTAATAAACAATATTCAATATGAATGTTATGTATGGTAATAATAGCCAATGTGTGTGTGTTGTGTGTTGTTTTGCATGTATGTAATTTGGCATAATGTATAGATCAATGTAATAATAATAATAATAATAATAATGACAATAATGTGTATTATGTGTTATTGTGTTGTGTGTATGTGTAGCAGTATGTGTGTTGTTTGTGTGTGTGTATGGAGTATTATTATATGGTAATATTAATATGTATGTGTGTATTATGGTATGTATGTGTGTGGCAATGTGTGTATTAATGTGTATGTGTTAATAATATTGTGTATAGATATTATTATTATGGTAATATGTATGTATGATATGTATGTTAGTAATATTGTTTATGTATTGTGCATGTATGTTATGTATTGTTTGTAATGTGTATTGTGTATAATTTTGGCTTGTTCCATACGCTGCTTTTATTTAAGTAGAATTCACGTTTTTGATGTCATACTCATGTCGATGTTTCCGCTTGAGGTGCGCAGTCAAATTGGTCGTATTACATACGTTTTATTCACGTCAGTTTGACACATTTTGCATCGGCTACCAATTTGTGTCCTCACGAAATATTTCCAAGCAGAACTGCTTTTAAGTTTAAGTTGTTTAGGTAACACTAAGGAAAAATAATTAAATAATACACATTGATTTGCATCGCTATAATAAGGACGTAATCACATAATGTTATGTGCAATTAGGCATAGCCAATTTTGCATTAAGCGAACAAGTTTTCAAACTTTCTACCAGTTTCGTAGATTCCCATAAAATTAATTCTTCCTTTGTGTATAGTTACTTATTTTGTGCGACTTATACGACACACGACTCTCCAATTATACGGATTATGAGCAATTGGAGAAAGGAGAAAAACATACAATAAATGTACATTAAATGTATGATCAATAATTCAGGATCTCGAGAATTAAGTGGTCAGGTTCATGCCAGTTTGACCTCACGATACTAGTTAAGGGATAATAAAAAGGAAGATAAAGAGTACCGAAAAAAGTACATTAAAGAAGTAGCCAAAGCGAATTATTATTCAAAACTTCAAAAGCCGTTGTCGATCTATAAAATAAGCAAGTTTGGTAAAAGTTATGTAAATTACTTACCCTTTATGATTGTGAAGACGGCAAGCTAATAATCTTCTGTTGCACACGTGTATCACTGTTAATGGGTATCGAAAAAGAAAAAACAATGGAGGATTCTCAAGCACACTGTTGCACATTGTGTATCTCTGTTAATGGATGTCGAAAAAGAAAGAACAACGCAATGTCGCAATAAAACAATTATAAGAGAGCTTATAAAACTCCCTAATAAGGTATTCTTAAAGGTTTACTTGTACTCTTGTACTCTATATGTTTATTCAATTCACACGTGCGTTCCGTTCATATATGTAATACTACTATATTGCTAGTCGCGTATCTTCCCAATAAGCGGCATGATAAGCGCTGAGGGAGCGAGATAGAAAATACGGTACGCATGCGCATTTGTGTCAAAGTACACGAATTACTGTACATACATGCGCAAACGTTCAACGTTGAACGCATGCGTCTACTAACATATGCATACAGGCATATGTAAAGGCAGAAAGTAATGTAAAAAAGTTATGTTTATTATATAATACGACTTATTGAATTAATATTATGATAAGAAAAAATGTAAAGAAAAAAATCGAATTTTAAACATTTTTATTATTTGATATAAAATAGATATATTGAATGAAAATATGAAAATAAAAAATATATACTAAAAGTAGTATATAAACGTTTTATAAAATTCTTCACAAACAAAAGAAATAAAAATATTGCCATACATATTACTATATATATTACTAGTACTAATAAAATAAAATACATATTTTTAATATATTTTTGAATACTAAAAAGTATATACTACTGATTATTAAATAAAATAAGTTTTGTATACTTTTGACGGATATAATCATTTTTGTTTAACTCAGACATGTGTTTGGCTTCGTGAAATAACGTTTATGTATAACGATATTATATGTTTACACAGTTGTGTTCTGTGGTTGTCTAGTATATCTTGAGATAATATATGATTTTGCATAGTTTTGTTAGAAAATGAAGGTGATAATCTATGACTTATAATATTCGTTAAAAATTTTATTTTATTTTTTCACAATTCATTTGTGTATTGTCGGATAGTTGTTTCTGATATTTTACAAATCCTATATACATCATCAGATGGTTTTAAATATGGATCTCTATTTTTTAGTTTAGATAATAAAGGCATTTTATCGCTTAATAACTGGTTTTTACAGATATCACAATTTATAATATATTATAATTTATTACAAATATATCCTGCTATGTATTGAACTTATCTATATTATCTATATATGGTGTGAGTTGCCAAAAAGTTTTCATATAATCATGGTCAAAAAGTAATACTTTTTCTTCAAAATTTTCTACTTCTTTATCTGCTATGGGACACTTAAATTTTTTTGGATTTGATGACACATGTAAAATGTCTAAACTACCAGAAAGACAATTACCATTATCAAACTCTTTTAATGTCTAATCAATAGACGTTTGTATGCACTTTTTATTTGTAGAGCATTTGGGTTATTATTAAACCCTCCACGACTTCTTATGGCACTAAAAAATGTTTCAAGAAAATCTTGAGATAATTTATATGTTAATAAGTATGTCATTCCTAAAGATTGTAAACAATCAAATATATTTCTTAAACATATAATTAGCCCAACGAAAGGACTAATAGAAAAACTGGAGAGCTTTCCAAACACTATAATAGTACACTATAAAGTATTTTTCATGAAGTACTTTTTGAGTTACGAGGCTTGAAAGATACAATATTTCGACATAAAATACAAAATATCTTGAGAAACATTCAGTTTTCGATAATCTTATCTTGATACTTTTTGCACAGAATAATGAAATCAAGCAATTGGTGTAAAGAAAACACATGGTTGATTAAAAAAAAAAAATGTTGCAAAGTACATACTTGTGGTGTTTAGCAACATATTTTTTTTTTCAAATCAACCATGTGTTTTCTTTACACCAATTGCTTGATTTATTATTCTGTATATATATATATATATTAATATAAAATTAAAGAAAAGTAAAGGATGATTTGAAAAAAGGTTTGTGATACCATATATATACAGGGTGGACCATTTTAATCCATCCAGTCGAATATTTCGAAAACCAAGCCCGGGAGAGAAAAATTTTTCAGACAAAAGTTGTTTGGTTTCGAGGGGACCATAAGATGGTACCATTGGTTTGACCTTGAAGAATTATTTGAAAGTCACATGAAAGTCACCTCAATTTTTTAAAATGGCATCCCCTATTTTTTATTGCATATTCTTGTATCTTATCTCGAGATCTTTCCAAAACATTATAAATAAATGTTTTTTTGTTAAATATTTTCCGAGTTATAAGGCTTGAAATAATTTCTTAATTTTACATAAACTATAAAATATTTCGTAAAATATTCACTTTTCGATGACCTTACTTCAATACTTTTATACACAGAATAATGAGAGGAATCAATTGGTGTAAAGAAAACACATAGTTGTTTTTAAGAAAATATATGTAATTGTTAATTACAAATTGCACATTGGTGCTATAATTGATTTATATACTATACATCTGGTATATATCGATATAAAGTTACCTATTCTATTTAAAAAACTTTTCTTTCCTATTTTTTTAAACATATAATCACAGTGATCTTTAAATCGGAGCCTATCATCAATAATTATACCCAAGTATTTCATTACTTCTACTCGCTCTATCTCAGTTCCATCCGAACATTTCAATACAATATCTGTTTTTAGTTCCTTCCTAATACTCCTAACAATCATGTACTTCATTTGTCCAGCGTTCATTTTCAACTTATTTACATTTATCCATTTTTCTACTGTCCTAAACGCCATATTCATTTTATTCTCTATCTCCGCACTGCTTTCTCCAGTTACATATATTAATGTATCGTCTGCGAACATTTTTATGCTACACCCTTCCGGACAGATCTTAATTATATCGTTTATATATATAATAAATAACAGAGGCCCCAACACAGACCCTTGTGGCACTCCATATTCGGTGGCAATTAATTTTGACCACTTATTATTGACACGGACCTGTTGTGTTCTATTGTTTAAATATGATTTTAACCATTTTAATACTATTCCTCTAATTCCATATTGGTATAACTTCTCTATTAATCTTTCTCTATCAATTGTTTCAAACGCCCGTTTAAGATCTATAAAAATTACTCCTACTATTTTCCACTCGTCAATAATAGTTTGAATCGCCGTTTCACAAGAATATTGTTTTCTAAAATCCGAAAGAGAGAGAGAGAGAAGAGGAATTACAGAAGAGAAATTACGAAATAAATGTTTGTAACAATATATTCCAACACAAGTATCTCACATTATAATATTTGTATAATACTGCAGTAATATTGTACTGCGATATATCGTAATATTTGTATAATATGCATTAATATTAGCAATAGATCACATGGTAATATTTGTGAAACATTGTAATAAGATTTCAAAATCATATATCACACTGTAATATTATATTATAAATATTACATTAAATATTACATTGTGATATATTGCAATATAATAGTAATATTTTCGTAATATTTTATTCTTATTTTAATATTACTACAATATTGTAATATCATAGTAATATTACTGCAATATCACATGCTGTGTAGATGTTTTTTATACAGGGAGTGGGATTCTTCTCCAGTGCCTAGTGTGGTCCCTGTTTCCTGGTAGTGATATCAGTTCATAAACAGGGCCTCAAGTTAGAAGATTTGATGCTTCTTTCTTGCGAAGAAAAGATTCTTTAAGTAGCTACGTAGTTTAATCACATTTCGTGATTTACAATAATTATAAGAATGGAATTGATTAACACGTCCCAGTTGGCAAACAAAATTCAGTATAACTCAAAAAGGATTCATGGATTGAATTCCTTTTGAATTCATAAAAAAGAATTCAATTTGAGTTCATAAAGGGTTCACTGAACTTCTATCGAATCCGTAACAATGTTTTTACCGACTCCTGAATTAGTCATCAAGAGTTCATAAAGCATTCATAAATCAATCCTGCTATGTCAGGTAAAATGAGATCTTAAAAAGTTCGTAAGACACTCACTTTTCTTTGAAAAACTTTTAAACAACTTTATACTCTATAAAATTGATTAAAGTAAATTTAATAATAAAATATTTTTTTTATACAATGCCGAATACGTAATATGATAAAACTACAGTGGATAGAAGGTAAGTATAAACTTTTTATTACAATACTTTGACATATCACACTATTTATTTTTAAATTTCGCGCTTTATATCGATATATCGAAAATGCGAGAGGAAGAAGAATATTTCGATTATCAAACGTGTACTAAGCTATTTCGTGTCTGTTCTTGTCGTTTCGTGACTTGATTGTTTAACTTGCAAACTTTTGTAATTTTTATGATAAGTAATATCGTTAAGTAATAAAGATTACATTTTTTAGATTCTCTGAACACGAAAATCCAATATTTGTTGTATTTTTAACCCCCAAAAAGGATGTACGGGAAGATTGAAGTGGATGCACATGGTAAATCATTTTTATAACCTTCGTGTTCATTTGGGTAGGCTTATGAATAATACATACATTACAACGAAATTTTTTTTTTATTTACAGTTACATTTACATGAGAAAGGTAAACTTTTGAAAAGATTGTAATAGCAGAGTTTGTAATAAAAGGCTATTTCTCAGATGAGAAATTCAAAACATAAACTTTTTAAGAACTCATTATGAACTAAAATTACCTGACATAACAGGAACAGTTTATGAACTCTATATGAATCCTTTTGGTTTAGATTAAAAATTCATAAAGAATTCATGAAATTTCCTGAGTTCTAAATGAACTCTTTAAGAATCATTATTGCCAACTGGGCGTACAATAAGAATAGTAATAATAAAATGAAAGATTATTGTTAAAAACGTTACACGTTACCCATTTCTATTAGCATTTATAATAATTTCTTGACATATCTTATATAAAGCGACTTATTTTATATAAAATATAAAAAATAAAAATTTGAATTTGATTCACGCTTGCTTCCTGTTCAAACGGTAATTCAGAAATCTGTAAGGAGAAAGTTTCAGATGATATTCCAATATCGATGCTCGAGAAACTTATCTCTACAGTCGATAACATCCATATTCTTCAAGTATTGCCGAATTCAACAGACTCAGTCATGAAAATTTGTCTAGAGATGGCTGACCTCAATAATATTTCGTTGTTTACGATCTATTTGTTAGCTTTTGAAATAAATTCCTAAATTAAATTGTAATAAATATTGCCATTTATAATTGTGATACATTGTTGAAATTAATTTTACGTATTAATTTTTTCCAGTTTTTTGGAAATCGAGGATTGTAACTTTAAACTGTTTTGAAGGTGTTTTTTTTGTTTTTTTGTCATAATTTTAAACTGACTTGATTTTTTATTTTTAATTGATTCTGTTATTTTAAAGTTGAATTCTTTATTTTTTTATGTATAAACTTTACCTTGTTTTGAGAATAGTGTGCAGAATCCGGCAAATGAATATGTTTGTATAAATTGTTTCGATGAGTGTGAACGTTGGGAACATTGGCCAAAACAAGTTGTTCATTCATGTTTGTTTATATATTCGTTCGATTGATTTGGTTGTAACTTTAATGTTTGAATAAATTCGAAAAATAATAATTTACAAATGAAAACTGTTAAACACTTCTCAAATGTGTCAAAGCAATTTTGTTTCAAATATTTTACGATAACTTAACCCTTTGCACTCCTTTGTCGAGTCTCACTCGACATTTTTTCAAGTCCAAACCAATAGAAAAAAAAAACACAAAAAAAAGGAGGAGTGCAAAGGGTTAACATTGTTACAGCAATGCCCAATACAGGTCAAGATTTTGTTATTAGATATAATAGTATACATCTGCAATATATTGCACGCATTTTTTTCCGCGACGCATTCGTTTATTCTTTCAGCGTTATGAAAAAAAGAGAATGCTTAATGCAACAGCTATATTTTTCGCTTCTCGAAGCTTATAGGCCCCAGTTCGATCGCGTTTCAGACTCTTAAAAGGGTCGTCAAAATGCTAATTTCAAGCGGCGTGGAAACCTAGTTTAACACATGCCCAGCAGCGTTTAAAAGTAGTTTTGGCGTTGTTGCAGTGCCGGTTCTTCAGTAGTATGTCCTGGAATGAGACCGGATTCTTGTCAATTCTAATTTTACGCAGGTCATCCCGACAGTATTTCAAAAATTGATCGATTAAAGAATAATTAAATCATAATAACTATAGAACAGGATATATACTAAGAAAGAAGAATTCTTTAAACACACAAAAATGCAGTACATTTATACAATAGAGGATTAAATTAATATTTACTTGATTGCGAGAAATATTAACTTGATTGAGAATAACACAATAATCACGTAATTACTAATGTGACAATTATCTGAATAATTTAAGAATTATTTACATTAAAATATTTATCTAGTTACGTTGTATCAACATGTCTATTAAAGAGATTTGGACTTTTTCGATGTTCCATCAATTTTGTTTATCTAAAAAGTATTTTTTTTTATTGCGATTCTATCACATCACGGGATGGAATCAATTTGTAAATATAAATTTTAATCGCAAAATCGAAACTTCGGCGCAGATTATTCATTTGTAAGCACTTAATACGCAATACAATATGGTGAATCTCCAAACCACGTGCGAACATATATTCTCGTCGATTATTTTGCAGAAGCTGGGAGGGAAAGAGAACGCGCATGCAGAGGCGCGTAATAGAGACCGGCGTAACAAACGAATACTTTGCCATTCTCATTCGCTGAATGCTCGTAAATCCGTTCATAACAGAGAGTTCGCGATTGGTTCGTCTAAATTGGTACGAGAATTATAACGATCGTCGATCGCATGTTTCCTGTCTTTTCTCTCCTTCTGCTTCCTCTTTCCAAAAATAAGCGAAAAAAAGAAGAAGAAACGTGAAAAAATTGTTCCGTAACTTTCGTATTGCGGTACATAATATCGGAGCAATTGCTTTCCTTGAAAGTGGGAGCGTCCCAGCGAACCAAGGTTGAAAGAACAAATCGAAGAATAAAGGTGGTAGCATCGAAACGTACGATCAAAGAAAATTTGTAAATTCAACCGCGAAATTAGCTTGACACTAATTCCAATGGCGTAAGGGAGAAGCATGGGCAAGGCTAAAAAACTAGCCGGAAAAGATCCGGAGGGGAGAGGATAAGGTGACCTCGCGTGATATCTCATACCAACTTTGCGTGTCGAAGTCTGATTTGCTTTGTTGAATCAAGTGTACACGAGGGGAGGTAAAAGACGTGGAGAACGAGATAGTATACAGCTCCCCCTCCCCCTTCCATCATTTTTGTCGGCAATTAGACTACCGATGGAACTTGCCCATCCGATTCTTTCTTTTCCTTTTTTCCCTCTCCCTTCCCCCTCTCCCTTTCCCTTTCCCTGCCCCTCTCTTATTCTTTCTTTCCGTCGTTCCGCAAGAGATATTTTAAACTGACGTTATCGCCGGCTGACGTATTTTTACTTTATTTAACTCATTTGTAAGGCCACATCTCTCCGTCCATTTTCTTTTTTCTTTCTTTTGATCAAACGGATTGTGTCATTAATTACCTATGGAACTAGATCCGCAAGTTCGTAAGTAAACTGAAAGTCTGATAAGCATCACGAATAAGAATTTCACATAGGTATTCCAAGATCATTAAAATTATATCAATTGTTTGATACATTATTATTATTAACGCAGGTTCTGCAATGATAGCTACCTCGATTTCGCGTTTTGATGACTTATTAGTGCCGCAAATTGCAATGTAGCGAGAAAGATGTTCTTATTCGACGGTAGACTTAATGACTAATATACTCTGAGGTATAATTTTGGTCGACGAATTTTGCAGTCAATAAATGAAAATTTATTGAGTAATACTGACCGCAGAGACCAAGTAAAGACAATAAATTTGGAAATTATTTTGTCTCACACATTCAATGAAGCTTGAATGGAAATAATGGTATAGAAAACGTAAATTATATTTATTTTTGGACTTTAACTTAATGTAGAAGTGGCAATTTATTGTATCGCAGGCCATCTTTATCTTTACGAACGACAGATGAATTGAAATTCTTCTGGATCTTGCTTTATTTACATAAAGCAAAGTCGGAACAACAATTGTCACGTAATAATAACACGATTTTTAGTCCAGATTATATCTATTGTTCATAAGAAAGATAGACATTACTTTTGCATAAGTTAGTCCGTGAAGTCCGCCGAGTCTGCGTGGCAATTAATTATAGAAGTGCCATGCAACCGTCATATCTAGGTTGCCGGTTTAGGACCGGTTCGGCCTCACGGATGTGCGGTTTTGATATCTCTCAAACATTTCGTCAGACAGCGAATATGTATTTTGTGTATATGTGCATGCACGCGAATGTGCACAAGTGTGTCTCTATGTGCTTGTACCGTGGCAAGTGGCATCTACATGGATTCCCTTTCGCATTACGCCCGGCATTTCTGTTCATCGTACCGGAAACAGTATAGTCTGACTATCTCTATCCTTTGGATACTGCACCTTTTCTCTCTCTCTCTCTCTCTCTCTCTTTCATTTTCCTCTCTCGTTTTCCCGGCAGATAAGTGAAAAGCCAGTACGACGTAGGTCGAAGTTTTGGTGGATTTACAGAATCTCAAATTCGTAGCGGCGTAAGCGGATCTGGCCTTTCTCTGGTCAAACGGGTAAAGGTCGACCTTGTCGCGGGTGGGTAGTCAGCTTTTGCGGCACAAGATGAGGACGTTGATGGTCTTCTCCCACCGCACAGGGAGAAAATACGAACGATGGGACGAAGAGGATAGAAGTGGACCCAACATTCGCCGCAGACTACAGCTGACGAACCACTTGGTGGATATGCACGCGCGAGCGCCGCATCGAAGAGCCAGAAAGCAAAGTTCCACCAACATACATCCTCGCATCCATTCACTTCCGTCTCTGTCGCTCTCTCTTCTTCATCAGCTTTCCTCTACCTACGCTACATCCCTCGGTCGTCTTTGTCGTACATTTCATCCCTTAATGCTTTTAACGTTGAACCTTGGTGCAGTTAGCATGTAACGATCCAAATAATGGACCGTGCACAAGGATTTGTCAATGTCCGAACGGCTTCGAGACGCGTCGTGACACGTTTACACCTTCGTGCGTTTTTCGTAGGATCCATTAGTATAAAGTTTATCCCATTAAGAGATAATGGATAAAGAGAGCAAAACTGTTCGATGTTCGGCAATTGTGCGCGGACGATAATTTCTTGTATTTTATTTACAGAGATATGTACAATTGGTATCCAAATCTATTTGAAATAGAAAATGCAAAATAGCTGGAACCCTTCCACTTGAAAATGTAAAATAAAAAATGATTTTTTAGACACCTATTTAATATAGAAAATGGAAAATAGGTTTGTGTTAATTAATTGTTGGTTACCTCAATCAAATCAGCTTACTTTATCTGATATTGTTTCAAATGTCATTAGTATTTTATATGCTTTTATATGATTTGAGACAATTTCTATGTGATTTGTCAGTAGGCTTGACTATTAATTTTTTTGAATTTTTATATTTTTTAATAAGGCATCCAATACCTATAAATTAAAGTTAATCTATTAAAATTGTTTCTACATTCAGAATCAGCGCTATCAAGTTATTTTAAAATGACTCTAATATAATTGGTAGTAAAATTAATATATTGACCAGTATTATATCTTGATTATTTTTTTAGTTGTGAGAAAATATATTTGAAATAGAAAATAGATAATGAAAACTAAATCTAAAAATTTAAATGGAAATATAAAATACAATTTTAAAAAATTGTATTTTAAGTGTGCAAAATATAAAATAAACATTTTACATTTTGTATTTCTGTTTTTAAATATGTATATCTATTTCAAATAATGCACATCTTTGTTTTTGCATCTCGCAATTAACAAGTGTCGTGCATGTCGCAATTGTAAGTGTCGTGATTTAATTTTTTCTTGTTTAATATCGCAAATTTTTCGTAGAACGTAAAATTTTTAAAGAAAAGGAAATTATGTAAGTCTTATTTCACAGTTATATAATAAAGTTATATAATAAAACTCAAAGATTGTTTGAGAGATAAATAAAATAGAAATTTAGTATTATTATATTGTATTGTACAAGCAGGGATAAAAATTTAATTTTTCTAAATCTAAGTAAACTAAAATTGTTTACGAATAATAAGTCATCTGTTTTAATTTTTATTAAAAAAATTTCATTAAATAATTATATAATTTAATTACGTAATTAAATAATTATAAGATTATATAAATAATTACAATTATCCATAGGTGTGTGTGTGTGTGTGTGTGTGCGCGCGTGAGTGCGTGTGTGCGTGCGTGCGTACACGTGTACGCGTGTGTGCGTCTGTGTGTGTAAAACTTAAACACTTTGTTGTGTTAATAATGTTGCATTAATTGTTATCGTTCGAAATATTTATCTAGTTGTAAACTAATCAATTTTGTGGAGATCCTCTATTATTCCCGTTTTAATCCTCATTTCTTTAAGTGTATATTTTTAAAATTTTTAACATTTATTTTAATATTTATCTTATAAATATTATATAAATATATAATATAAAAGAAGATAACAATGAATACTTACATATTTATTTATTAGCATGTACAAAGTACTCACATTTACGAGAATATAATGAATTAATTATGATTCACGCGCGAAATAATAATTAGAGTATGTATGATTCTGCGATGTTTTCAACAATCTTGACATGTGATGTGCATTTACTTCATTGCAATGGAGGAATAAGTAAAAGGTGCAAAGCATTTACAACTCGTTCTCGATGTTTTTACAAATTCACATAATGAGAAATTATTATATTATTAATAGATGCAATTATATAACAATATTTTATTAGCTTAATTATCTAATTCTTTATTATTTTGCATTTTTAAAGTGCAAAGCAAATTACATTTGAGATGAATAAAAAATTTGAAATTTGCAAAATATCTGAGTTTAACCCTTAGCTGGCACTGTGGGGTATCAAAAGCCCCAGACAAGTTCAACCAATTTTTGTCTAAAATTTACTTCATTTCTCCAAATAAATACCTTTTTTTCAATAGTCACTGTCAGACTATTTTTTTCTGAAAGTGTTGTATCTCAAGAGTCTAGTTTATTTTGTAGCTTTTAATATAAAAAAATGGAAGAATTTTGAATTTTTAAGTAAAAATAGTCATTTTTTCTTTTCTATTTTCAAACAATTTTGTTTTCACAGTCACTATTAAATTTGATCAAAATAACTTATGGCAATTAAAACATATATCAAAGAATATCTGAGAATTTTTTCAAGTAAAAAAATCAGTAGCTTTCTCGCAGCATTTTTTATGCCTGAGGTCTCAAACGACTCAATGTGCTAGCTAAGGGTTAAGTATCTCTATGGAAATAATTATCGTTTAATCGTTGTAAAACAATTTTGTTTTTTATCGTTTGGGTCCAAATAAATAAACCGAAATATTTGTTTCGTAATTACATGATCGTCACCTTAGTACACCTGTGGTTAATAACGGCGTGAGCTCATAATCGTTTACCGTAAATATAATATACAACGACATTTAGTACTTAACCATCGACGTCGATTTAATTAATCATTTCTGACTATCTATCTAGCGCTCGTCACGATTGCGTTTCGACAAGAAATACGAAGATACACAGAGTGACGCGCACCCCCACCTGCTTGCCTGAATACTGATAGATGAATGATGACTGTGCGTAAACTCAATGCACCGACCACACAACGTTAACACAATGTGTTATATAGCTTGCAAAAAACATTCTAAAACTGCTAAACAGTTTCGCTATCAGGAAATATTACAAAATAAATAAATAAACGCTAAATAATCTATTCGTTTTATTTTATTTTCCTATAGTCTATCATCGTTTTCTGCTTTGTTTGTAAACTTATTTATATCTTAGATACTTTAATTTCAATAAGTAATTTGCGCAATTAAAAATTTGTAAATGCATCATCATGACAATAATTTATGGAAGCGAATATTTTGCAACACAATCTATTCTTTTGTGGTCAAAATGGCGAAAAAAAATATCTCACACACACACATTTTTTCTGAGACACTCCTGAGATTTGAGTAATTACTACAAATACGAACTTCACAAATATTACAAGTAATTTTAATATCGCAATGCACCTCACGCTGATCATAGAACGTAACAAGAACGCGAAACGTGAAGAAAAATTGAAACGCCACGTAACTGGCGTTAAAAAACATAACACGATTATAAATCTCTCTGATATCGCGCCTTTTTGAATATCGTCGCTAATCTCAATTAACCACGGCAAAAAAATAAGGACAAACATAGTTTCCCGAACACGTAAGCAGTATAATGAAACAGCGGTCAATTAATCATAGATTCGGCACGGTCCTTGTCTCCTTTCTCCATTAATCTTTGATACCATGGACAAAAAATGGGACGTACGATCGCCACCTTGGTACTACCGGTAATAACATCGCGCGAAAACGAGCGTTTCGTTTATCTACGGGTAAACGCGGCATTCAGAATTAGTACTTAAAGCCCCGATAATATCGAGCTTAACAAGACTTCTATATCAGGAAACCCGCGAGGTATTGATTTTACAAAGTCGCCGGGGCACACCAAGCCGACGGTATACAAGACTCGCCCGTTCATCGGCGAATTAGCATCGATGAACTTTTCTGAACCCCAGAGTTGAGTCTGGACTCATCGAGTTTCTCTCTCCCTTCCTCTCCTCCCTCTCTTTCTCTCTCTCGCTCTCTCTCCCTCTCCGTACCTCTTCGAATATACACGGTTGCTTAAGTAGATGGAACGAACTGCAAATAACTGTCGGCGCGATGGCGGACATTCCGCCCGAATGGCGTAATTACGGCTTTGCGATCGACGTAGATTCCGCGGTAATCGTGAATTTTTGCGCGATGCATAAAAGAGATTTGAGAACTCGTACGGATGGAGGAGCCGGTAGAGAGAAAAGGTTCGATTGCAGGGAGAACTCCGGGGTAGTTCCGCGCGAGTTTTACGTAATGTGATGAGCGGGCGAGTGTGTGTTGCGGCAACTTCGGGGAAACACTGGAGTCCGCTTTGATGCTCTTTGAAGAGTTCAAATCGCTACGCTGTAAGACCGAGGGAGTGAGTTAAAGAGCGCTTGGGCGCATCGTAAATGCAAATTTTCTTAAAGAACTACAACGGCCAATCGATGTACTTACCTCCTTTCAGAATATTGGCCATCGTGGTAGTTCTGGAATGCTATCTGCTTAAAAATTATCACGCGTGGATACGCGATATCGTACGTAATGCAATGGTATCTCATTCCTTCGTTGGAGATGAGAATTTATATTTGTCAAAAAAAAAAAGAAGAAAAAGAAGGAAGACACGAGTGCCTCTGGGATGGTTTCCTACGTCGCATTACATTCTTACGTAGTATAGAATACGCGTCCCAGTAGACGACTTCGTATCCCTCATAATCAGTACCGCGCGCTAAAGTTATGGCAGCTCCGTGCTACACGCACATAATTTATTCGAGTGCTCTCGTTTTAGGCACTCTATAAACACCGTTTAATGTCACCATATTTTTCCCTCTGCCTCGCCGTGTAATAAGTTAATAAGTTAAGTCGCGACGATATGAACACTCCTGATAACATTTCAAATCAATCTTTCGTAATTAATCGCCCGGTAATAATTTATAACGACCAAAGATTATCGCTGCTGCATTTTCAAAATAAATTTTGAAATTCCAGTCGCGTAATCACCTGATTATCTGAATTAGCGATTACGAATTAATACCCGAGTCTTAATTTTTCTTTTTTATAAATGTCACTTTTTGAAAAATTTGTAATCGCGTGTCAGGAATATTTTTAACGTAAGATATCATTATTCTTCGATCCCTATGCTCTGTAAAAATCTATAGAGATAAAATATTCTCGTGAGTGTGCTTATGTAAGAATAAGTTAGTACTCATAAATTTGGCCTTACTTGCCGGATTAACTCGTTACCCTTGATGTGATAGACGTTACCTTATATTTACGGAAATGATCTTACACATCCGGTAGAGAAACGTCGAGTTCGCAAGATTCACCGGTCGTGAATACATGGTGGTGCGCACAGGATTCTACTTATCAATCTAGGATTAGTCTGCACCCTTGCACACAGGTTATCCCGAGGTAATGCTCTCGTAATGAACGTTACTCATCAGCATGCAGCGGTATTATCCTGGTAGGAATATCGCGGGCCATTAATATCTGCTTCCCGATACGTGGATTATACGAGTTAACTATTAAAACGTGTTTGCATAACAGCACGGTGTGCGTGTAAATGTGCAACACCCGTTAAACGGAACGCTTTTTTTTTTACTATAATGAAAAATGCGCGACATGGCTTCATTATTTTTTTAACAGATTACACAACGCCGCACGATTACACATCGTCGATTTTCTCTCTCGACATTTCCATTTTGTTCGATGACCTGCTGGGTCAGCCCTTGATCTTCGACCGACACGCATTCTTCCCACACATCACATATAAATATTATATTCGAAACACCGACTCCTTACTATTTGTTACTAACGAGGGTGGTTCGCAATGAATGAAGCCACGAGGATGCCCTCGCGTTGGGTACATTGAATTATTTCGCTCGTGTGAATTTTTATATTGTAAGCTATGTAATCATGAATCTGTCATACACGCGTGGGACTTGTGACCAGTCTGGGACAGCAGCTGCTATTATTGTCATAGAGGCAACCCACAAAGAGCTAAATTCTTCGATGAAAGGGGACCTTTATGCTATTATTACTTTTTATTCTCTCTTTTTATAAGGCTCCCAGCGGAGAATTAGTTCCATTTAGCTTTTGCTTTATTTAATTCTGGGATCTAGATTCGTTTCGTTATGATTGTTTCAGAATCCAAAGATTCAATTGAGCTTGATTTTTCAAAAGTACATATCATTGTCAGAATTTTGTGGCGGACATAGAAAACGAGTATCGGATGTTACAGATGAGAAATTGGATATAAGATTTAACAATGGTAACATGTAGATTTTGTTCTATTGCATATGCATATAGGCATACGTTTTTTATGTAAAAAGCTAAACAGTTTTTACATTAATTAGTCATAATTATTTAAAGAATTAATTTGACAAAACTATAACGACTATATTATTTCGTACATTTGCATTCAATCTGTTAACTAACTTTTCCTTTCGAACATAAGGATGCATTTCGCATACATAAATCTCTACATATCGCATCAATCGGTGTGAATGGAGGGCATAGACGACGCCGATGTGTGCATACACACACACACGCACACATACGATCGACTTTCATTCACGTATCTACCATGCTCCTGTAAAGTCTTACCCTAGCGTAATCACAAATGTGCCTAGACAGTACACGTCGTACGATATATTGTATATAGAAGCGCGTTCGATGACTAGCTGTCCACGTGCAACTATTATATCGAGTGGTTGGCTATTATTATACAGCTTGCTACAGTAGGATAGAATAGCGAGAGCGTAGACAGCTCCAGTTTAAGTGGAATGCACTCTGTTTCCCATGCATCCTGTCTATGGTGCATCCAACCGATCGCATGATCACTCGTTCGTAATTCGCTTTTTAAAGCCACGATTAATAACTCCTTCCCCGATGTTGTCTCGTACGACAACACGACACATTAAAAAAACTGTCAATCGTGCAATCTTTTTTTTCGGGTCGTCTCCCCCGTTTTGGCATGATAACTCGCGCTTCCCCAGAAATAAAATTTATCTTGATCGATTTCTACTAATCTCTCCAAGCGGAAACTCGCTCGACCGTGCGCACTTCAGTATGTAACACCGCGAAAAGTTATGACTCTTATCTCTTATCGAAGTATGATGTATGAGCTGGCCATATGTTGTACGCGTTTATAATATAGTTTAATCATATAATACCATCGCTGCACGTAGTGCAAAGTCGATGAGAAATTGGTACAAAACTAATATTACATCGTAGCTTTTAACATTATTTTCGTATTTTGTTATCTAATTGTACGTAATGTCTGCCAAACATTCGCACGCAGTCGCTTATAGAAAATCTAAATTCCGAGTTAAAAAAGTTCGCTGCAAATCTTCATCGTACGACTCTTCTTCGTTGGAAATAAAATGGAAAATAAAATCTTGCGTGAGAAACATCTGCATATAGATCGGCCTTTGAAACGATACATTTTATAAAGAAATTTCAGACACTTTATGTACGTTTAAACAAATACGTACAAACGCACTTTTTGCAGAAATTGTGGGATGTATTCTCATAAGAGCGCGATATTGGTTCTGATTGAACTGCTTTACGTCACGCTGGACAAGCACGAGGCAGATGAAAACGTGAATACAACAAAATGAAGGGAGAATCTAGCTAGCAGTGTGGATTGGATGACAAAAATAACAGCCAGGCCTTTCACTTTTGACATTGTAGTGGTAAATACTCGTCATACATGCATAAATCTACGCGCGTGATACTGTCTCAAAATCGAAATACAATTTCATATAACGCTCGATTTAATAAGTTACGCCGATTGAAAAATGACAATAACATCGACAAGAGGAGAAAGGCCATTATTAATTTGCAGTTTTCAAAATTGATGCTCTCAAAAACAGAGAAAGCCTGCCAGGAAAAATTTTATTCGAAATTCTCGACATATTTTTTTTTTATGTGGAATCATCATCCGCCTGACCAAGTATAGGATGTAGGTTAAATTTGAAATATTCCGAATGTCTGAATTTGTTTTGTGCTCCATATTTTTTTCCATAGGAGATGGTACACGATAATGCAATTAAAGGAACAGCGCGCGGATAAAATAATAAAAGATTCCTGCATGGTGCGCACGAAGGGACAGAACGGCGGACAATATTTTACAACCGATACTCAGCGAATAACCGGTACTCGTGACATAAAAAATCGGCCGGGCGATTTTGAGGTTCGGAACCGACTATAAGCGCGATTGCGGAGCTGTAATCAAGTCCGGATGGGTTGCACTGATTGACAATTTTCTGTCGCCCCCTACTCCTGATCAATCTCTACGTTGCCACTTCTGTACTATGAATTTGCGAATATCGTTTCTAAATCAGCCCTCAAACCAGTAGCACGGCAATTTACACATTTCTCACAATTGATAAACATATGTATCTAACAAAAAGAGAAAATATTGTCTTTTTTCTTGAATTAAATTATATTCATCATAAATTAAAATTATTGTACAAGTAAATCTTTTCTTCCTCGAAGAAGGGACGAATAATGATCGTTAATTGAGTTGGTTTTGTGATAGGAAGTATTGGCTGTCATATTTATATGCTGGATTAAAAAATTGAGATATCGGTGTGAATGATTACCAATTAGCGAGCAGATAGGTTGCTCGCACCGACAGACGGGTTGACAAATGGATCTGGCCTGGACGCGTCTTTAATAGAGTCAAGAACCGATTGCGAGACAGAGAGAGAAAGAGAAAGAACGGAAGAGCGAGAGATCGCAGGAAAAAATGGACTATACCATTCGTAAATTGGAATATTTCCCAGTTTGTCACGCGAGCAATGATTTTGCTTTCCATTTATTTGGTCCTTTATATTCTACAGAGACTTCAAGTGCGATCGAAGTGTACGTCAGTGATTGTTCTTTTAATATATGTAGAAAGAGTTAAGATATGATGTCCTTTAACTAATGAATTTTCACACTACTTACGATAAATTTTTGAATTAATAGTTATAGCGGATGTCATAACAAAGCTTAAGGATAAATTTTCAAGGTAATTTTAAGACAAATATCGTACTTAATATCGTACTAATAATATTTAATATCGTATTGTACAACTTGATAAGTTGTATAATATTAAGATTGAGACAACAAGGTCTAAGGTTTGCACAGATACAGTATAGTCTTAATATTGTACAACTTTTTCAAGTTGTACGGTAGTAAGATTTTTGTACAATGCATAGTGCTAAAGATAACTCAAAAACTAACCACTCTTCTTGTCAGTATCGATATCAGGATTACATGTGCAAAGAGTAAATGAATTTATTTTTATTAATATTTATAATGTAATTTATTAAAATTTATAATTTATTATTTATCTTTTAATTGTTGATTTTATTTATAATAATATTTATATAAATATTATAATATTAATTTTATTTATAATAAATGTTATAATTTATATAATAATATTTATATAATATTTATATAAATATTATAAATAAAATAAACAATTAAAAGATAAATAATAAATTATAAAGTTTATTATTATTTTATAAAATAGTTTATTTCAATAGTTTACAATCGTAGTAATTTTATTATATAAATATCTGTAAGGTATGAAACTAGCAACAGGTTTGTAACACATTTTATGCAAAAAATGTGACAACTTATGTCTTACGTTGACAGCTTCGTGTTTTATCACATATCATGTTTTTTTAAATAATATCTTTAATAAAATTTTATCTGTATAGACAGTGCATTTACTCAAATATAAAAGCAAATTTATTTTTTTTTGTGTAAATTTTGATATTAACAAGAAGCGATGGGTAACTTTCGCTTTTAGCACTGTACGTTATACTACATTTGAACGCGCGAACCTTAGGCTCTCTCATTTGTTTCTAATTTTAAAAAATTATTATACTCTATATAATAATAATATTATTATTAGTATAATGTTTTGATATTAAGATTTTTGTCTTAAAATAATCTCAAGAATTTACCCGTAAGCGTGTTACGGGGAGCATCCTGTATATCGCGTAACATCTATCTTGTTTTCTTACATTCATTGTTTTACAAATTGACAACGACCTCGTTTCAACCTCTCGAACTTTGCCATCTTAAGTAAGCGACATGCACATTTCGTCGACAATAGTGAACAACAATGGGCGGTCGGATTAAAATGCAAATTAGTCCATAAGTCACGACATTATATAATTGTTAGCTGTGCTGGCGGTTATTGTCATGGCAATAAACTTTCAAGATTTAAGGTGTCAGCGAGCGGTATCCAATGGTATACGCTCGTACTTAAAAGATTACGTACATGCATACAGATCTTTAGTATTGTAAATGTCCGTCAGTTTCCCTCTTTCGCGAACGCTGTCAGTCAGTTGAGTCACACCTATTTCAATTCGTGAAAAAAGTTTTAATCAATAGAAAATAACTGTTACAAAAATTATAAGATAAATATTGAAATATAAAATTATAAGATAAATATTGTGCTAGATATTCATGTATGTTATTTTATACTTATTTTTATTTTTATTTTTAGATAAACGTGCTTTATTAGGTCTCTTGATTAGTTGTGCGAAGCAAATATTTACAGCTAAATATTACAGAAACAATTTGAACGTTATGTAACAAAAATACACGGTGGAAGTTTCATAATATTCATTATTCTTTTTTTTTTACTGTCAGGAGAAAAAGCTTAGGACCACCTGTCTCATTCGACTCGCGTAAGTCCATTATCCTGCATATTACCACCTGCGAGTAATTAACATAAAAGCGATAACTTCAGAGCGTTGTGGAATGACGATAGCCTTTTGTAAAAGAAACGGTATGTTAAAAAAAACAGCAAACAAACGCGTTCGAAGGAAGTTCTGTTTTTAAAAAAATATAAACCGTTTCTTTTGCAAAAAATTCTCACTAACAGTTAAACGTTACATTTTTTTAATACAAGCCTGGTTTGAATATATTTTTCAATATTAAAGTAATGTTTCAACTTCTTAATGTAACTTCTTTAATTACGCAGAAGTTTTTATCGCAACCAAATGTATGATATTACGAAGCAATTTAAACGTTATAAGAAAATATACATATAATTAAAGTAATTTTGTATAATTCTTTATTATGTAACTTAATATCAATGTTACGTTATACAGAAATAATCGATAATAATCATTGCTTTAGTGTCATCACGTCGTTACAGTGATGCTACTGTTTGTATACACATTTAAATTACTTTCTGAGGAGATCGAAGGTCAGTGTGTCGATATTCCCGACATATCGACAGTTATGTACACATCATTTACGGTTCCTGAGTTAATCATTAAGGCTATAAGCACTCACGTTTGTCGAGAGATGCGCCCGCGTGCTTAATATGTTATTAATTATGCAGCAATGTAATCTGCTAAATAATTGCACTCTGAATTTTCACGGAAAGAATAAATACACTTTTTTGTTAAAATGTATATACATGTTGATAACATCTTGATAACAGTACTTTATGATTTCGTATAAAACAAGCTTTTTTGCTACAGCACTGTAATGACGAACTAACGTCATCGTGTAGTGCTTAACGAGCTTCAGTTTCGATTACACTTTCCAACTCGACAAACATCTCATATACCGCGTCTTATCTCATTTCTCGACTTAGATGTCGGACATGTTATCATTGTACATCGTAATTACATTGCGTACGTATAGGCAGATATTTATTTTTAAGTAAAATTGAAACTAAAATATTTTTATTAATCTTTCACACACAAGTATACGTAAATATGTAAAGATTTTTTGAGTATAATTATTCCATGCACGTAAAAATAATTGAATGACAGTAACGCAATTTTCGCGATATTTCTATAAGAGACTTGTGATGCTGTAATAATTACTGCATATGTGCAGTGCCTATTTTCGCGATGGGTGTCGAGAATGTAGTCGCATGCAATTGCGAGCACTGTGACGAGGAAAAAGTGATCGGTTTGGGAGAGGAGACGACTACTCAGGCCATGTACAAAGAGGACAATGATAATGATGGTAATCGGACAATTTGCGCCAGAAATCACGAACTTATCGATCGCACGTTCCAAAGCGTCTGTTACATGTTATGTTACAATCGTTGCACAAGATACCGAGTGGTGCAAATTAAAGAAAATGACATGAAGAAGTATGTCATAAGTGCATTCAGACCAAGTAAGCAATTTGAAAAATTATTAACGATTTACAACGTATTTTCTGAGTGTTTCAACAATTTTATTATTTAAAAATTGTATGTATATATATATAATGTACATTTATTAAAATATTAAGTCATTAAAAATGGCTTGATTTTTTTAAGGAATTATGTTATTATTAATAGCTCTAATTTTTTACACAGATTATTATAAATTAAAAGATGGACCGTGCTGAAAGAGAGGATTATTATACGCGCTTTCTCAAATCGTAATTGAAAAGTTCAACGTGGAATCACTAGAGAAGTTTAAGCAACAATTTCGAAAAATTTCAAATTACCTATTAATATATGAAATATTAATATTAATATACAAAAAACGTATATTTTAGTAGTTTTATCATTGAATTATTCTCAATTTATTTTAGATGTACTGTCTTGGTATAGATGTAATTCAAGATTGTTAAATATATTTTTCGAAGTGTACAGCGAATGTTTTTTTCTTGTAACGAAGATTTTATTTGACGGTTTTAAATATAGCTTTAAATTAGAATACGAGAGAAAGCATATCAAGAACAGCACAGAAGTTAATATGATCAAGAAAGTCGTAGATTTCACGTTTCTTTCCATTGCACTACGAACCAAATTTTGCAATATTTTTAATTTAATAATATTGTGAATGCTTTGGATGAATAAGTTTTTGATGATTGAAATTGTGTTTGTGCTCTGTTTAAATTAATATATTCACGAAAATATTACTTTACTATTTGTGACATTTAATTTATTATATTAAGTTTATTTAATAATTTCTAGCAAAATCTTTATATATTCTAATATATACGTACATGTGTCAGTACGCAAATAATTATTATAAACTCGTTTTCTAATTTTTTAAATGTTTTCTGTATTGTGTCGCATGTAACATTATAGATAATTTCCATCCCGTTTTGGTAATCTGCTGGTAATGTCGGCGGTCTCGAATACAATTAAATTACAAAAAAAGAATTTTATTTTTTATTTATTTTGTAATAAAATATAGATTCAAGAATACCACATTATAATATTTAACGTAACTTTCGGATAAGCGCTAAACAATGATTTGTCAATGAGCAATCGCGCGGATGTACCATTATTACTGAAATAGCGCCGTAAGAATTTAATTGCAGTCCGATGAGGTATCGGTTCGATAAATTTACGGTGTACTGCGGTTTCATTATTTCTATTAACGTTTCTACTATTTTCTCGATCTCGCCGCGAATTATGTTAAGTGACGAACGCGATTCGAATTTCCATTTGCACTCCGACTTCCTTTTTGTCGCAGGTCTGGCAATTGGAAAGTCGCCATGCGTAAAAGATCAGACGTAGCAGAGCGCAAATAATACTCTCCAATTAAGGGGGGGATCCATATGAGGGCTTGAGGGGAGAAATAGAGAGGGGTGTGTCTAGGCGTTTCCATATGTCCGACGCTAGAAATGCGCAGGAAGTTAACAGTCCAGCTTCAGGGTGGTTTCGATGTTGGCTGATGCTACGAGATGAAACAGCAGAAGCTGGAGGAGGAGGGGCGGGAGAGGGACGTGAGGTGGCCCGCGGGACGAAGGAAAGGAATTAACCAGACGCGGAGTCCTCTCGCAAATTGAGTTGCACGAAGCCGGAATTTAAACATTCAAATTAACCTATTTAGCAAGTCAAAGAGGCTAATGTGTGCGCGCCGATTCCGCATGCCCCGCAGATCCTAATATTCAATCGATATTGCCTTGTATCTTGCCCATCGACCGCAGGTCGGTTGCGGTTTTTTTCTCACTCGCTCTTTATATCGATAGTTGTTCGATTCGCGGCCAGAAACGCGCTTCATACCCCATTGCTACGGAAGCGGAAATATGAAGTTTTTTTTTACTCTTTTTCCTTTCTTTTTTTTACCAAATTGATTGAGGGTGAATAAGAAGCGCAAGTATAATATTTATTACTCAGCTGCACGACCTGTGCTATTTTATAACACTGGCTTGTCGCATGATGTTTTCAAACATTCCAATTAATTCTTCCCTCGAAGCGGGCATTGTTTTACACGAGATAAACGCGAAAGATCGTCCACGTTCGACAATCCGGTACGCGGTGCAATCTGCTCGCGTAAACAAAGGGTGTCGCGTATGATGTTACGACGCACGTTGGCTGGTATGACGTGCATGAAAAAAAATATCGTTCGGAAATCGATCCATCAGTGAGGTCCTCCGAGTATTTCCTATATCGGGAACCTCGGCCACGCTCGTTACAGTAACACAGGGCGAACCGCGCCTTTGAGTACAATTATAACTTTGTACAAATAAATTCTCAAGAAGGGGAGGGGAAATGTTTGCTAATAGTCATTCTTTAGCAAAGGCATATCATTTCTCGCACACAATTCTCTTCTTCTCAAGCAGCCGGTTTCGAGTTTCTGAATATTTCAGTAAAGTTCAATAGTGTTGCATTTCGCTATGTATTATTTGAGAAGCCAGCTTACAGTTTCGCAGTTAACGTGATCGATTGCACACGCGATGGGTGTTTTTCGAAAGAATTTGGTCAGCCAGCGTGAAATTAACTATTAGAATACCGCACGTACGAGCGCTGTACTGTGAAAGCATTAGAATCGTTAAAATTCTGGAGAAATTAAAATCTTAAAGAAATTAATTGATTACTAGATTAACATATTAATTAACATATTAAGATATTAATTAACATATTAATATCTTTATCACGCACAAGATATTTTCAAATTATGATAAAAATATGAATAATTAAGTCTTATCCAGTGCATAAATATAATCTAATAATTACTCTAACTTTACTACATAAAATATTTTCTTTCGCACGCAATATATTCTCGTTGTTGTTAACAAATTTTTCATAATTTACATTCTCTTTAGACACATTGTATTTTATATAAAAACGATTCACGTTCCCAATTTGCTCGCACGAGATAAAAAGTCCTAAGTCCTTCTTCTGTCACCAAATTAAACAGTTCAATAAACCTCTCAACATTTATGATCGATGAGAGAAGTCAGATGGCCCGATATATTTATATGCTCGCATCTTATACGCGCATACGTACATACACTTATGTGTGTCTGTGTATACTCTAGGTTCTCTCAAAGGGGGCCACCGTGATCATTTCATAGAGAGCCAATAAAAGGTAGGTAGGACGGAATCCAATAAAATTCTTACTCCCGAATCACACGGATGCCTGCTTCACCTGATTTCGAGTAGCAGCTACAAATTTTCCATAGGACGGCGTTCGTCTTTGACAAATATAGAGAGAAATGCAGAATTCACCAAAGAGAGAAGAAGAGAGGAAACCGTTTCGAGAAAACACCATTATATACATCACGTACAGATGCACGATGGAAATATTCAAACCTTTATTCTCAAGCTATATCCACGTCCATTTGTAACGCTCAAAAATTATTCTTGCGTTTCGCGTCGCGTGATTCTGACTGCAATATCCAGCGTCGTATTCCGTCTTTTGTCCCGAATCGCGTGTTTGACTTGCAACCCTGAGTCATTACGCGCGTCTGCTAAAAAATGACAGCCGCTTTCGGGGGCGAATGCAGACGCCGACCTGTAACGCGCCATGCAGCGATAGATGTAGGCATTTTACATACGCCAAACGCAACCATCATTCGTCGTCGTCGTCGTATTGTTCGGAAGGATTCGAGGGAATGCGGCCACTGCTCGACTTGGTTGGCTTCACTTATTCTTACTTACCGTACCTCGCACGTCGCATTTCCACGTCACCTCCTTTAAGGGGGTGACTGAACATTTGTCTGGCTTGCTCCGCGACTAACTACGAACCGCTACTACGAGCGAAATCTGCCGCGGTGAAATCGTTTCTGACTGATGCCGAATGATCACTCAACCACCCCCTTTCTCTCGCCCCATTGTTCTGCTATCGTCGCGTTGATACCGATAGTTTGCTCCTAAGACTTCGGTCCGAATCCCATTTCTCGGTTCCGGAGCACGGACTGCGTTTAAGTCTGACGGTAGAAGAAAACGAGTTTTTTCTCCTTTTTACGAATCTTTCCTCAATCGCGAAAGAACATCTTTTTAACGGATGGATCTCCAAAGATCTGCATTAAACATTGGAAACACTGCGTTGATTAAATGTATAATACTTGCTAATTTATCTGAATCTTTTTGGATACTTTTAATGTGTTTTTTATACCATATGTTATTCTTATAAAAAATTCAATAAAAAAAAGCGCGCTCCGATATTTGCATAGAAAATAAATTAATTTTCTAGCTTTCTGAGATACGTATTGTGTTATAGAGAAGTATGCATAAATTACATCGTCGTACAAAGTGGACCACGTACCGTACATTGACGATTGATCTGAAGGCCACGACATATCGTAACGTTAAAAGTTTGTGCTATCTTTATTACGTCATTATGTAATCAGAAGCAATAAAGACGCGCAACGATTTGTCAGAAAAACATCAGATTGCCAATCGCTCCGACTAGGAACAAACTCGCGGAGAGCACGACGCTAATATTTCTTTTCCATGAACTGGATAACCCACGCTTGTAACGCAACTGATTGACGTGGCGTCTCGTAGGCACGAGATTTGCTCGTCCCGGCGACCTCGTACGAACTCTGCATGGAAGTATCATAATGGAAACTTCAGGATCGCGTGCGTCAAAACGACTTTGTCTACGGCGTTCGTCGTCGACATGGTCACTGGCGTCTGCTCGCACGTTCTTGGAGATATTACCGTGAAATATCCATGCAAAAGTCGATCTGTAGATTTCGGTGAACGTTATTCCACGGGCGAGGAAAGAATTTTCGATTAAAGTTGTTCTATCTACAAAAGGAAATTATTTTGAATTTGAAGTCCAAAGAAGAAAGAAATGAGAAAATAGAAGAATAAAAATGAGAAATATTTTATGACAATTTACATGAGGTTCAATTACCTATATCTGGCGTATCGTAAAAATTTCTAATATCGGAGCATTGCACTGTACTTGTCGCGACATTTATTATGTGTGTTTTATAGCATAATGTAACATAAAACCTTTTAACTCTTATAAATTTATGTCACCGAAGCTATATCAAAGCTCGGTAAGATCCTAAAACTTTAATAGCTCATAATAATAAGTCAGCTGACGCGGGAATGTCGGCAGGCGACGAGAAACGATGGAGCTGAGTTGTGATAATTTTTCCGATAATTTTAATTGCTAACAATAAAATTGAGATGATTTAAAGATGGCTTTGATTGGTTTCTTATTTTTTCGTATAACTTTCGAGTTATACGAAGGGAGAATGTATTTTTTAAAACTCTTTTTTATCTTCACGACATTACTTTTCTTTATTGTTATTTTTTCAAATTGTAAATAATTCAATAACGTTTCTTTATTTATCGTATGAGTTACATATATAGCGTACACTTTATAATTGCAACGTGAATTTTATTCTGTGACTACTTTACACATTTACTTTACATATTTTTCATATCGTAGCAAGTATCAAATGACTCAGATACTCGAATGCGTTATTTCATTATGTTTCAAAAATATTTTGATTAATATTTCATTAATTATCCTAGGTCTTATCCTGGTTTCTGTACGTTGTTCCTATTTTATATCTTTATAACAAATGGAATATTTTTAATCTGCAATTGGTATTTAAGAATAAAAAAAATTGCTCTGAAAACAAAATTAAAAATAGAGATAAAGAAAATAAATGAACCTTTGCCATTTTATTAATAAATGATTATTGATAAATGATTCAAACTAAATCATTCAACTAACAAATAATTTTGCCCTAGAATTTTAAATAAACACTCAAATAATAATTATATGGTTTATTCAAAAAGTAGACGAAATTATTTATTAGTTGAATATTTATGAATAAAAGAGCAAGAGTCACTTACTTTTTTACTTTCATTTTCACTCATCTCACTTTTAATCTTTATTTATTTCACCTTTTTAAAATCAAATATAATAAAAGACTAAATCACGAGCAACATTAATGGTATCAAATTGTAATTTAATAATACATTACACTTCGTCAAACGTTTCGGCTTAAAACTTGCAACGTGAATTTTATTCTGTGACTACTTTACACATTAATATTTTTCATGTCGTAGCAAATATCAAATGATGAAATGAAGTATGGAGTATGAAATGAAGCTTTCATCAGTGACATCAAATTAGTAACAAAAACCTTTTTAATTAATAACAAAAACCTTCTAAACAAACTTTGAAAATGGTCTTTTCTTCGCCAGTAGTTAAGATTCCACATGAGAAGATATTATTTGACAGACAAACTGGCCACGTAATGGCTTTTCAGTCAATCAATGAATGATTTGCGCGCCGATATGGGTTGTCGGCCTAATGCAGTCAAACAACGAATTAAAAACATTGTTCGATTTTTAATCGTTTTAATGTGTTTGGTAAATTAAATGAGGAATTTATTGCAAAAAATATTACCTCAGCCAGGATTCGAATCTGGAACTCCCTCATTCCGTGCGGGCGTCCAATTCGACCACCGAGGCATGTGATAATATTTATCGCAATAACCGATAAACTTTGTGAGAACGTCTTTTCAAGGCGACGTATAATAAACAAATATTATATTCTTCATGACCGTGAGTTACCTAATAGTAAGACATTTTAAGAAATATATTTAAATTCGTCAAACAGTCAGAGCTGGATCTTAATAGCCAATGAGATCAATAAAAATTTTTTTATTTCCTTTTTTTACCTTTATATTTTATTTTATTTTTCAGATTTCTTTCATCGCTAGTCAGGTTTTCAGAAAGAGCAAGAGCTTTTTTTTTAACTTCTAAATATCAAATTCTAAATTTTGATTACGACTCGAGTTACAACTCAGTGAGAAATGATGGTTGAAAAAATATCGAATCAACATCAAATGTGTCGAGTATACGTCGATTTGATCGACGTCTTTTTGATCAATTATTTCTTATCGAGAATTTAAAATAGAAAAACGCAGCTTTCGCGTTTTTTAATTTTAAATATTTAAGGGCTTCCTAGGATTAAATGGGTTAAAATATCGTGATAGTAAGAAATCTTTTTGAAAACTCGCGAAATCTAAATCTCACTCTAAAATTATCGTCCATGTTGTTTAGCAAATGTTAAACAAGGCTGAATTAAATTTTTTTATTTTTATATTAATTTTTACTTATTAAAATATTTTTATAAATTTTTATTTTTACTTAGCACAATTTGTTGATATAATTATTTTTGTAGAATGTATAATTAAAATAACTTGTGTGGATTAAAATTACACTATTTTGGAAATAGGTTTTTTAATAGTTTTTTTAGAGTTAATAATATTATACTATTTTGTAAAAATACTTTTTGACGCGGACTTAGCACCTTTTTTTTACCTTTTTTTAAAAAGGTAATTACGAAGAAACTGAAGTTTATATCGACGACGATGTTCCTTTATTAGCGGTTCAAAAAAAAGAACTTACATTACGCTCGTTTATGTTTATTATAAATATTTGTTTGCAATTGTTTTCTTTGGATTCATTACGGACTGGACACAGCGTAATCTTGCTCTGTAGAACTCTTAACAGTAGTATTGTTATCGTTATATTGTCACAATTATAATATATTTATATTATAATTGTGACAATATATGATAAAAAAGCTGCACAATATAACGATGTTATTAAGAGTTACAGTTTTACCTGAAGAATTTTGGAAAATCCTGGAAATCTTCCAGGAATTTTTTCCTAAAAAAATCAGGAATAATATACATATCGGAATATCACCAAGAATAAATGGAGCTCTAGTCTCTTATTTTTAATTCTTAATTATCTGGAAACTACTAGAACTATATATAATTGATACTTCGATATTTTTATTGAGAAAAAAGTCAATTCTAAATGAAATCTAAAAGAGAAAAAAATACGTGATGATATTTAAACAGAATTTAATTTACCTTATTTAATAATCCTTCTCTTGAGATTAAAAGTTAAGTACTGATATAAAATTTTTAATATTTTTTTAAATATTTTGCAGGTTTTGCAGAGATTTGAATTATTCCAAAAAAAGTAGGCCGCTGGTCTTTTTTGATAATAATTAAAAATAATAATTGACTAGATCGCATTATGGGTAATAAAGCGAAATACGATCGTGACCTTCTATGCGAATTGTGCTATAATCACAATGTAAATATAACTTTTTTCGATTATAAAATCAATTTTGCAACAGATTACATTTCACACTAAAAGCACCGAACGTTTCTTGTAGAAGTTTCATGTTCTTGATAATGTCAAGATCATTGAAAGGTCGAGAAGTCGCTTCTAATCTTAACATTTTTTAAACCATATTATCTTCTGTCGTTCTTATGTATGTTATTATTAAAAAATAAAAATTTATAAAAATATTTTAATAAGTAAAAATTAATATAAAAATAAAAAAATTTAATTAAAAGACTTAGCACTGCTACAAAATATGCTATTTTAAAAATTAGCAGCACCAAATCTTTTAATTAAATTTTGCTAATTTCTTTGCCCCGCGGCCCCTCTTGCCGTCACTTCCAGAGCATCACTAGCGCGATCTTACGTCGAATGCCTCAAACGGAGAATCTGAACGGTCGACGACGACGTTTCTTAAATGATATTTTTCACATTTTAATTTTGCATCGTAATAACTCGATTTATAGAGCATGTAGCCCAAAAATAAAAACACTTTTATTATATAATTCGACCCCGCTCTATCGATTGAGATTACTTAGAACTCAATCTGTTGAGCGGATATATGAAAACTAGAAATATTGAGTACTCTCAACTGTCTGATTCGTGTAAAGAGACACGGGAGCGTCTTGTTGCTTACGCGGACTTAGCACAAGACACTACCGTGTCTCTTGATAAGAACGGAGTATGAATACCGGCCTAAGCGATTCCTTGGCGTTGCGTTACGCACGAAGTTAGGCGAGTCACGTGACCGACACCGTCGTGCATTTCACGACCGTTCTACGTTTTCGCGTCTTTCTGTTCGTTTCGAGTGAGTTTCGCGTACAAACGTGTGCCGAATATAATGACGAGCAGCCATCTCGATATGTTAATCAGCTCACATGGCTTCTCGGTTTCCGATCGATGATCGGTGAGTAGTCGCTTTGCGTTTCGATCTCCGGTCTAATGAAATGATTCGTTCCTTAATCCGTTCGCGTTCGATCGGTGAGTGTTTCATGCGCCATCCAGTATTCGGAGGTCCAGGAATATGAAGAGACAGCTTAAACATTGAGGAACATCGAGGGATAACGGTAAAGGGATTAATCGAGGCAGGAGATTGCCACTCGTTCTCATCCGCGTGACGGTGAGTGTTTACTATTTGTCGCCGAATTTTCTCTCAAATTTTTCTGCAAGATGTGTAATTCATCCAACGGTAAGAGGACAAAAATAAACCAAAGTTCCTTCAATTTTTTATTCTGAATCTTCCTGGAAATGACAAAATTTTTTAAAATTCTCCGAGATACATTATTAAAGAGAAATAAAGATTTAGACGCGATGGGCAATTTTCGTATTCGTTTTCAGAGTTTACGCATAATAAGAATCTTATCGTTATGTATGCACCAGGAAATATGTGTTCGATGGCGTAATATTATTATCGGAACGATCGATAGTGGCCGAGAGCCAAAAATTAAAAGTTTGGCGAAATATCGTAATCGACAGAGTCGGTTACAGTTTCGTGAGTCCTCGTACTTCGATCTAGGGGGGAGGAGGAGGGCACAGAACGGCACGCAATAATAGGGGGGACCAGAGCTCTATCGCGTGGCTCGATCGTTTGAGGCTTGCTATCTGGAATCTCGATCGCTTCTGATCGAGCAATTATTCCGTGGCACTTCAATTTTCCACGATAAATTTTTACCGCGTAGCGATCACCGAGCCAGAGGACACGCTAAAGCGCGACATGAGAGGGTAGCGGGAAAAATTTGTCGGAAAAACGGATAGCCATTGTCTTCAGTCTGACGGAAGGAGACAAAATTGAGCCATCGATTATCGCCCGCCGGTTTGCATAGAAATTGCGGAAAATGTGAAACAATTTTGCAATATTTCGCGACGAAACATTGATTTATTTGAATAAATTAATATTTCTTTCAATTCTCTTTCTACAATGCGTGAACTTTGAAAATGATCAAAGTGTATCATTCTGCAAGATGTGTAATTCATCCAACGGTAAGAGGACAAAAATAAACCAAAGTTCCTTCAATTTTTTATTCTGAATCTTCCTGGAAATGACAAAATTTTTTAAAATTCTCCGAGATACATTATTAAAGAGAAATAAAGATTTAGACGCGACGGGCAATTTTCATATTTGTTTTGTCTCGCAATGAGCAAAAAATTATGCTCACGCATAATGCACTCAAACTGTCTTGATATAAATGGCAATGCTTGTCAAACGAAATCCTCGAAATCACGACTCATACAGTGCAAATGCAAATGTGGATTAAATTAATGCAAATACTGAGCAGCTATAGATTGCTATATATAATATATATGTATATAACATATATATATATATATATGTGTGTATATTTAGGATATATATAATATAAGTCTATTCGTTCTCGGACATTGTACATGTGAGAATACATTTCGCAACTTCCGTGGTACGTTCTCCATGCGGGCGGGAATTTACATAACGGCATTTTATGCGCGCCAGATATCATGCGTGGAATAGTCAGACGTCAGACTCGTTCGGCCGCGCATGGAGTATCACAGACGTGCGCGTATAACATCGAGTAACTTGAGGAGCCTCCAGGCTGATCGACGATGTGTGTAATCGAGCGACATTGGTTGTGTAGCAGTCAGAAGGGGAGGAGAGCTGAAGAGGAGGACTGCTTCGTTGTACGCTTGCCGGGGAGTTTCGAGGTTGTGTTGAAGGGGATATATCGGGGCTGTGATACAGTGTCCTTCATGCACGTTTCGTTGGATCGTACATCACTTGGATGTTGCTAGCACACTGTGCGCGGGCGGACCTTTCGATAGAATTACGTGATACGACGTCTTTGGCCTAAAGCGCTCTCTGAGTGTGCCTCTCGTATCGAAGCGAACGAAGAACAAAGTTTCGCGATAGTCTACTTTTGACTGCGATCGCATAGCTTCCAGGAGGACCGGTCCTTTTATCCCGGTCAGCCCTCCAATCTGTGTACGGGAATCGATAGTCTAAAGTTTTGCGCTTGCCGGTTTTTCCAATTACTCGTTAGATTCCTTTATCAGATGCGCTTGGAATAGTTTTCCGTAGTTACACGATGGTTTCCACATCGGGGCAATTTAAGTAAAATATACAAGCCTCTGATGTAAAGAAAACTAACTTCCGATTTCATACAATCTTCCCTTCCCAGCTCCCTCCCATTATGTGGCTGATCGCGCAATTCTGCTGCGAATAATCGAAACAGTTGTTGAACGCATTGCATTTCAGCTTCAGATCCTCGAGCGAATCTATAGTTTTGATAATTCAACTACAGAATACCTGTGATGCAGTATGCTGATTGACAAGATTCACTTTGATGGCGCAATGTCAGGACGATAATCCAAATAGAGCGAGTTTATCGCGAATATATGTGTCACAATTTTTATTTGTCATACAACCAATGTACATATGTTATATGCACACAATCGTTTTTTTGAAAAAATATTATGTTTACTTTTTCTTGTTTCTTTTATTATTATTTTTCATCACTTGTTTGATTATAATACATTAAATACGACTTTCAGTAACTAAAGATTAGAATCAGCGTGTGCGCGCGCGCATGTTACTTAATTTATTATACTTTAACTTATATTATATATGTTGCTTAATTTATTTTTATATTTTTTTATTTTATTTAATTTTATATTTATTTATTTTATATTTTTTGATATTTTTATATTTATTTTATTTTATTATTATTTTCTTGAAATTATAAGTTATATTAGTTATACGTATACTCGATTTCAATAACAGAAAATCTATAATATTATTTTATCGAGGCACAATAAAATATTAATTAATCAAAGACGTATCCAAACTAAATACATATATTCTCAAGTATATATTTAAATTTAAGAGAAAGGGTAATAATTGATGTCAAACTGGCCAGACGATAACTTTATTAACGTTTAACTAAAGTTATCGTTTGGCCAGTTTGACGTCAATTATTACCCTCTTGAATTTCTTATCACTGGCGAAAAAAAGACAATGCATTTATTTAAAAATGAATTAAAAGTAATGATGTAAGATAATCATAATCAACATTTTATTTCTAATAACTCACAAAAAATTAAGTGCATATCACTCGTTTGATTATAATACATTAAATACGACTTTTAGTAACTAAAGATTAGAATCAGCGTGTGCGCGCGCGCATGTTACTTAATTTATTATACTTTAACTTATATTATATATGTTGCTTAATTTATTTTTATATTTATTTTATTCTATTAAATTACATCGATATCCGTTTGATCGTGTTTGAAACACTTAATTTTTTTCATGGTAATTGATACATTGAGTAAATATAATGTAACTTCAAAGAGCAAACTTTTCGTTGTTGGGTAGTCCACTTATATAGTCACTACTCTTCGAGGGAAATCTCTTTATTTGTGTTCGTCAGTCACCACGGGAAGAAACTCTCTTTTTAGATTTGAATGTTTTATCGCATAGAGAGTGGCATCGATTTCTGTTCTTATGCGACTGCCAAGAGAGAAGAGATGTAGAAGCGCAGAATTTAAATCATTTCGCACTGCATCGCGCTATGCAAATATTCTACACTTGTGTCTCTACATGGGAGATGCTGTGCTTCAGCAAAGTAAATATAATTTAACTCGAATTATAAACATCACGCGCTGCACGCCGTGAGAAGATATCTTTGAACTTTGGATGCCATAAATCAGATTAATAAGGTAGTCTCGACATTTAGTCGCTTCATTCACGATATCTTCCTAATCTTTCTATTCAAACTTTATTATCAGACTCACTTTGGCGCATTGACGTTGTGATTGATTGCTTCCTGAAATTGTTATCGTATCCATTTCTGCTTTTCTTGCGAGTGTCTCTGTCCTTCCTCTTTATCTCTCTTATTATTTTATACCATATATTAATAATACTTTACTTTTTTTTGCGCATTCTCTCGCGCAGGAGATGCATAAAAAATAATCGGGTTTTGATACCAATTAATAATAGTTGATAGTCTTATTAAAGAATAATAAGAATGATAAATGTAACATATTCGTTATTACATTGATATTGTAAAAAATAAATTCTCATAAAAAAATCAAATAAATTCCCACTTTGGCATTGAGGATACTGTTTTTGTTTATCGTTTGTATCTTACTTTTCTACCTTCTTGCGTCCCGGCCTTAACTGCGTGTCGAGAAGGAAACGACGCGTTCACCTGTAACGACGCGTGAAATAAGTCTAACTGCGAGAGGCTTAACACCAGGCCCCCTGGTCTTGCCGTAATCACCGGGCTCTAAGTAAATCCAGGTATGTCAGCGTAACTCAAAGCAAAGCTCGCCACGCGCACTCGTCGAGCGAGCCAGCCAGTCAACCAGCCAGCCAGTCAGCCAGCCAGCCGGCCGTCAGCGCGAGTGGCGAGTGGTGCCCCGTGACGAGGGGGTCTCATCCCCCTCGTGACCGCGTCACGGCACGTCGAAGAGGAATGAACGGTGTGGGCCGCTGTGTGGTAGGGATGAACGGCGCACTGGTCGGAGCAACCCCTCCGGTTCGGTCTCGCTTGCGACGGGGTGCGATACGATAGAGAAGGAAGGGGAGGAAAGCAGGAGGAGGATGAGGCGAGGAAGAGTGCAAAGGGGTGACCTGCCTCGTGCGCGTCGGATATACGTAGCCTCGCGGCAGGTCGGGAGTTCAGTCTCGACGCGGCAGCGGCTACCCTCGTGTCGCGCCATACGCGTGCGACTACACGTGCGACATGATCATGGGTGAGAAACGTGCCGTGCTGTGCCCGCGCCGACGACAGGTACCCCTTTTGGTAGTGACCACTCTTCTGGTAGGCGTGCGTACGGAGCTTGTCGGTGAGTAAGCGATGCATGCGTGTTGCTACATTTCATACGTTCGTTGCATTTGCGGTATCGCGTCGTTGAGCGTCAATTTCTCCGTGGGGTGTCGTCGCGCGTGCCGGGGATCACGCAGATGACACCTGTAGTACGGAGATCGTTAATTACGCTCGTTAAGCATCTATCGTCACTTGTCGAGGTTGTAGTTCGTGAGAACTGCGCTCGTGCTTGCAATAGGTTCGCAAAATCTGTGAGGGAGCAGTAGGTCTTCTCCGCTTTGCGTATACGAATGAGATTACATCTATGATGCACTGATAATTGCACGATGAGATCAAAGACTATTTAGCTGTGATTTTGAGCAAGTTAAGCAAACTGGTTCTTTGATTCTCTTTCTTTTCTTTGCCATATAAATTTGACCTTTTTTTCCTGGCTAAACTAATTATGAAGTCTAACCGTCTTTATATCTCTGAGATTAATATATGATTGATTTTAATAAATGTTATCGGATGTAATGAAAATTAATGATGGTAAGGATTCTTGAATTTCCAATCGCCTTATCTCGAGTTTTAATTAAAAATCAATGTAATCTTTTCAAGATTCTAAAATTATTCAAGAGTTTTAAAGAAAGAAGAATTATGTCACTAGGATGAATTTGTAGGCGATATAGACGATGGACGAGGATATCAGGCTTTTATCCTTTTATGCAAGTAAGATATTGATAACACTCTTCCTACATGTCTCCCTAAATAAAGACATCCTGTTCATATATACTTAATATATACTTAAGATAATACTCTATTATATGTGTATAATAGTGGCATTAAAGTGAAAGTATATGCGTAGACCTCTTCAATGAATTAGTGAAATCAGGAATTAACGTGGAGGTCGATCGGTTTTTATATGTTTTAATTGACGAATCTAATTGAGAAGGATAGCGTGACAGGAATTTCGACGTTCGGTTTGTGTTATGATTTTAACACATTTCGATTTGTTCATGGATAGTCGTGCGACGAATAATTCATTTCACTGTTCTCGTCGCGTTCGTTCGTTTTTTGCCACTCTTCAGTTGTTTATGACGTTTACGAGAGAGCGTGTGGAGACCACGATGATTTCGCATTACGCTTTATTTTCGAATTATGAACGAAATTGCTATCTGCGGTTACATGTACATCGTGTCATACTAGTAACTAGACAGTACGCAAAAACTTCTCTCTCTTGCGCGGAATATTTGTATACCTATATAAGAATAAGTAATTAAACAGATGTACAACACATGATATACAAGTGCGCAAGGATCATCAAGTTTAAATAAAATTATCACCTTACTTCAAACTTGTAAATGTAACAGAAAATATCATAATTAGAAATCTTGAGATGCAAGATAGCAAGTCTAATAATAGAGTGGGAAAGAAGTAATTTCTTTGTATTATATTAAATTTTGAATTAAGCATCATATGATGATGACGCTTCTAAGATTGTAAAATTTCGGGATTGTACGATTTAATGTATAAAAAAGGACTTCATGGATGCTGAATATTTTTTTCTCTGTTGAGGAAATTTTTATATGTCGATGCATCATCGTGCAATTCTAGATTTGTCTCACAACGAGAGTACTTTTCGTCGTGAAAGAGACGCGTTTAACCTGATTTTATGCTGTACTTGACAGTTCCAAGCGAACTTTCGAAATCGAAATTGTTTCATATTCGTGAAAATTACATAAACGAGGTAGGTCGTTCTAAACAAAAAGTGCGATACGCGGGAATTCATTTCTTAATGATCTCCCAGTAGTTGTGTCATTAACTTCATTGCTGTTTCTCTAACTTCATTTACATTCTAATTCTGCAAGAGAATAAACCTACGTTCCGGTAATTATGTCATTAAATATTAGCGTAAAATAATAACCTCCACTTTTGTAAAGTAATTATACGCACTTTTGCGCAGAACGGAGGACATCCGAACGGAATAAGACTGTTTATCATTTATTTAGCCAATTAGTATTTCTTTTTAAATTCGGGCATTATATCTGGAACGTACACATTATTATTAATTAAAGTAGTTGAAAACTCGGTTTGTTGTTTATTGCGAATGTGTATTCTGGAGGAAGAAAAATTGCACGAGAGAAGAATGTTTATGAATGGGAAACTTGAAGTTTGGTCGTAACATTATCGTGCTAATAAAGCACACAAAATGTTTAATAGGTGTGTAAAGTTGCATCTTTATGAAATTAATAAAAAAGTTGGCACGTGTAACAGGTGGTTTATAGTGGCGATGTTTTACTCGATATTTGTAAGTACTGATCTAAGTTAGTCCTATAAAATCTCCGCGAATAGAATTGAATAACATCAATTACAGAAATTTTATTAATTAAATCATAATAAATCGAAATAATTTGATAGAGATAACGATGGTCATTAGACAATTTTCACCGCTCTTTATTAATCTTGAGGATTTCTTCGTGACACAATTTGAGCGTCTTTATAAAGATTTAAACGTTGTCCGTGAATAACGCTTCTGTATTACTCATGATGAATTATACAAGACGAATCCAACGTTTGCGAAGATCGTTTTATAGAAGAATAGAAGATTCATATTTAAGGGTAGACGATCCTTCTGTTAAATCTCCCCGCATTATTACATCGGAACAACCAGAATGCTTTAAAAATATCTTAAGCGTCCGCGAGACGTAAAATCCGTAGTAATCGTGTATTTCAACAAAACTCGAAGTCTCTGCATTAATAATAGTGAAATAGAGTAATGGGCACTCGGTTAATATTGTAAAATGTAATTTATTGCGTGCGCGACACGCTTTTCAAACATGAGATACGACGCATCGTTTCCTGATCGTTTTTCAAGGAGTTATTTATGCTCGGGTCTCTCCAGAATACGTCGATGTACACCAACACTTTTGCTGGACATTTTTGCCACGCTGGTATGTAAATCACTTGTCGTACAGTGTGTCGCAAGCATTATCGATCCGCCGACGAGGAATTCAGCGATTCATGTTCCACTAATTATTGCTATCTTCGATCCGCCTCTTTGGTGTGTCGACCACGCGCACGAGAGCGGAAATAGAAGGAACGCTGTAAAACCGTATCATTACGCAGTGGTTTACAAACGAATGCCAGCTTTGTGCGTGCGTTTTGTAAATGCATCCGTGCAACGCGAAACGCTTTGTTATCACACTTTGGTTCGTTACTTTTCCGGACAACTCGCTAAACCGTAATTTTGTAGTTTTCAGTGGGGAAACGTCTAGCAGTCTGTCGTCAAATTTAACTATTTGTATAAGCGTTCGCGTTTTGCAAAGGGAGAAAACTGACGAAGAAGAAGAGACGTAGACTTAAATTTAGCATTCATTTACTTAGAAACTATCATTACGAACAGTTATAGTAAGTAATACAAGTCGATATGCTTTTGAAAATAATTTAAAGCTTTTAACTTGGAGACAGAAATAGTATAATATTATGAAGAAGTATTCTATGATTTGACCCATTATTTCTGTCTATTCTTACGGTATTTATTTTTAATATGAGTATGTAGTTTTTAAATTTACAGATTTATACATTTGTTATTTTATATTTATAGGCAAATCTAGATTTAATATTAATCTAGATTAGTTTAATTTTGCAAGAAATCATTGAGATTTTATACAATCTTTTTCAGTAAACAACTACTATAAAAATTTTTAGTTTTCAGTGGGAAAACGTCTGGCAATCTGTCGTCAAATATTTATTATTATAATAAATTGTAATATTGTTAATAATTGTCTGATTGATTTATTAATTTATTAATTAAATATTAACTATAATCCCTAAAAATTAATTAGAATAAAACATTTTAACAATGTTAGAGATCAAAATAATTTTCGATTTATAAATGATCAAAACATAAATTTATAAATTTACTCTCAATTTATATAGTTTAAATGACATTGATTTTTACCTCGCACAGAACTGATTTTTTTATTTCTTAAATACTACGCGTACACTATGGCAATCAAGTGGTAAGTTGGTAATTAATAGCGAATTTAAACTATATGTTATAAATAATTTAATAATTCTCTTACATAAATAATTTAATAATTGAATAAATAATATATAAAATACTTTCAATAAAATTAATAAGTAATAAATATAAGGAACTTTGAGAGTTCAATGCGGTTGACGGTAATTTAATGTCATATCGTTTAATGTCATATGTTATATACGTTTCGGCTCAATTTTGGACTATCTTTGATAATATGATAATTAAATTAAGTACTCTCATGTTCTCAGATGAGCATAGGTGAGTATTAAAATTTTAAATATAAAGAAAGTGGAGAGAATTTTGAAGAAACTACTAAAAAAATGTTCACTTTATTTAAAAAAATTTTATTAATATTTGTAATTTGCAAAGTATTCAGATAGAAGAATAAAAATCGGGATTGATTAGCCAAAAGAAGTGGTCATTCACCAAATTGTGTCTAGAGAATGAGCAAGATTGACAACTGATGTCTTATGAAAGACTGTGACTTTATTTAAAAAACGGTTGTTAAGAGAACAACCGAAAACAATGTTGCATTTAAAAACAAGGACCTTTACTTGTTCTCTGTAAGTATCCTGCTGCTTCGGCGGTTATCTGAGATTAACTGAGGTTAAGAGGCAAATGTACATATAACAAATATGTTGTGAAGAATGGAGAGGAGAATGGAAAGGAAAAAGAAGGTGGTTAAACGACAAAGGAGATCAAAATCAAAAGTATACCAAACTGATTTCGGAGAATAATTAACTGAAAATTTCTATCATAAAAAAGAGACATAATGAGTAAGGTTTACTTGAAATTGAGAGATGCGCATTATGTAGATATTCTGTGAATTAAGATCATTTTTTTGAATGTACGTCATTTCAGAAATCAATTTGATAAAAACCTTTCCTTGCCTAAAATTTCCACATTTTCCCAATCAAATTTGTGGTTGTGATTATTTCTGCGTTCTGTGATGACAGAAGGAGAAGTATATTTCTTCGAATGTAGTGGCGATGTTCAGAGATTCTCATTTTATTATTAGTTGTCTCATTGCTTGTCCAACATAAGATGCATCATAATCATTGTACATAGTTTACTTTATATACAATGTTTCCTTTGAATTTATTAGGAGAACATCTTTAAGGGTTTTGATAAAACCTTCGAGTTTATTGAGACTAAAATAAAATAAAATATTCTAGCGTCTAGATCTTTGATAATGTTCCTAAATTAATCGACAATGAAATGTATGGAATTGTGAACAAATGTGTAAAGTTGTTTTATCTTTCTGTTCATCTAGAGAAGAAATCTCAATTTATTATTAATTGTATCAAATATAAAATTTAAGGGATAATCGTTATTTAGTATTTTTAGTTACTAGATTAATGAATATTTAGAAATTAGATTAATTTTTTGAAACTTAGGATGCGATAGCAAAAAGGCTTTATCCACTATATCGTCTCTCTTTTGGGAAAAAGGATGTTGAGACGAAATTTAGATCGTCTAGAAAAGGAGGGTAGTAATACTAATCGAAATTCAAACTTTGTTTTTAATAATTGTAACATCCAATAAGTTTAATCTTTCACCACCTCTTTCGATTTTAGTGCTTGTAATTGTAATACTTTTAAGAATTTATTTGTAACTCTTTTAAGAATGTCAGGAATATCACAAACATTAGAAATATGAAATCACCTGTTAGAAACGCTTTCAAGTCGGTAGGAATATTAGTTAGAGGGAAAATTACACCAAGCGAAATTAGGACAAAGTTATTCTTTATATGTTCCGGTTCCGGTTAATTTTTGGATTAGTTAGAAACTATTATCGACGGGAAGATTTAAGATTTAAGTTTATGTTTTAATATTGTGAAGAAAGGAGACTAAGGAATATAATGAGCTGTTAATAGAGGATATGATGATTCTGAAAGAGCAAACTGTCTTACTGAATTTTAGGAAAATTATAGACTCTCAGTAGTATTCCATCATTGTTATAAATTTTCTTCTGTGTTGCTATTGTTGCTACTAATGTAGTTGAATTTTCTCCATTTTATAATGTCTCGTATATTGTGGTGAAGATTCTTGAGTCTTTGTTGACTTTAAGTAAGTTTCCGAATCTTGAAACATTCTAAAAATTTTTTGTTTGTAAAAATTTTTATGTAGGATTACTATTGTCTTTATTTGCTCTGATAAAAATAATATGTAGATTGTTTTTGAAGTAATGTTTAGGATACTATTAATTTGGAGAATGCTGAGCTAATAAAATCTTTATTAAGAGTGCTGGAAAGGAAATTATTAATAATTGGAATGTGTGTGTGCGTGTGTATGTGCGCGCGCGCGCGCGCGTGTGTAGAGCCCGATATTCAATCGAGTATACATGTGGAATTTTTTTGTATTGCATTCAATGTTTTTAATAAATTTTATGATTGTTTTTTCCTTTTTATCTATTAGAGGTAAGAAAAAGTTTTCACTTAACTAGAGGAAGTATTTTTTTTGAGATCGAGTGGTTTGTTAGATTTTCTAAACCAGCTGGCTTTTAACGATGTGACGGTAGAAATGTGATTGTTACTGTAGAAGGAAGATAATTTAAGACAAATTTTGAAAGAGGAAGTACATTCATTGTGTATGTTCTATTGAAGAAAAGAAAAATGTAGGAACATCTACTTTAGAGTTTAAAGTTCCAACAGTTACTTGGAATAGTATAAAAAGTATTGATTTGTAATAATTTAATCCTTTTAAAATTGAAACTAAATATACATAAATAATGTGTATGTGTGTAACTAACTAATATCAAATAAATTATTAACTAATATAAAATATAACTAATATAATATAACTAATATAATATAACTAATATAAAATAAATTATTAAATTTATCTTTAATAAAAGAAATAAAATTTCTGAAAGGAAATTTCTGAATGGAAATTAATTTATTATATTACTTTCAAATCCTTTTTTATATCTTGAGATGCATAAAATTCCGTGATTTAATAAATCATAAAAATAAGCTATTATATTTTCTGCGATTTTCTTTCCATTTTCCCGATTTATTAAAATCACAAAAAATTCTGGTTTAATTAAAATCATACATTTTTTCCTTTTAAAATGTAAAAAGTTTATAACAGTTTATAAAGTACAATAATTAAATTTACGTAAATAGTTTTTGATCTTAATAGTATAGATAAAAAAAGAAATTTTACTGTTTAAACATATGAAAGAATTAATAATGAAGAGAATTACCGTGTTTATTCGTCAAATTTAATCTTAAATGCAAATACAGAATATTCTGTATTTATTTATTATTTATCTTGCTTATAGTACTTTAAAATATAGTACTAAATATTTCGAGATGACGAATTAGCTGATATGTGTACGAAGCGCTCGGTGTTCATTTGTTTATATTTTGCGGCATACATGTGAGTATATGTATATAAATATAAATATAAATAAATAAATAAACACACACACACACACACACACACACACATACATATGTGCGGGTGATGTGTTGCTCCATGTATCGTTACATTATCTCTCGTGGTACGATTGCGCCAAGTGTTGGGAATCACCAAATATGATTTTCTGTAACTGTAAACAGTTAACGATTACTGCGATAAACTGCGCGATTTGATTAATATTTGGTATCAAAGATTTCTATAAAATATCGAAGCAATTACATATATCTGTAATGGTCAATTACATATATAATACATATCTATTAATTGAAAATATGACAATTGCGTAACGGTTTTTATTACTATATCATAATCATTTACGATTTGTCACGTGTTACTCTGCTTCAGTATGATTTATTCGCTTGAAGCAAAAATCGAAATAACAAGAAAGAGAAATTCTGTATTATCACTTTTTGTGATACACACAGACGTTGATCATTTTTCTAACAACACTTTCTCTCGTGTGTGTCTCAAAGTACATTTTACGTTTTTCATCGCAAACATAATTTATCTGCCTATTTTTGTGAATTAATAACATAAAGTAATATACGAATTTCCGAATACAACAGTTCAAATAGAAGCTATGATTGTCGACCGTTCATTAATATGTAATATTTAATTTTACGCGGGCGCGCGATGGATTTGAAACATAAAATATTAAATACGTATCTATAAAAAAAATTTTGTGTGTTATTATTATGTGTGTGTGTGTGTGTGTGTGTGTGTGTGTGTGTGTGTGTGTAAGTGAGATAAAAAATATCAGAAAAACTTTTTCCTCTCCCTATTTTTAAAAATAGAATTTGAGATCTTCAATTTGATATTTCTATATCTAAAAATAAAAATATTATATAAATTGCAAGAAATATATTCAGAGCTTTTATTCAAAAGACTATATTTAGAGATTTAATATATATGTACTTTTAATATATGTGTGTTACGAACAGAAATAAAAATTAAAAAAAGAAATATTTTATTCACATAGCACATTTTAATTACTTTTAATTTATTTATTTATATAAAAATAGAGGTGATTATAATTATTAATTTTTATTTATTTTAGTGCACCAATTTTATTAAAATGTATCACAGAATATCAATTAATATTTAATTTTATATTATTTTACATCTAGCATTTAATCATTTTATTATTATATATTATCTAGCATTTAATTAGTATTTAATTTCATTATTTAAAATAAAATGACACGAACATTTGCGTTTAAATTGCGATTGTGTTTGCGTTTAAAGTTCGACAGTGTCGACGCGCATCCTGTATTTAATTGTGTACTGCGATTGCGCAGATCATTGATTGGCCAAAAAAGATCCAGGCTCGACTGTAAAAGGCGAGTTAAAGTTTACTTCTTACTATTTAGTAACTCACGGTCAAGAATGTATTAATTGTTTAAAATGACATGAAGCCGATCAAATTTATATAGAATATCCTTGAATAGAATGTTAGTTACATGTGTTAATAATATATCAAAAGATAAAATTGAACAGTATAATATTAAATCATTAAATATAATTTTGATTATTACTCTTTAGAACTTAAAATTCATTATAAAAGTTTTCTAAGTTAAAAAAGATTATAGTTAATGTATATTGTATATGTATTATATATATATATATATGTGTGTGTGTGTATTATTATGTATTATTGTGTGTGTGTGTGCGTGCGTGCGTGCGTGTGTCGTGTGCGTGTGCGTGTGTCTGTCAGCTGCGGTGTGTGTGTGTGTGTGTGTGTGTGTGTGTGTGTACAGGGTGAAGCATTTAAAACAGATCACCTGAATAACTCGCTTGTTTTTGATAGAAAAAAATGCTTTAGATAAAAGTTGCTTAGTTCGAAGGACGACATAGTCTGATATTAATTATTTTTTAAAGGAGGAGTGGTGTAGGTCCTATGAAGGTCAATTTCTTAAATAGAACTCCCTATTTTTCATTGTATATTCTTGTAGCTTATCTTGAGAGCTTTTTAAAACTATAAAAAAGTATTTTTTTATTAAGTATTATTTTCCGAGTTATAAGGCTTGAAATAATTTCTTAATTTTACATATACAATTTGTAACTAACAATTACACATTTTTTCTTAAAAACAACTATGTGTTTTCTTTACACCAATTGATTTCTCTCATTATTCTGTGCATAAAAGTATTGAAGTAAGATCATCGAAAGATGAATATTTTACGAGATATTTTATAGTTTATGTAAAATTAAGAAATTATTTCAAGCCTTATAACTCGGAAAATACTTAATAAAAAAATACTTTATTATAGTGTTTTGGAAAGCTCTCGAGATAAGCTACAAGAATATGCAATAAAAAATAGAGAAGTTCATTTAAGAAATTGGTAGAAAGACGGAATTGGTTAAGAAAGAGTGACCTCTATAGGACCTACACCTCTCCTCTTTTAAAAAATTATTAATATCAGACTATATCACCCTTCGAACTAAGCAACTTTTATCTGAAGCATTTTTTTCTATCATCAAAAACAAGCGAATTATTCAGGTGACTGTTTTAAATGCCTTACCCTGTATATATATGTATATATATATATATATATATATATATATATATATATATAATAAAATGTATTCTAATATTATATATAAAATAATTATAAATAACGTATTGAATATTTCCATAATGAACTATTTTATTAAGCTTGCGGATTTTTCTTTTTTATTTCTTACATTGTTTTTTTACGACATTTATTCATAAAAATAGTTAATCATGCACTTATCTTCGTGTCGAGATTTTCGATTCTAATCTTTGTAATTCACTATTAAATTAATATACTCCGTATATTGGAATTAGATTCGTGAGAATAACAAGTGAATCACAAAATTGTTAAGCGCTAACTAGAAGGCACTACATAATTTTGATGAGAGCTAAAATAGACAGATGCTAGGTTCGCAAGTATCATCCAAATCCTTTGCCCATAAAATTGATCAAATTCTGAGATACGCCACACCGGCAAACGCTTTGGATCCAATAAAGAGGATTAAGTGTACTGAGCTGTAAACATGGTGTGATTGAATTCTGGGGGCGCCGAGGAAATTCCTCATGCTCTCTTTCTCTCTCTCATTCTCGTTATATCTCTCTTTCTGTTTCTCCTGTTTGCTTTCTGTTTCGTCTTCGCTATTTCATGCTTTTCTCGAGTGTTATAGTTTTCTCCTTTGTTTATGTGTCCTTACACGGCCGTGTAAGAAAACAAAACGATTGTGCCAAGCTTCTTCCACTTTCATTACCGTGGAAAATGTCGTGATATTTGTCTTCAAGTAAATTGGATGCCCTCGTACCATGTCCAAGATGGTACGCTGAGTTTTATGCGAATTTTTGTCTAATGGAGTGTGTGATTGCTCGTGTAGTCTGATATAAACGGACAGTTGTAAAGCTGGGAGATTCATTTGCGGGATGATCTTTTGAATTTTAGAGAAGGGTTTCTAGAAGGTTTAGTTTCGTACGTCTTCAGTCGTTAAGAAACCATATAAATCACTATTATTTTATATTATTCGTATTTCTCTCTCTGTTCCAATATCATGAGAAATAAATTGATATTATGAACGATGTTATGAGAAACGAAACATTATGAATTATAACAACTTAACGTCATTTCGCCTATTTTCTGGCAGTTATCAAACATTGCGTGATACATTTATTGATGTTGTCGCAATCCCTTTTCAATACTAACAGATTATCGGTCGAATGTGTATATTTTTGCCAATATTATATAAGCAAAATTTTATTTTCCGAGCGCCACCAAATAATTTATATGCATGTGATTAATTTACGATTGCCGAAAATATGTGAAGAAAAACAATTATGTGTTTAATATAAAATCGTATGTCTACAGTAGATATCAAATTTATTGCATCAGTTAATGTTCTAATGATTACATTATTATAGAATATTTTAATTTTATTCATTATTTGACGATTTTGGTTCAATCAGTGATTTTCAAGTGTCAATCTCGCACGATAAAATTTAACAAAATGAAATGTAAAACGCAAAATGTAATTAATAAACGCGCATGTTTAAAGAATGCATATACAGACTTAGCAATTAACGCAGTAATTAAATTAATGAAATATCGTACGTTCATAATAATAATGTCAGAATTTCTAAAAATACTTTGCGCATGTTAATTTTAATCTGAATTTGTAACATTATTTAACAATACTATATTAAACATGATTTAACAATGTACATATAATTAACTTCAAGGTTTATGATGCGGCACGTAATTGCGTAAATCTACAGCAATGCCTTTCGCACAGGCACATGAGATGGAAGATTTTTGCTCAAATTATTATAATTAACAGAAATGTGATCGCCAATAAAACCTTTTATCAGTGATTAAATAATTTTGATTAAATAAATTTACAAATATTTTAATTAATCATTATTAAAGATGCGATTTATGTTTTTATTAAATGGCTACACTCCAAGTATAGTATTTATCACTATTTCAACTTTACGTTCAACGATAATAATCGTTTCAGGCAATAGCATTTACGGAGAAGATTTATGAAACGAAGTTGCAATCGTATACCGATACGTCACATGTTCTTTCTTCATAAACTTGGACATTCTTTGCACGATTTCGTGAGTCGAATCGACGAATGCGCTAGCAATAGTTTTCAGCACAGGAACGATGTCCTTAACTCACCCACCCTTTCTTCCACATCTACTCCCCGTCATCGGCTATTACAAGGATTCTGTTAGTGGCGAAGTTTCGAAGTGGCAATTCCCGAGGGTACAATTATTTGCGGTTCCCGCTGACGTCCCCGGTTGCGACGGCTTGTTTCGAAGAATTGAAATTTTATTGAAACAGATTGTGTTTCGCATTATCCGTACCGATGCAGTTCCCTCATCTTTGAATCTCGTATAAATTCGCGACTCTCGCTTTTTCGCCACAATCTCTAAAAATGTATGAGTTTCGTTTCTCATTTAGAGAAACTAATATTGACCGGGGTCACTGTATCTCAATTGTTTCACCAGTGTCTCTTGATGTTTTGGTTTTCCCTTATTACAACTCGATGGTGTAGTTTATCACAACAGATCCGAGATTCGTAATGGCGCGGCACGATACAAGTTTAATGAAATCGTTGGATATTCAGTGGGAATAAATGGACAGGAATGACTCCCCGTTTGACGGAGCGCGTAACACGTCACGGAATTCGATCGCGTGCCACGCGGTCCCTTCACCCGCGATCAATATCACTGGTTTGGTTACTGTGAATTTGCGGATATTCAAATCTTACGGACCCCTACCATATCACACTCGCGAAAACCTAATTAGGCCGGTCGGCAGACGGCTCGATTATACATGTATTTCGTATACGATACGCGGTTTCTAAACGTCGGAATCCGTCGCTGTGGCATAAATTCTCATTCCTTTCAAAAGATCTCGTGCGCAATTCGTTTCGAGCGTCTTTCACAAGAAAAGGAAGGAGGAGAAAAACAAAAATGAAAAATTATTCGTAATTTGCCTCATTGTAGGCGTGCGATAATGGAGAAATAGTGTGTCAGACTAATGGGCGTCGTTGTGTCTACTTTCCTTCGACTTTAATGGCGCTGGAGTTTATTTACGGCGGAGGTAGATGAAATACAATAACCGTATTTAAATATCAATATGGCGGGACATCGAAGTGTATTAATTTCAATTGAGATAAAATATTTCCGAGAGGACACTTCGTACTCGCCCGATAACTGCGACGAAAGTCTTTGTTATTAAAAATGCAACGATGATTATTTTTTCTTTTTTTCCCGTTCGCGATAGCAAGTAGTATAATGATGAGAAACTATCATGATGGTATTTCGCTCAGTCTAAACTATATCGGGATGAAATTTCAGTCGCGCTGCAGATGATGGGTAGGCACATCTGCGCTTCACACGATGAGCGACGTGTGTGTTATACATATAACATGAATTAACGCGAACCGTCTGTCAATTTCGGAATAATTTCAATGGGTAAATGATGATGCATGCTAATGTACACTTTTAACTAATTAAAATATTACTACTTTGAAGTGTCCGTTGAGTGTTTGCAAGAAACATCTTTTCCATCTCTTGTTGTGACATTTTCGTTTGATAATTCTTTATTTCTCTTTCGTTTTTGCGCACATTTAAATTCCTTTCACGTTACTTTTGCCGATATATCTGCGACATTTATAACCTGAGGAGCTTCTTGTATAATGAAATTTTTACCAGACGAGGCACATTAATTAAGCTTAATTTTTCAGCTTGTTTAAAATGTCAGTTAAAATGTGCCGAGATCGTGCAAAATATTCACCACGCTGATCGCAAAAATGCTGGATCGTCGATGGATGATTGTACATTATAGCTAATTATCAGACGTGATTGCCCAATATGATAATATAATCCGCACGGAAAATGAAAATAATTGCCTTTATCGACATTACGCACGCATCCCTATTTGCCGTACAATCTAATTTGGCCAGATGCGCGAATTCGCTCTATTGTTGCAGATCGCAAACAAATTGCTTGCATTCAACCTCGATAATCTGATAAACAGTTTTTTCTCTCTTTTTTACGTTTACCTGTATGTTGTGCAACTACTGATATTATATCCCTTTTGAGAGCTCCTTTGTGCGTTTCTCTATGTAATGTTAAAAAGTAGCGCCTTTGTTAATTATATCAGACAAGAAAAATGAGGAAAGCAAGGAATTGTGCTAAATGTAAAGTCGGCAAAAGTTTTATTTTAGCTGAAGATGATGACAGCGTGAGATTAATTGATATACGATAACAATACTAGATAACAATACCAAATCCAATCAGACCAATTGTAAACTATCATGTAATTATTATACGTAATTAAACATGCTATTAATACTATAATGATTCTGCGGAATTCAATCGATATACAAGTTATGTGTAAATCCATAAACTTGCGTTTGTATTGTCAAAATTTCTACATGCAAATGGTCTATTTGTACCAGTGTAGGAATTTTAGCAATAATAAATTATTTAAGATTATAAGTTAGGATCTTACACACATATAATCTTTTATTCTATCGGATAAGTGAGAAACAGTGAGAGTCTGTGAGAGTCTTAAGGAAGATATAATATTTATTAAAATTATAACATTCAGATTTAATATCCAGATAAATGTTATTTAAGAGTGATGAGTAACGTGACTCATCAGCAATAACCGAGATACAAGCTCTGAAAGTTAACAAAGTGCGGCAATGTAATTCGTTCTTCGCATAGCACCGGTAGCCGGGTTGAGTGATTTCGGCGTGCGCTCAGTGAGCGGTGGGAATAATTCATACGTAAAGCGCACAGCGATGGGAACGTGTGTTTGACTATAAAATATGCCCTCCTGATATTGATGCCTCAGCATCAAGCGCGAGGGTTTTATGCGGTCCGCGATATATATATATATATATATATATATATATATGTATGTGTGTATGTGTGTATATATACTCTATATAACGCGAATGCGTGGGGTCTGATCAGGCCGAAATATAAAACGGAAGAGCGATATAAAATTTTACTCTGCATCACAGGCGCAGATAAACTCGTCTATAAGACGCGCGCGTGGTGTCTGATTTGCGACTGCCTGGTTTCGTTAAGCCGTGATATAACGGAAATATCGATTTATCGATGCCGGACAATACGCGGTGTCGACGTTTTATTCGAAAGCTCGCGGCAAATCTGTCATCGCGTTTTCACACTTTCACAATTTTAAGCAACCAAAGAAAAACTTAACGCGAGACCGAATAAATATTACATAAATAACTGAGTTGATTTTAATGTTGAGTGGAATACAACTCACATTAAACGCGACAACAGTTAGTCGGCAAAATTTATATTACAGAGTTTATTTTTTATTAATTAAATTTAAGCTTTATACGCTATATAAAGCTATGTTGGATTTAAGGTAGCGAGAGGCATTCAGATATTGATTTAATAAAAAGACAGATCGCACGTCGTCCGTAAATCTAAATGCCTCTTTCACTATATTTCTTATGAAAATTGAATTATAAGTTCGTAAACCTTGAATGGCGTGGTAGGTGTAAACAAGTTTGTGAGTCTGAAAAAAGTATATATCTAGAAGGGACGCCAGTATCGTAAAAGTTTAGGCTATATAACGTAATATGCAATAAAAATTGAATTGTCTATTATATGCCGTGAGTAATCTCGACACGAAAAATTATAGGCGAAAAAGCAGGATTTTATGACATGTTCGGTAAAATTTCGATGGACAAATCGAGTCGGAAATTGAAATAGGCGAAAAAAATGACTTTTTTAATGAAGAAAGTAAAGAAATTTTTAACTGAACATTTATGATTATTGTATCTTATTATAACTGGATCGCATCTGAACTACTACATAAATTTATCTATTATATATTTTTGATTAATTAATTACACTGAAGGTTCGTTACTTCATGAATATCCAAATAAAGTATCACGAGAAGCAACTGTAAAACGGCGACACCTCAAGAAATTAATATTTACTATCGGAACGTGATCGATGTCGTAAAGTTGTATAAAGTTCTCGAGTCTGGATCGCCCAGGTAATTTAATTTTATCGTCGGTCTACAATTTTATCTTCCCGTTCGTGTCGCGCGTTCGTGTAGACGTATTTAAACGTATTAGTAAATTAACCTCCGAACTTCCTTTACAATTCCTCTCGTCCCTATTAATGAGAATATTATTACGTTCGATCGGCATATCGTTCAATTCGATTTCGTGGGACAATTCTTCATCTGTCTTGATTTGTTTACGCGTCCTTGTGTATATTTCATACAATGAATATTTTGACTTGAATTTATCATAGAAACAGTAAAATATTGAACACACAAAAACAACTAGGAGATAAAGAGATAACGAATGTTTGCGGTGTAAACCACGATTTGTCCGATTTGTCAAGGCGCTTTTAACAGTAGCGCTCAAAAATTTAACGCCAACGGCGAAACAAAGTTTGCAGTTCGATCACGCGCCTCTCGACTTCCATTAATGGACTTTTGTACTCCGGACTCCGAAACAGTTTCTGATAGTAGTCAGAGTGGGAAGGAAGGGAAGGAGGTAATCGTGCCAAACCGCATCTGCTAATACAGTCCGTGCATCGGACTAAAGCAATTCCGCTAATCTAGACTGTCCGGTCCGATAACGCGGGAAGTGAAGCAATCGCGTGGGTTCCCGGCATCCCGTTTCTCATTTTCCTTTCGCCAATAATCTGCAGAAAATCGTCGAATTATCGAGGTGGGTTTCTTGACGGCTATCTCTCTCACTTTCGCGGACCTTAATCATTTCCAGATTGACAAGTGTTTCGTTAAACTTATTAATAATCTGTCGACACATTCGACATCTTGGATGGAGATCGATATCGAACTAGTTTAACGAATGATAATACGCGAGGTGAGAAAACGCGAGACCATTGCGACAAGACACGCAGCAATAGTTAATGAAAAACTCATTTACGAAACTGGCGCGGTAATGCCGCATGAAGGTACACAGAAGCATAAATACTTAAGTCGCAGCTGGTAGAAATGGATGCTTCTATATATATATATATATATATATATATATATATATATATATATATATAAGTAAGATGCGGCAGGGTAGAGAGGATGAGAGGATGAAAGACCTCATTTCGTGTATACTTCATATCTCGCGGTAAATAACGCCCTGTATCATTTATTGTCGCGAGGCAAAGATGGAACGAAAGTACCTTGATTATGTTTGCCTCAGTACCAAAATGAAGTGCATTCCATTAGGGAAGGGGAATAGATAGAGAGAGATTTCTGCGACTTCTGTTTTATTGCACAGGATTGAAATGTCGACTCTCATATTCACGGACTTTGACACTTCTCCACTTTCACATCAGGAATTTGGCGGGGAGATTTTATGTTCTTTCATTAAAATTAGCCTTTCATCTGAGTTATACGTCTAATTAACACATTAATTAATGAAAGAACGTCCACTCTTTGCGATTTATTTACTGTGGACGTTACCTTATATTTATATACCGTTTTCAGCAAACAAGCCGACGTTTTTTTATTATTTTAATTGACTTGGCGCCCGATTAGTTTAATTATGCAGTAATATCAAAACGAAGTAATATCAATTACGAAAGAGAAACTTGCCGTAGACTTATTTAGAAGACTTATTTATAATATTAAAGCAGCCAAATGGTAGTTTATATTTACAATTTTGAGTATCAATGAAAGAAAAAACTTTTAATCTTAAAATACGATACGAGTGAAAAACTTTGCGCTAACACAATGTTTCCTGGGAGATAAATTAACTTTTTTTCCGGTGAAAGTTGACGTGAAAAAATATAAAAATACATTTGCTAAACTGCACAGATTGTGCTGATGGATACCTCTCTCGATCTTCGATAATTTTGCAAAATCCCATTTGCTACACTTCTATCCGATCTTTTTGCGTGGCTGAGGATCGGTGATCGTTATCGTTATCGATATTCGCTTTAGTTCGTGTCAGAATGCGTTACTGCTGGATGCAAAATATCCGCGCTCCACTTCTTCAAAACATGAAGAACTAGATTCCGCGATTACGCTTATCGCGATGGAGATATGCAGCGCGTATAGACGTCTATAATCTCTTTCGCGGTTCAGATGACGATTTCAGATAGCCTTTTCTGTGATGGAAACCAGGTATTGATCCGTCGACTGAAATTTACCTTTAAGCTAATGTCGAACAAATCAAGACATTATTATATAATTGAGGTTTTTGTATATGCGATAAAATCGTTTTATGAAATTGTGCAATTAAGTAAAAATCCATCAATACTATCGAGCTGTCAATTAGAATTTAATTTTCATTTGATTTTAAATTGTCATTAGAGTCCAGAAATAAAAATTAACGTTTTTTGCAAATGATAAAGGTAGAAAGCATTATTGAATTTATATTTTAAGAGCATTCTATGTATTTATTGCAGATCAGTTATCCTGAACATATCGTGATGTTTAGATTCGATGGTTAGAATTGCATCTCAATCGTATAAAGAAGGGTATTATTTGCATAGTCGCCTGGCGGAAACGTTCTTCTAATTGCAATGCGCTTGTAAAGTAAATCAGGGAAATTAAGCTAGCTCCAGCATGTATTTTGTAGCGGTTAATGAAATATTTATTACTAGTACGAAATTTACTGCGATAGGAAATGGATATCGATCTATCAATCGGAGTTTACTTCGGAGCCGGCTTTACCTCGGAACTCTGAGAGGCGGATATTAAAGTTTTCAGCTTGACGAAGATGGTTGGAAAATTTTTATATGATATTAAAAAGTATGACTTTTGCAAAAATGTAGAAATCTATAATTACGTTTAAATCTATCTACAGTAGCACTTTAAGAAGTCGGAATATTTTCAAAAGTCTTTAATGTATTTTGGTGTAAATTCTAATTATAAAAAAAATATTTGTTAATATTTGTTAATATTTTTTAAATCAAGTTTGTACACAAACTTTATCAAGGTTTGTTTTAAAAATTGTAAAATGGTATAAAATCGGAAGCGAGATACTGTTAAATTAATACAAGTATAATAAAACATAAATAAAACTTTTACAGATGCAAAATCCGCAATGGTTGTTTCAAAATGAAAGAAAAATAGATATATTGCCTGACTCATGACGTAACGAATTCAAAATTTACATTTAACAATTCAGCCGCGACTAACAATATCCTCGCGAAAGTAACGTTTTTGTTCACAGTCGTAACAATGTGTTCCGCTTAAAACATTGCTCGGGCTGGATACTAAATTTAATAAAAAGAAACAAACGATTTTCTGAGTCGGTCCCTTACGAGCGTTAAATGTCACACAGGAGTCCACTAGAAACGATTCAGAGGTGGCATGGTAAATTTGCATACGGGCAGCGGGTTATCTCCTTTGCCTTCCTTTGAAAGCCTCTGCGATACAGGCTGTCTTAAAAGCTATTTGAAACTTGATCTGAATTTTTTCTTACAACATTTGACACATTATCCAGATCAGATTCGGCCTATTAGACCTACAAAAGGAAAAAAGTCAAAACGAAAGAAAATACAATATATTATTATAGTAAAAAAAATTGTTATTGCAAGAAACAATATTAATTATTTTCTAATAAAATTTAATTCGTCATTGTTCAATTACGACTTGTGCGTCAAATAACACTTTTTAAAGATATTTACTAATAGTGAGAAGTATCGAGATTGAATGTTTCTTAAAATGAACACGAATCTCTGCTCTTTCATTGTTTTACTTTATTTCTATTAAGAATTCAATCTCACAAAAATTTTAACTTTGATTGGACAGTTTTTGATACAGGCTCTATATAAACGAATAAAGAAGCTCGATCTACAAGAAAGTCCGGAGAATCCGTTGACCGGCCATTCGCAGCCAGTTCATCCCTGGTACTTCTCGCTCGTGCGACCGAGAAGACGATGATTGGATCAGTTTTACGAACCCTCGCGGGATAAACAAGACGTCGATCTCATCCCGTGCTACTGTGTGGTGTGTGTGTGTGTGTGTGTGTATGTGTGTGGTGTGTGTGTGTGCGTGTGCGTGTGTGCGCGCACGCCATCGTATTCACATTCTCTCGCAAGTGTTTGTATGCATTTTGGTTTCCTCTCTTGCTCTCTGTGATATTGGCGGCGCGCACGATGGGACAATATTTATTCGTAGTTTTGCCCGGCCCGAATCCTCTTTTGATCCTCACCCTTTTCGGTTTACTTGTTGGCGGTGAGTGATGATTCCGCAGGGTATTTTACATCGCTCGATTTGTTTTACTCGCCTGAGACCGAGCGGCCCGATTCAATTCCGTCCGAACCGCAGATATCGCCGGGTGACTTTTATTTTCCGCCCTTTCGTATACCATGATGAGAGAGATCGAAATTATTTGGATCTCTTTGTCTACGAACTGCCTTCCCGCGGAGTAAATTTTTTATTCGTTTGTTACTGCCTTTATGAAATATTAATAACTTCTATGGGTTTTACGCAATTACGGTTATCTTTTAAACGTTAAAACTCCAGCTCCATTTTCATGATTAATCTGATTACGCGACGTCCATCTTTCAATCTCTTTTTCTTGTGTCTGTTCGTTAACGATTTCGAACGAAATATTTTGTATTTAAAATTGTCGGGGGGCTGCCTCATCCAATTTCCTTTGCTTATTTCATCCGAATAGTCTCCAGCCAGATCCGATTCCATCAGCAATATTATTTCATCTGCCCTCGTTTCGAGCTTCGTTCCTCGGTTTCATCCTCGTACAATACGTCGCGCGCGCGGTACGATTTAGGTATTATATCATGAAACTACATCATACTAACATCACTCGAGAATATTGAATCTTGATTTACCGCAGACTGACTCGCCGGCCCGAAAGTCTGTAGTTGATTTACAATTATTACGTGAAGAAACGCATAAATTGTATTAAACAATAATAATAACGCGTAAATTGTGTACGTTGCAATCGTATACAATTTATAATAAATTCAATATTCTTAAAAGTAAGCGAGACACTTTTTAATAAAATAGATTGTAAGCTTTCGTTTCATGTTCATGTGGTAAACACTTTTTGAAAAGAATCGCTGCCAACAAAACAGTCTTTCAAAGCAAAAATCTAATTTCCATGAGGGCCTGTACAACGTTTTGCATTTTTTATTGCAGACCGTGTAATTTGTGAAATGTTTGCGCGCGCGAGCCGACGCGGAATATTCGCGAAAGGGTAACGTGGTATACACACACCAAAAAAAATGTAAAATGCAAAATACAAAAACTTTTGACTGAATGCTCGCGCATTTTCCATCGCGCGAACGATCGGAACAGGTTGCGCGATATTATTCAGCGAACTGGTTGTGGCGAGTTACGCATGTTATACTCGCTATGATTTCGTCTCTCATATCGTACATTTAGCAATGCTTTTATATAGTAATATGGAAAATATATTTTTGGATCAATAGTGGTTCAATTTTCATACAACAAGTATAAATGATCATAATTTGATATATTCGCATGATATAATATGAATAAAGCAATATATATACTTACATCTGTGCTACACATTAATAATTGCTCGGACAAAAGAGAGAAGAGCTCGAAAATAGTGAAGCATACTTAATAATGGCGGAGAACTTGATAATCTTTTGTCATTTATTATTTATCTTTATCATCTTCTTTAACCTCACTATTTTTAATTGACAATATATTTTTAATCTCTCGTTATTATCACAATTAATATCACATTTATGGATATATATTATGGAGATAATTACCTAGGAAAACAAGGTTTTCTGATATTCAAAATTTGTATTGAGCGTTTGATAATTTGCAGAAATTTCTAAAATATATTATTAATCGTGTCGAAGTAGATATGCCATCATTTGATATGTACTATATTCAATTTATTGACATTTTGTACAAAAGCAATTGTATTTTGTACCGAATAATTGCAATGCCACTTTCTCTTCTGACGTATTACCGTTGGAAATATCGAAATTCTCGTAATTTAAAATATTGTTTGGAGAAATAATCATAATATAACGCAACATTGTGTAAACAGCACTGCTATGAAAGTTTCAAGAATCGCAAAGCGTTAAAGGCATACTTTAAATACCACGCGTGAAATTCTATTAAATTCTATTAAAATTTGCATTTCGATGTCATAATTTAGTCTCACACTCGGTTAAATATTAATATGTATGTAAATTATACCGTGGTGTTTGCAAAAGTTATTCAACCAAATTATTAATTTCTTAACTTTTCTTAGGCTCGAAGTAACTTAAGTTTTGTACAGGCTGCACCTGTCATGAGTTCGAAACTTCCGAGAAAAATGCGATATTATTAGAACGAAGCTATGACTTTTTCAGTGATGTTTAACTAAAATATTATTTTTCAAAATTTTATATCGCCAGTGAATATTAATAAACAAATTTTAATTTTTATTGACCCGTCTGGCAAATTATCTAATATTAAAATGGATATCGAGTTTAAAATTGGCGATTTACTGCATTTTAATGTCCGACAAATCAAGTCGGGGGCATGCAGATAATTTGCCAGACGGGCTGATGAAAATTGAAATTTGTTTAATAAAACATTATTTGTTATATTTACAATCTGAAGAAAGGTTTGACATTTCTGAATTATTGCTGGTTAACGAAATTGCGAGCTATTGCTAGTTAACGAAAATCAAGTACAGCAAAAATTTCTACGAAAACTTTATCAATCCTCCTCTCTTAGAGGATTCAATTAGCAAATTAATGCGTAAAATTGGAGAACTCGTTAAACAGCAAATTCGCTTTTAATTACCTCTGCGAATATTAATGGAGAGTAACACTGAGCGCCGTTATATTGCATGCAATTAAAATGTCACGGATACTTTGTGTGTTAAAGTATCGTCATATGATAATGCATTAATAAACTTTAATTAATTAGCGCTATTAACATTACGATGATGGGAAGCATTTATTGAGCTAATTAATGAATTAATTTATTATCTTTGGAGATTCCAGGACTACTTGAATAATAATTTTTTTATTGTTTAAATATTATCGTTTAAATTTTATCGCGTTTAAATATTATCGTTTAAATATTAAAAATTTCACACCTGTATATAAATCAATAATTTTAAACAGCACTACACTATTTTTAATTTATTCTCCATTTTTTATGTATGAGCTTTTTATATCCGGTATATCTGTAATATGTATCTTTTACTTTGTACTTTATCTTTATACAGTGTTGTAACAGAAGAGAATGTATTTGTGTATGAGAAAACTGTGTTGCAATTGCTATGAATAATGAAAGTAATGTTTACGCAGATGAAACTGCATCGAAAACTTACTCATGTACTTGCGCATAGTTTGCCACCGACGAGATACGAAAGTTGGAAGACAATAAAGTTTAACGAAGTTTAACCAGCACTATGCATCTTTGCCGATATTTGCATAAATTATAATATCGGATCAAAGCAACGCGATCTGCTACGTGATATTGCTTATCGATAATATTATCAATTTACGTTATATTCGTGTCTATCGCAACAGACTTTATTTACTATCGTAATTTAAATTTATGCAAGTTATGAATCGTTAGGATAATTAACGGATGCTTGACGTTTCAAGAATGAATAAAGTTAACATTACCAAACGTAGATTGCCAATGTGATTGGGATAAAATCCATGTTACATCGTTTTATCTAACAAGATAAATCCGTGCGTATTAATGTCAGTACAGTGTTTACACAGATTAAATTTAATTTCGTATCATGCACGCGTAATATTAAAATATCGAACAAACGTCGGAAATGTGAGAATGCCAGACTATTTTCATCTGGATCGTATAATAATTTAATCGCACCTCGTAACTGATGGCCGGTCTGTCAATTGTTGAATCATTTCCATGTGTTTTATGCGATGTGTGCATAAAACACAGCATGTGTCCAGTTCATTAGTTCTTTGTAGAAATACTGAAAGATTTTACAACGTGACATAGACAAGTGCGAATTCGGTCGTTGAGCTTGTTTGGCGATAAAATATTTTTGACGTTTACGTTGTATGTACGTTTACGTTGTATATGTAATTTGTTTATACATTAATAGCATTAGGAAATTTCCTTTCTTTAAAGAAAAATTCAATACTCGTAATTACTTTTTCTTGTAATCATCGTCCATACGATTTATAGATGGGTTATTCGCCATTTCGGTAATTTGCAGTTAATGAACTAGTTTTGCACAATTTCTATCATTTCAGTTATTCAATCGTCAGAGTAACTTAGCGGTATATTTGGCTAAGAATTCTGTTTCGATTTTCTTGAATTTCTCGATTTCTCTAAACTAGACAATTACTTTCTCAGATTTTAATTCTACTTGAAAATAATGTATATAAGCGAGCTTTCAAGTCGAATTCAGACTTGTAAGGGAAAAGCGCGAACAAATACGAATAAACGAACTTACTTTAATAAGTATGGATAGTGTCACGCAACGATCGAGTTCAAATTTATACGACTCCGCAGGGATGATTGATTCGCAGAGTCATTTGAGTTTAAGTGGAATTCACAAATCCGCTCTATAGATGTACACATATTTGCACTCATATCATGTGCTCTTGTGACCGATAGTTTTATGAACATTTAAGAAAAAGTATGGAGCAGAAAAGCGAAAGCATTTTATTTACGTTCCTTAAAAAATGAACTGGCGAATATATTCTATTCTTTATCAGCACATCGAAAGAAAGATGTCACTACATTTGTCCGTGCTCATCTGTAAATTCGTTCGTGAACGGTTGTCCTCGAAGTAGCTTGGTCTGAATCGGTCTTCATCATGCAACGAACGCGAATCAGGCACACGTAACATCCTATCCGCGGCGCGTCGTTCACGAGGGACAATCAGGTCGATTTCCTCTTCCTTGCCTTCCTACCCCCCTACCACCTACCTCTGGCAGAAAACGCGATATCCGAAACGTCGGGTACTAATTTTCAGCAGATTGCCCCGGCTCGATTTAGCAGACGATTCAACACCCGCGAATACCCGTGTCTACATTCCCGAATTCTCGCGTGGTAGGAGGCCGTAATGTCGACATCGGCAAAGGTAACGTGCGCCCTCGTGTATACACCAGCACCCTGTGCATACACAAACCGCATTTCTCGCGTCCCACTTCTTGCTGGTTTTCTCCTTTCCGGAACGAAAGCCTCCTAGCTTCGCAAATGTACATCCACTCTCGTTACTGTCCTCCGTGTGTTGCACGTGTGCGCGCGCGCATGCCGACGCTAGGAAACGCATCAAGACCGAGCAGGTATCTCTGCTGTGCGAAGTATTAATTAACTAATTTGCTCGTTTGCGTATTGTACGTTCTCCGGAACCTTAATTTATCCCTTTCAACGTTCGGCGTACCGAAAGTTTTGCGCTTGTGCTCGCTGGGCGAAGAAACGGTTCTGAGAAAGCAGTAAGTCACGAATATCAGCATTCGACAAGAATAGATATAGAATCCTGAAAAGTATACTGTAAATAATTACCAATAAAGACCAACACGAGGTAAAATATAATTGGCAAGGAAATATAACTGCTATGTTAAGATATCTTTCCGTAAAACGTTGGGCTTTAAACAAGGATTTTAATTTAAAAGTTTAAGTATCTTATCGATTCGTATTCTGCCAACTTCTATTATAATCTCCATTGTAATACAACTTCTATATAATGAATGCAGTGTAGAAAAAATAGTTTGCGAATGTTCGACGAGCACTGCTTATAATAATCAAATCGTTTCCCAAATCTTCATTATTCGTGAAAGTCATTTCGGTTCTACAAATAAATGTTCGCGCTAGAGTTTTCAGTTTTGTTTAGGTAGCGATCGTTTATGACGAGTCCACGTCTTATTATGACCAGACATCTGTTCGCTTTGTGGGATCTCACACTGGGTGCACACGTGCGTGTTGCAATTAGCGTGAGATGCATGCGCATTCGCCACGTGATACGTGACCATAGGTGCACACGCGTATGAAACTTAATTCTTTATTAAGTAGACGCACACCCTTACTTCCCGATCGAAAGATAGCGACTTGACGGGCCGTGAAATTCGCCAGAACTGGCACTCGTCGGGGCATGAAATTCGTCCTCCAGTCTTTCGTACGTTAACGGTGATACACTTCGCCGTTCCGCGCCATTATGCGAACTTAACAAAGCGCAGTCGACGATAATTGCGCCTAAAACTTTCAAGTAATTCTTTCTCGATCCCCTCTTTTGCAGTTGAAAAGTTTTACTTGAGGTTAATTGTGAGAAAGGACAAATTTTAATATTCGTAATTGTAATACAAACTGTAATAACCTGATTGTTACACACACATACACATATATACACGCACACACACGCACGATCCGTGATATTTCTGACAACATTTTGACGTTAAAATGACAGCAGATAACGTCAGCTTGCTACCTGACATATACGCCAAGATAGAATTAAATTACAATATACAGAAGGCAAAATTAAATTTTTTTATGATAATATGACATAAAGCAAAATTTTTCGTACAAAATATTAAAATTTGGCAATATATCGCGAGTGAGTAGCATAACATTTTTAATTTTTATCATTCGTTTCAGTGTAGAAAAGTTCGTTCTAGTTGTAAAATGAAAGTTCCAATGTTTCTCACAGTAAAAGACGATGCTGGAATCTTTACGAGCTTTTTCCTAAATTTTCTTTTAAGTGGCTCTACGTGTGGCTCGCGATGTAATTGTCGCGAGTTCTTGCTATGGATAGTGCGGAAAGTGTATGATGCCTTTCGTCGACATTGCACGGTCATGCGAATAAAGAAGGAAAGGTGCGACGTAAATATTCGCCGACAATTATCATGCATCCTGGTATGCGACCCTCGTGTCTCGCCTGCACGGAATTGTCTTATAATTAAAAGATGTTGCTCGAAGTTAATTAAACTCGGCTCGTTCTCTCTTCGTCGAGTCAGGTTTGCAGAAGAGAGTAGACAGTTGAATGGGATGACTCGACATGTAGACGAGATAAAGAATTTTTTTCTTTGACTTAATTATGCGTGTTACGCGCGGTTCCTCTTTCCAGATGAGCACTTCGTTTGTTGCCAGCCTTCAAAGTTTATTCACATTTTACGTTGTATACCAAAATTTGCGTGAGAAAATAATTTAATGTTGAATTATAACAATAATAGCTATTAATTAATTTACGGCATAAATAATATACAATTTTACTGGCATAATTCGAAATGCAATTTAACGATAAGTGGCCTGTACTTTATTTGATCAAATTCGTAATTACCGTTATAATTTACGAACGTACCAATTTGCTGAGGGAAGCAGCAATAGTGTGTAAAATATCTCATCTCTCTTCAGTGGCAATTCATCGAATCCCAGAGGCTTGTAAATCGCTAGCTTTCATTAAAATAAATTTATTCGACCGCGAGAGGTGGGTACCGCGTTAAGATCTACCTTTGCGGTAGAACGAAAATTGCGAACGGAAAGTTAAAAATCAAGCCGTGTGGTGCCTGGAATGGGAAGAATATCCCGACCACCGGAGACACGATCGTCGAGAGATCCATTCCGAAGACCCGCGAGATTAATCTGCCGATGAGTTACGTTCGTAAACGTTTTCCGTTCCAGTTACTTGACTGTCACGGCAGTTTGTCGAGCGTGGAGAGCCTCCAGAGGCTCTTGAATTACCACAACGTCTGCACTACGGCGCGATTTTGAGCTTATTATGCTTACAAAATCTGAGCGTAATACTGTCTTGACAAATATAGATTTTAAAAACACACATACAGATATTTTACACATTTATATTTTTATACAGCATTTTTTAATGTAATAAATAAAACAAGAAGAAGGGTAAATATTGCTAAAAGTGCAAACTTAGATATTTGCTAAAATTTTTTAGTTTTGACCTCATTACAGGGCGAAACGTTTGTTAAAATTGTTTTAATAGTAATTATAAAGCATTAGCATTGTCATGGCTTGGTTCTATTGGTCTTTAAATTGTACGGTTTATGTTTTTAAAAATTTAAGAATCTTATTAGATTAATTGTATTAATAATGAGAATTTTATTTATTCATCAAATTATTTCTTATAATGTTTTACTTTAAAATTATGTACTAAACCTACCACTTTCAATCTTTTCTTTAAGATGCACTCATTGATTCCTAAAGATTTGGACTTGTTTTTTACTTTTGTTTTTAGATATATGTATATTCTTCTTCTTATATTTTCTAACATTTGCTTTATAAAAACAAATCTTCTTTCATATTTTTTGTTATAACTGCCTAATCTATAATTTTTAAAAATATGAAATTTAATTAAATAGTAAAAATAGTTTTGTAATTAAAAACATTTACACAGTCCAAACGTTTACCGTTAAGTCTTTTATCATTAAAAATCATTAGAATTTTACATTCAATTCATGTTTATTATTCATTCACAGAACATGTGGTAGTATTTTCAAAAGTTAATATTTTACATTAAAATTTTAGTTATAAAATACACTAATACAAATTTGTAGAGCATAGAGGAAACACAATTCTTTTAATTGAAGTAAATGATATCATTGTTTAATAAAATATAGAGAACATCACAGTAAAAATCGCCCTTGATGATTAAAAGTACGCGTGTACATTTAGACTCAAATGTAATGTATACCTTTATGTATATCGACGTGACAGTATTTCATAAAACTATCATTAGAGAATATATTAACAAGCCAACATAGATAACTTTTGTGTCACTTTTTAATACAGACACAGACTTCAAAACCATGTAAGTTTCGATTAGCGTAACAATTTGAAAACTTATTATTTAAGTTATGTCAAAATATTAAAAGGAAAGTAGAAAAAAGTTAATTACCTGTAACTTCTGAGTAAAAATTCGTTGAAAACGACACACACACACACAAAATCTACTCTTAGAAGATGAGTATTCTTAGCAGCTTTTATCTTATAGATTATGCTATAGAAATCACTATTTATTATTATTATAAAAATTGTACAGCATAGAAATGCAAGAACGAGACAATTTAGCGCTATACTGTACAATAAGAACGTACAGCGTTATTCCCAACAGCTCCGGTTTGCAGTCATGATCGCTCCGAAACATAAAATCGCCAGATGCAATGCAGAACATAGAAGCGTAAGATTGTAGAATATTGCGTCGCGTCGACATATTGTATACCGTCTTGCGGTCCGGCTGGCTTGGAAGCTCCGCATGGACGAACGCATTTCGATACACCTGTCGCAACGACAGGCTTTATTCGTCGGATGTAGTTTTCGCTGAAATCGCTTTAGCATACTGCACATTGTGCAGCCGGTTCTGTTACAGCACCTATGTGCTCGAATGACGCGCGTAAATCGTATCGACAATTACCTCATAATGTCGGGTTAACGATTATATCGGTGGCGCTCGTTGGTGAACAGTATAATTAGAGATTAGGAAATCGTCTCTGTTGTCAAAGGGATGACTCCTTGATAGCTGTCGCTTAATTAGTCGTTACTTGAAACGCATAGTTCCACTGGCATTCATATTTACACGAAGAGCGGGTGAATTGGATGTGCTAGCTAGAACGCTTCAGTTTGCTCGTTGATTTACGATGTAAATATTGGTCAACGTAATATCGGAGACAGCTTCCAATAGCTTTTGTGATGTAATCATTAATATAGGTTACTACGGGTAAGTACGGGATAGTTGAACAATTTGCTAGGTAAATTACTCCCGGCAGATTGCTTGCCACTAATTAAAATGGAACAAATGTAAACAGTCCTCCTTCACGAGAAGGGCTGGATAAGAATTTAAAAGACGGAAAATATGGTTCAGCATCACAACGCTGTTTTCGGTAACCCTAATTAAAACATCATGCAAATATTCATTCAAATTAGATAGAAATTATTCCTATCATAGATGTAAATGTCACCGCGTGCGATGCGACTCTTTCGGAATTTTATATAAATATTTATTTCTGTAAACATATATTATATAAATTATATATTATCTTGTTTGTCTTGTCATGTATGTAACACGCGGCAGTTGGTAGTAAATATTTCCCAGTGAAACTAGAGATTAAGTTTCGATTGGAGCAGTACACGGCGATCCGAATTGATCGTACGATGCGTTCTTTCTCATTCGCGTGCGAATAACACTCTCACACGTATTCGTGGGATCATTAAAAGAATTCGTAGATGCAATAGGGGATTGCGAAACGTCGCGTTTCGTTGTAACGTGACTGCTGGAGGCGTCTCACGGAAGGTAGTTCCGCAGGACGACCGCAAGTTAAACGGCTCTTCCAATTCCACTCCTTCCAATTCGGTTCTCCCGCTATGCTTCGGCCAATCGGCCGGTCAAAGGCGCGTCGCGCGAGAGTGGAATACCGAAGTAGCGTCCGGCTGGAGATCGCAGCATCCTTAGCATCCCTTTACTGCGCGGGTTACAGACGCACCATCGTAGCGGCACAATCAGGTCTATGTACTATAGTTAATTGAGTATTCCGGTATCAGTTCCTCTCCTTGAACACGCGCGAGGGAACCTGACCCATTCTCCGCGTTTTTATTCCGCCGTTTTAATTCCAAAAGCGGTTTCATCTCAACGTGACCGGTGGAGGTGTCCGATGGTCTGGACTATTGCCGAGGCAAGCACTTTCCGCCCCAACCACCACCCCCTTCTCGCTTTGCTATCCAAAACTCAAAATCTCAACCGCCGTTTGGGTCGCAGTCAGGTCAGATAATGTTAGTTTATTATAACGGTTTTTAGCCGGTAGGCAGATGACCGGGACTAAAGATTCGGCAAATGACGTAATTCTAAGCTGCGAGTGCGTTGCACGAGAACGGCTTCCGGTTTATGATGGTTCAACGCTGTAATGGTTTGTTGCGGCTCGCTATGTGATAAAATCGTGCAAATATCATTTTAAACTGGCGCTTTGTGATTATATCACGAATATTATTTAATTTTAATAATTCATCCAACATATTAATCGCGACGTGAATTTTTGTAATTATATACTCTAACTGAAATTGATGTGATATGCGCATGTAATTGAGGAGTGATTAATAATTTTAAACTGTAGAATTCGTGTCATTCAGTCTGTATTTGCATTTGTTACACGTTCAATATTCAATAATAACGATTTATATCATTAATTGTTGCTGCTGTGCGATAAAAGCAGGGAATTCTGTTAGCAGTCAATCAATTTATTAGCATTTTGATAACTCAATTTTATCTACAGCAATTTTATCTCTACACTATGCCACCTCACGCTGTCCCGATTTCATGTTAATATTGTAACGCGTTCCGTGATTTCTTGGTAAGTAATTGCTTGGTTAACAGAACTTATTAACTTAAAAATCGGGGACATCCTGGATTAGGAATTCCTTCTAGGAATTAAAGTGCGTATAACAGAGACATTATATAGACCTTGACATTATCACCTCGTTTAAAGTAAAATAAATCAATATTAGCTGTAACACCGCATGCAAACTCTATCTCTATCACATTAGCGTCTCATCGTTTAATTAAATAGAATCCTATGATAGCATTCGCAAATAATTAAATATTGTGCAAGAAAAACGTGTGAAAAAGTGGGCAACTATTGGTCAATCGGACTACATTTGACCATTATTTCGCTTACGTATACACGTGTTGAGATTTGATTGATTGCTTTACATTCTTATCGCGTATCCGATACTGATAGCATGCTCGACTGATGGTAGTTTCAATCGAGAACACTCCATTTGACAGAAATTTTCCAATAGCGATAGGTTGATGTTCTATCAAGCGGTGAAAACGAATCATATGAATCCTTTCCAACAAATAATTACTAAAATTGTTTTACGTGTATACTCATTGCACTTTGTTACGTATTTTCTAGTAAAAATTCTTGTAAAAAGTACACCAGTGAAATCTAATTATGCACAATGCAATAAATTGACTTAATACAGAAATAATTGCACCTAAATTACTTAAATTGGAATCACTTATAATTATCGATATCGTTGATCAAATATCTTTTCATTCGTCGACTATATTGATTTGTGAAATATTTAAATTTTAACTGCTTTGTTTCATACCTATTTTTGAAAATAACAAGATTTTCCTTCGCTTTTTATTTTGTTTTTATTTTTGACACGCGACATGCAATTTTATAAGCGACTTATTTTTAATCTGAGCTTGTTCGCCGTTTGCTAATAGATCTATTTTTCTATTTTATTCATTCTAAATTGTTTGTTCTGTTTTAAAAATATTTGAAATATTCATGGATTTACGGTATGCAGAGTATTATATTAAAGAAGAATATTCAAATCGTTTTATCCTTTATTCACGGATATATTATACATTGCATCGGTATTATTTGTTCATTTTCTATTTTTTAAATGTGTTTCACGTAGATACAATGATAAGAAGTTGTAGCTAACGAAACCTTTTATGCGATCGGTGAAATTTGGGAAATATTCATTAATGTCGGTATCAAACGCAAGGAGTTTGTGTTTCTTCCTTTCGCTACATACATATCATTAAACATCAAGAAATAATAGAAAGGGTATCATGAAAAACAAATATTTGTTGGGAACGTATATATTCCCTTATTTACCTTCGTTGTTGGAAATGTGTCGTAACATATTACGCGACGAGAACATTTCACAATATATCTACACAGCACTTTCATGCGGTACACGATGGAGCAACATTGTCATTTATCGATAACGTCTCTTTATAACGGTTATAAGATAAATGCTTCCAAAATATAGTACATGGGTGACACGGATAGCGTCTGTGTGATAAATATTCCTTTTACCTTAAGCACTGACCGAACCAAAGTTGTTCCTCCGTGAATTATAATAATTTTCCATTCAGAGCAACGCCAGTCTGAATCGGATCGAGATATAACGTAAATCCCATTGCGATGAAGAAAGCGATAATCCGGCGTTAAGTGGCGCTAATTGCGCGATAAGAGCCAGCAACTTAAGGCAACAGTCAGTTCGTGGCTAACCGTCTTTGGAGATAACTTAACGCTCGCAACGATGTAATAGCGGCAGATTATTACGGCGGCGATACGATGAGCGGCGTACGTCCATTTCGAGAATAATTCGCGAGCCGTAGCGGCTACGTGGAACGAACCCAACGATGGTATTCAGCCAGTAATGCATTCCGCTTCCGCAATCCCGATCGAATGAAATAGCGTGCAGTCTGAGGTGGTGCCTATAAACAAGCGCCTTCCACTGTAGCATGCCTCTGGTATCACCGAGGCGTTTGCAATATAATGTATTACGAGTCGCCGACACCGCGTAAGGAAGGGTTAGGCTGCACCGAGAGGTAGCTTCGTCGCCCAAAAGGGGTTGGCAGCTTGTGCCACACGCCGTTAGAGATAACATCTCATTGTTACGGCGCACGAATAAATCAGGGGGGACGCAAGGGCTTGCAGTGTGTCCTCGCAGGAGACACTATGGCGGGTACATTGCCACGAGGATAGTAAACGGGAACATAACAATCGTCGCGGTATAGCCAAGCTAGGGATGACGTAAGAACTGTTGTAAGGCACACGTGAAAGGGGTGTGAAGGATGAAGAGGAAAAACTCAGAGTTAAAAATTGATTTTTCTGTTTGACTTGATGTGTGAGAGACCACGAATCTCTAAGGAAGGATCTGTAAGGATTTCGAAGCATATTGAAGATGAATAATATAATAACAAGAGGGTAAAAAGGCCAATATATACTCAACGAGCTAATAATTAGATGACGGAAAAAATATAAAAATAAAGACTTTATTATATTAGATAATATTAGAGATTATATATTAGATAAAAACAAAAGTGTGAACCGTGAATAATATAATATAAATATACGTGTATTTACTACTATTAATTACTATTATTATATATAATATGTATTACATTATAGATTAGTATCTTGAATATATAATACTAAAACACAGTTGAAAATCTAACTATTCTGTGGATGATATTTTGCGATGTCTGTGAAGATATATTTTATTCCTAATTTGAAAATTGATTATATCTCATTATGTCAATTCGTCCCACATTTTAACTATGACATTTCCATATATATATAATGTTATATTTAATTTCATTTTATCATATTCATTTAAAATCCATTTTATTTTTAAAAATTATTAGTTAAATATCTAAAATTAAAAGTAAAAAAAAACAAACATGGATGACCTGGAAACATTTGCGGACAATTGCAAACATTTAATACATAAATGTAAAATGATTTAAATGATTGAATAACTAATTGGCATAATCGTTTCATCGTAATAGGATTGTTTCAAGCTGCAGAAATAGTTCAGAGAGATTCATTGTTATATAATAAAAAGCAAAGGAGAATATTCTATTCTTGTAGTATTCTCTTCAAATATGCGCAATCAAATTGACTGTATATTTTTCTTTTACTTTTTCTCTTCAACGCAAAAAGTTTTTTTTTTAAACAAATTGTCGTAATATTCAAACAAACAAATTCAGCAGTAATACTCTTTATATTTACGTTATCAGTTCGTGTGTATTAAATCAACGAGCTTCTGAATGTAATATGATCTCGCGAGTCCAACCTACTGAAGTAGTAAAGTTAAAGGAACCCGTGACCCGCATGCAAAGGTTAGATCGTAGAAATTCTGGTGCAACGTTATCTCGACGATCCGCACTCGTCAGAGAGTACCTAAATTAAAATCACTGCAGCCGACGACTCACGTAACGCTGTAGGTATATATGTGTCGCACAACCTCGTGCAATACCAACCCTCCCCGGCTCTCTCTTTTTGCATTGTCGACGGTGTTACGGAAGGGTGGGTGTTATTCAGGCTGCAATTTTCCAACGAAGAAAGTTCCACCGTTGCAAAGAAGCTAGTGGTTATACAGATAACATCGTGTTGTCACACAACACAAACGGCCGGCTAAATCACTGGACGACGTTCGCGCCAACCGGTATACTTGCCAGATACTGAACGTGTAGCGGCCAGCGGTGAACTGTGTATCGTCAAGTTCCTTGTAAATGAGGGAATAACAATGGCGCGATCGTGTGGGGAGAGCAGGGGAGACGCGGCTAATAGGCTCGTGGAGGAATTATCTCCAATTATTCTGCGCGACGTGTATCAATCCTGTGTATCAGCTCCTCAGTATAATAATGCATCCGCTGTATCTGGAGGTCCGCCGACGTGTCTTGTCGATCCCTCCGCTATTACAATATTTTCATGTCCGTAGCGCTGAAACAAGCCCTCTTTCCCAAAGGAGAACACTCTTGGGAGACGCAATTTTCGATATCGAACGTTGCGATTATAGGCGTACAGGAGTATCGGGATATGCAGCTCGCGCTCGCTCGCGATCAAAGTCTCTTAGTCGTAGGCGATCATTTTCAATTACGGCGTGGCGTAATTACAAAGGAGCGCGTAATTGCAGCCCGGAGGCGCACCGTTCACCGCGGAAATCGCGAAACGCGCCGCCTGCGACGTGCGCCCCTCCATAAAATATCGTCCCAGCAAATGGATCCTTAAGCTGCACATAGAGGTAACTTTATCTACATCGATTTGTACTTAATATCTACCACGTTGCAGTAATACGCGAATCGAACCCGTGCGCCGTTCGAAGAACGTTACATCCGCAGTATGAACGGCAATTGAGTCGTATGTATGACTGTGAATTCTGCTACTACCGTTACATCTATTAATGTTACATGTAGTTCAATTTAATGATTACAATGAATAATTATTATAATATTGGAATCGAATACCATTAAATGTGTACAATCAAGCTTCATTTACTCAATTTTTATTATTACACATGATAATGTGAATTGTTTCGAAGCTGTACGCAGAATGGTTCGTTAGAACTTGTGCAGACGAGGAGAAGAAATATTTATTATACGCGCATGCAACGTATTCGTGGATGGAGAGCTGTTAAATTAAGAAACATTGCAAATGGTAAATAACCCTATAATTGGGCAGAAAAGTTTCCGCGCTGCACGTTGAAGCTTGGAAAATGCGGGCTGGTGCGGTGCATCGCGGAAAAACTACGGCAAAATGAATGACACTCGCCACGTCATGAAATAATTCTAAGTCCAAGAATAGTTTGTGGACACAAAGTGAATATCAAACTTTTCACGGCAGTAAAACTTGGAACTTTGTGACTTTCTCGACGAGTTAATGTTCGTCATATTTTTAAATGAGTGATCCCAATTAATTTCTGTCAGAGCGGTTAAAATATGTTTAACGAAAAGAAAATGGTTTTGTTATTTCAATAATAGATTGTATGTTGCGTTTCCACATATCATCTTCTCCTTTCATCCATCTTTAATCTTGATGTGATTTAGAAAAGAATTTTAAAATCTTGAACCTTTTCTCTTAAATCTTCTTTGGATACGTATTAAATAATTTTAAATGTCCGAGGGAAATTGAATTGATATTTCCTTCTTTGCGATGCACTGAAGGAATGACGTACGTCTAAATGCACACATAGACGCGTCGTGCTTTAACAATATTTAACGCTCACTCTTTTATACGTGTGTCGTACGCGCGAGCAGTCGCGTCGGAACACGCGAGACACATTAATGACGAGCACAATGTCGCGTCGCCGACATAATTATATTTTCCTGTTGGGTATTCCGTGCAGGATAAATTGTATCGTAAGTGCCTGCCCATTATACGACTCCCGTGTATCCGTGGCGCCGTCCGTGGCACTTGGTGACGTCGCCATTCGCAGCGCAACCCCTCGGAAGCCGAATTGGGAGGTCCCTCAACTCCTTCGGTTTCGCCGGTGCTCCGCGTGCGTCCCCACGTTTCATGTCCCGCCCTTGTCCATGACGTCTCTTATTTCGTCTCCGTCCCCATAGAGCTTTAATTATCAACAAAGCGTTTTCGGCCACGTGCTGCAATCGTCCGGAGTGCTGGCGAAAGGCCTTCGCGAGGCCTTTTCAACGTTGTGGTTAATTGTGATTTATGTGTGAAATCTGGACCGGTCAGGAGATTCTGAAATTAACGTTTGATGTACCCTTGTCTCCCTTGCTATTTACCTCGCCTCCGGCGAGGGGAACCCGTTGTACGTTTAAATTGTTTGTAGAGGGACCGCTATTAAGTTCGACGGAGATTGGATCGGGCTTTACTTAGAGTTGTAATATAGATTACTTTGAAATTATTGTAGAATGATGGAAGTTACGCGGTGAGATCTTAACGTAGTAGTTTTGTAGCGGAATCAACTTAAATTCAGCAAATTCCAAGTTGCTCTGCGAAGTGTGTGGAGCGCTTCGTAGGTTTATTTGGTACTTTAACGATCATATTCTAGCCGATGAAATACAAAGCGCGAAACGTTTCATGTTCAGCTAGTTCTCTAGCATTTTCCATCTGAATATAACATGTTCTACTAGCTGCTGTGATTACCTCTTATATATTTCCTTTATATATTACGTAAATGAAATTCTCAGCGCTGAAAGTTACGCAAGTTTACCACCATCGAAGCACTCTCAATATGCTTCTAACGCCCACTTCACATCTAACAGAGATTTAATTAAGTTTGGAAAACGATCTTGCTAACGTAATACACACGTTGCTCGAAATATCAGATTTACGTATGCACTCGAAGAGCGTATTTTTACAATAGATTTTCCGATCGGCGATCGCGGTTCTTCGATATCACTACCGCCGGAAGCGAGCGTGTCAATGGGGACAAATTCGATAACGATAAGATAGAAATAATAGTAACTGTGGTTCAAAAACCTGTAATATCCTATGGAAAAGACTTCCGCATACGTTGCCGATGTAATAACGATATGTTCCCAATTGTTCCCTGCGGAAAATTCTCTCTGTAACATTAATTTCGTCTATGAGCGCGAATCTAATAGCGGATGACTGTGGTAACTGTTCGGAATTTATTGTATTTGAGAAACTCTCGCGTTATTTATATTTCTCTGACTTCGTGAGAAATATCGACACAAGGATTATTTTATTATATAGAAACTATTTAAATTTGTTTTTCTATATTAATGAAATTCCGCACTGCAGCGGAGAAGAATTATTAAATTGACCGACTAAAGAGAATTATTGAATCGCTCAACTAGAGAGAATTATTAAATTGACGATCACTCGATGGTATCCCTTTTTGAATCTCGTCAGAAAATTCAAACTTATTTCCTCGAGATCTAGAGAGAATCTTGATAATATGTACTACCGCCAACCACGACCCGTGTAACGTTCTAAGCCGCTATATTTGCAAGCGCCACGACCGCTATTCGCCGACATGAATTTTGGTTTCTGGCGCGAGTGCACAAGAACAGGAAACGTACGGCGCGGCTGTAATGCTCTTTTAAATCGCGGTTCCTTCTAACCAGATTCCGCGTGATATACCGTTTTAATTTTCATACGCTGACGGTAACCGCGAGGAGAAACGTCTATTGCCGCAAGATTGATTTACGACGGTACTGTCGGTGCAACTGGGTTGCTGCAAACTGCGTGTGTGCATAGGTGCGTAGTTACAACACGGGACGAGATTGCGGTATTTGCAATCGTAACTTTGGCCCCGTAAAACGTGAGCGAGCATTTTCTTTGCGGAAATATTTCCACAATTATTACAATTTTCACATCTCGCGTAGAACTTTTAGTTTGCAGTATTGCCGTAATAATGTTGCACACGATGGTTATTCTAAATTAGCCTGGACAGCACTCTCAGTACTTCTTTTTAATTATATTAATTAGAGCAGTTTTATTTCACATTTTTGCAAATGTTAATTTTATTATATTCTCCTTTTCTTTGAAGATTTTAAAAGCAATCATAATGACTTCACAACGTGTTTTCAAAGCTTCAGGTACTGTTTGTTCATAAATTATGTTCCTCTCATTATGAAATATACTATTAGTAATGGTTTGTTATCAAACGAGTTTTCTTTTATATAGACAATAAAAGAAAACTCACTATTAAACAAACTCGAGATTTTTTTCATTCAACGAGTTTAGATGATTTGATGGGTTTCGCGCGATAGGTGCCCATCTTTTTCCACATTGTGAAAGTGCGGTTCCAGTGAGAAGATACCGTGTAAAGGATCAAGGGACCCTCGAAAAGAAGTAGTGTCAGCGAATCATGTACCTTCCAGCTGGCTCGATGTTTCACAATCGGATCTTAACTGAAACGCATTTCATGACGCAAAAGAGTAATATGGACATGAAACATTATTTCTAGCGATATAAATGGAATTACAATTGAATGTTATATCTCTCAGCACTGTCATACGAATAATAACATTTGTCGATATCTGTTATATTTCTGCTTTGCGGTAATTGGTATACGTTCACGTTGTTTAAGATATTTCAACCGCCATTTATATCGTGCGCACGATAGCGTTGTTATTTATATTAGATGTTGATTTAATTTTACACTTGAGTGCACGGATTACATTGCCGCAAGATATTAAACTAGTAAAACTAAATAAACGAACCGTCATTCAATTATTTGAATGAATTAATATATAATGTGACCTAAGGTATTTTAAGACATGATTGATTTGAAACGAAATTTACCAAATATCGGCACTTGTGAAACAAGTATCATGTGATAAGAATAAGCTTGTTCCGAACAGTTTCGAATTTAGTGGTAATTAATAGGCGAAAGAAAATATTGACAGACAAAATGCTAGAAAGGATGATACAAAGTCAATGAGGAGGAACATAATGATTTATCATTCAGAATAATGTGGGTTTGGAAAACGAGGATTTAATGAAGGGTCTGTAGTCAAGGTATAAAAGTATCCGAGTATCTCGTATCAATCCGAGGAAGTTGAATAAATATATAATATTAAATCGTCGCGAAATCTTAAGATAGACTGGCTAAGGCTGACTACACAGATCCGCTTTTATTCCATTAATTATTATTTTATATCGAAGTGCCACAAAAATTAATGTAACGAAAAATTTAATCACGACATGAAATGTCATATCTGAATTACGTATTGCTCTGCAGATCGTTATTCGGTCGGAATCACGAACAGAACTTTTCGTTATTTCAGGAAATAATGGTATATTCAGAGGGGATAAAATATTTTTATACAAAATGCGATGGTAGCATAGTCTTTCTCAAGATATGCTGCCCTAGGCCATTGCCGGTCCAGTTTTACGTTTGATGGGTTATCGATAGCTATACATCTATGAAGATAGATTCATCAATTATTTTATGCAACGTAGTGCATAGACGCGCGCCGCGTTCTTTCTCATTCATTTCTCTCTATTTATTCGATAAGCTTCGAACACGAAAAAAAGAAATCTTTTGTACAAAATTTTAGAAATTTTGCTATAAGAACTACAGCATATTTTCTATAATATACTATTATATCTAACAATGCGAGATAATACTAAAATTCCTGTGACTAAACACACAGCCGGTGACAAATATATTGCTTCTAATAAAGGCAAATAGATCAAAGAATTTTTCAGAGAAATTTGACTTGATTGACAATATTGCTATCATATATGAATAATTTTAGATCACATCACTCCATACAATTTTATACAGTTACACTTACATTAAAATTTTCAATCCTCATTTTCAATTCTATTATCGAGTCTCTGAAATCAATCGCGTGAAAAGATGCGAAGAAAGACCGTATCGAAAGCGAGCAAACAGTCGGTCGTCGGGACGACGTGAATTCAATCAAAGATCGGTAACCACGGAAAAAAGTTATCTGTTTGAGGTGGTTAAAAAAGTCGGTGTGCGAATGACAGGTTCAGCACAACGATCGACGCAACACGCAACCATTGTCTTCGTACTTGGTGGTACAAATGATTCCTATTCTACTTTTCGGTCTCTTTTAATCTACATTTAACGATCATGAAGCTCTCGCTTCATATCTGCGTTATTATATCCCTGCTCGAAATATCTTCGTGGCCGACACGTCTCCTCTCTTAGTCTTGGGACTTGCTTTTAGTGATCGAATTATATAATCCGCTTAGAAGTATTACAAGAAATTTCCTATCAGTGTCTCGTCTCCATATCGTATTTCTGCGACTATAATTAATAATCTTTATTGGCTATGTAGTAGAATAAAGACAAATTTTCAGATAACTCTGTGCTTTCTAGCAAAAAATCGTTGCAAGATTAAATTTCGATGACGTGATTAAATTGGATTATCTCCGGGGAATGCTTCCTCCAGTCATTGAATGGTTACTTTAAAGAGAAGAGATATTTGTGATAAACGTGCATATAATTTTTTCTTAGATAAACCCGTTAGTTATTGAAAGATATTTTTATTCTTGTATATTTATATATTATAAAAGTACAACAAACTATCGATGGTAACAAGTTCAACACTCCCCGAGCTAAAAGAATCATCCATAGAAATAGAGTTGTTTCTAAGTATATCCTTTCGTCTCAACTCTCCTTCTTCCGTCATTGGTAAACCATGCCAAACACTGACAATCTTTCGCGATCATAATTCGATATTATCCGATGTAAATCAACGCCGTACAAGCGAACACATACTTTCTTTGGCTTGCAACTACTACTCACGCGCACGGCTACTCGTTGAAGCCGATCGATAGCACATTGAAATTTATGGTCCTGTGAAACGTCGCGAGCCGAGGCTGCTGTCGGATCCTGTAGACCGCCGGTCAATCTCGTGAATCATAGCGGATTTAGTCGGAGGACTTAGCCGCGCGCGCAAGGACATTCAAACACATCGAATTTTATCAACAAGCTCTCACGCGCTATAGAATTAAATGATTGATGATTTCAGGACTGTAGCCTTAAGAGCTATCGTCAATTTATATCCGTTTCTGCTAAGACTCATTGAATAATTAATTTCAATTTTCCTTTACGTCCGGTGAGCTGTTATCACTTGAAAATAAAATTATGTATCAGCAACACTGTTAGTTAATTTTGAAGGGTGCTAGATTAATGATACTTGTTGCTTCGAAACCTTTTCGCGCCGCCTGATCAATCTTGCGCCTGCTAGCAGGCAGCTGCAAGCACGCATCGTTCCTTTGTGAGAAGTACGCGACATCAGATGTGTTGAAGTGGTGGAAGAAAAATGGCTCGGGGGAATTTAAGTTCAGAAATTTCAACCTGATCTGACAAAAATACCTGTTATCCACGTGCTTGTTTTATTTATTCAACGCTCATGAAGTCGATATAATTCATTGCGAGTGTATCGCGAACTGAACCGTCGGATTTCCTTTAACCGCTGCAGGTTAATCTCGTGAATCATAGCTGGTTTGCCCGCAAAGATTGATCGCACGAAATAAATTCTAACCACGACATTATATTTGAATGCCATTTTCGTAGGATGAGGCGCGAGAATATTGATAACCCGTTGATTTATTATCGATGCCACGAACGAAATATCGAAAATCTTTTCGAGCGTGGTTTGCGCTTTGGTAAGACAACGAAGCTATTTGTCATAAACGGAATACGTTAATAGAGATTTATTAGTTTGGGTTTATTTCTCTGTGTGTAAAATTTATTACAATCTCTACTCTTTCATAATTAAAACTGTTTTCCAATATCAATGACGTAAAATTAGCGCTGGATTTTCAACCCAAGCATATAATGAATCAATTAGACAACACGACTGTGATAATAATTATTGCAACGTTTAATTAAATTATGCTGTTTGCAGATATTTAATTAATAACAATTTATTTTTTTACACTTCTATTCAATTTGTAGTTGACACTGAAGAGAATGATTGAAATTATCACAGTTTTATGTTATTATAAATCTGTATTTTTTTAAGGATTATTTAAATTACTTTTAATTTCAATGTAAATATTAATGTAAAATATTTACACTTGAATGCAAATAATTATGCAGCTATTAATGATTTCGCAATAATAAAATAAATTTTGTCTTAAATTATCTAAACACTATCGGTATACAGAGGAAAAAAGATACATTAATTAGAAAAGCGCAAAGGGCAACGATTCCTCAATTAAAAACTTCGGAGACTAGGATCTTACTATTCGACCATCTAGCGTCAGCACGAGTTTTAATGAAAGTGAAGAACTGAAGTTAAGTCATCTCACCAAAGTAAGAAACGTAATGAAGTCTTCTTAAATGCGGCCGTCTCGATTAAAAGGCTCTCTTTCCCTGTTCACTTCTTTTCCGCGGCTGTCGCATCATATCGCCTATATGCAGACGAGAGTAATTCTCAGGAACAAAGGGAACACGACTTGAGATTAAACTTAATTGCGATTCACTTCCTTGGTTTCGCCTATAGTAGATCTGTCGTTATCAAGGCGCACGGGGAAATTTCCTTAATCGATTACTTAATTAGAAAACGGTAAGTGGTTATTAACCAGAAAAAGAAAACGCGCAAGATTATCTCTTATACGATGTAATTTAAATAAGACGACGTGGCGTGCGCGTCCAGAGAGTTTGTTAAACTTCAAAATTGGACGAAGCACGTTCCACTCGATCCCGCTAGCAAATAGCTCCAAAGCAGCCTGCAGCACGAACGATCGATCATGGGGCTGAAGTTCATCCGCAACTTACTACCGTAATTATTGCAAGTGATGCCGACAGCACGAGATTAAAAGTTCTTATAAACACGAGTTAGTACAAGTTACGTAATCAATCTAAATCATATAATTTGCTTATTAGCGTGTTTATATTTTAAGGGAATATTTTAATAAACAGAGATAGAACGATACGAAATTAATAAGATTAATTAATTAGTAAAATGGGGTTGTATGCTCATAATCAAGAGGAAAAATTTTAGCAGTACATTTTTCAATACCTAATTCGCGGTACCTTGAATCGCATATAGGCGTTTCTTACAGGTACAGCCAAGGTTAAGTGTCGCATTATGCAAAACGTGGATAAACTATGCTTATGTAACACGCCCAAGTTTCGCAACTGGATAGAAACGTAGCAACGAGGCATCGCAAATTGCGCCCTGCGGGATGATGAAGCGAACTATCGGTTTTCTCACACGCGGTATAGACTGTTTCAAGCGAATTACTGTTCCATTATCTATAGATTCTTTGACCAATTTAAGAGATCCCGTTTTTTTCCTTAAGGATATTGAAATACGTATTGTTTTCAATTCAGAAAAATCGCGGATAAGCGGATAAAGCAACTCGGGACCCATGATTTGCGATCACTAAATCTCTCGAGTATTTATGGCCCAGATCCCGATCGTTTACGTTGATTGCTTAGCTCAATTTTTTCACGCTCATCGAAATAATTTCACGGGATGATAATGTTTCGACGACACTCTAAAGATCCTACGGCGCGCAGTACAGTGCTCAATGGCATTATGCCGTATGCTGTCGCGCGTGTTCGTTGCGTGTACGCAATGCGACTGCGTTCGCTCGTAAACCGTGCTCTCTCCGTGCTACCGGGAGGTCTCATTAAACAGAATACATATTTATGGAGACACCGGCATGAATACACTTTCGCGGTTTCAGGGAGTTTGTGAACAGAGGAAGAGAGAAAGGGAACGACAGAGCGAAAAAGAAGGGTTAAAAGGTATAGATTTTGTGAGCGCGCGTGCATACACACACACACGCGCACGCACGTGTGCATCGTCGTCTAGCCGTCGTCAAGCGTCACAAATCTCAATGGCGCAATCCCGTCGCACGTCTTTTGATTTTCGTCCCCTAATGATCTAGCGACTAGCGAGTTTTGCGTCGGGATGCAGGGCGCGCGCCACCGAATGAGGAAGGGGTGCACGGTCTGATTACGATCGTATTTCCCTAAGAAAAGTTTTTCGTAGCCGAACCCACCCCCCACGAGGCCGAGCCGCTCTCCGGCTGAAGTCTCGAACTGGTTTGAAACCGATTCCCTCCCGAACTGGAAGAACGGTCCTTTGTGGTCCCACGATTTGATCTTTAGCTACGGTACCATTATTCGAGACTCGGTTAGAGGTGTATGTACGAGATTTATGCACTCTACACGGTGCAACTTCGATGTGGTTTAATTTCAGTGCCAAGAATTCTCTATAAGGGAAGTTTAAAATTATATCTCCGATAAAAGTATTTTTGTTGAGGAATGATGTAGAATACGTCTGGAAATATAAAAATTTCTACCTAATAGAATTATCTATATATATAATTTTATTTATATAGAATTATATGTCTTCTGAGACTTAATTTTTTTATTTAGATGAATATTAATAGGCAACAGATAATAAAAAATTGTTTTTAATTTATTTACTACAGCTGTATTACATAGCTTATTATTTATATAGCTATAAAATACTTCAGGTTGTGGCTACGCTTGCTGTATAAATTGTCGTTTTAACGAATGATACAATCGTCCGGCATGTATGATAACGATAGCCAGTTTATATCCTTGGAAATCGTATACAATGCGCTGTAATATACGCTTATCTGCGTGCAACTAGCAACGATCAGATAAAGTGGCACTGTGAGTAAAAACACTATGTGAGTTTCTACACAAAATTGCCGTTAGGTCGATACTCCGTTACAATCTATTTTAAATCTTGTTTTACGTTTTATATCGCATACATTTCTTTCCTAGGACATTAACATGTCATGAAACACATTTTTTGCTAACGCATTTCTATTGTTAAAAGGATAGAAAGATAGGAGATACAAAATTTTTTTTTTATAAAACTATATTTTAAAAATATTTTTACAATTTTGTGTTTTGCAATATTTATACATGTACATACAGATGTATATACAATGAAATAAATGGCTAATTCGATTAATAAGAAATAGATGTAACTAAATTAAAGTTTAATGTATATACATAAAGATACACCATCGAATTCAGTCACTCTATTCGAAATAAATGCAGATTTGCTGGAATATTTAATAATCTTGTTTTCAGTGTGTTTGCATGTGCGATGTGCTTGTTGAACTTTGTCATTACACGACTTTGTTCGCGAACTTTGTTCTAAATGCACCACGATGAGCTTGAAACTCAGCTACGAATGCACTAGGTTAAGTTCCAGGAAGATGATGTAGGTCGCTGCGGCTATAGCTGGCTCGTTTTCTGTATTTCTTACTAGGAAATCACGGAATACGGCTCGAAGAATACGCTTGTTCTACAATTCAGTGTAAGAGACCATTATCGAGATATGATTGGTGTACATATATATACTGGCAAGAAAGTAATTAAATATTTAAAAATCAATTGTATTATCGCTAAATGGAGATTTTTATTCTTCTGTACAAATTTATCGTAACAGTGACATTTCTTTTTATAGAAATGTTGAAACGTATATATTTTGTACTTTTAATCCTCTTCGTTTTTACCAAGGATACCAATCTTGTTAAGCGATTAATCCGTCAAGTGACTCTTTGATATGTGACATTTAATTCACGTTACTTCGGCGAAGTACTTTCCGCGATTCGTAGATCTGCTGTTGCTCAATCCGTCGCGAAGTAAGCTGGCTCGCAGTTAAACCTGATAACTCTCGCAAAATTAATCTCGGTAATAATTGCGCTCGTACTAGCGCGCAGCCTGCAGTCGCGCGCCCATTTAGCTAATCGCATTTACTAATTGTAACCGCGACCGCGCCGCAAGATTTCTGCTCTGACTTGATCAGGCAGTTGTTAAACGCGGAACCGGATTACAACGTAATACGCACCGTTCGCTTGTTGCGCGGATTTACCGAAGATCGGCTTACAGTTGTGATAAAATATTTAAGATGGATTCATGAAACCAACGTTCGTCCTTCATACTAAATTACTCGACTCATCCTTTCACGTTGGCCGTGCGAACGTATTAAAGTACACAAAGTTTATTAAACAACGACGAACGAGAGGCTAGCGCGATTTATAATGTGCGAAAACTTCCGTGAGATAAATAAAATATAAATTCCTGTTGTATATCACGTCGAATCTGACATGTCGAAATCCACACTGTCGAACATTATTATATATAGCCGAATTATAAAAATAACGTTTTTCAGTAAAATGCGTTGCATTGTTAAAGTTTCTTATTAGTATTCTCACGCAGCTGTGTCAAAGATCACAGTAAATACACAGTAATTATACGGTTTAACGAAAAATATATTTGTTTAGTTGCTAAGGATGTTTAAACGAATTTAAAGTTTTTTGGGGAATTCAAAAATAAAAAAACATTCATTTTAGTTCTAATTCTTGAGATACTGGAGATACCTCTTTGAAATACCCTTCAAATTATAATTTTGCTTTAATATGATCTCTAGCTACAGACATACAGCAGGATTTAGCTTAAAATATTCAAAAGGTCCACGTAAAAAAAAATCGTACAAACGTTTCTCTGTATTAATTGTGATTACCTAAATCGACTTACTTTATTTTGATATTCTGATATTGTTCCGATGAATATCGGAACGTCACTAGATTTTTTATGTGTTCACTTTTATATGATTTGAGACAATTTCCATGTAATTTGTGAGTAGACCAGGCTTGACCATTAATTTTTTTGAATTTTTTATATTTTTTAATGGGGCATCCATTAAAAATAAAAATTAGAGCCAATCTAGCAAAACCGATGTCATATTCAGAATGAGTGTCACAAAGTTACCTTACTCTAAAAATCATTTTAATGTAATTAACAATAAAATTAATATTGACCAGTGTTACGCATAGATATATTGCGTAATACAGCAATAATGTTTTTCTCTATAACATATTAATTGTGAATGCGCTGCAGAACGCTATAATTTTCCTATGCCCCGGCCGACCTTATTCGGTGTCGTCTTTCGCAATTAATTCAGACGAGCATTTTAGGGGAACGAATTCGCGGATTAACGGCACAAGTTTCCCCTTGAAATACGTTTTCGAGGCAATTACCTCCGCGCGCGACGTATTCGCTAATTGTACCCGCGACCGCAACGACGTTTTTCCTTTTCTCTTACGTCGTGCGAGTTATTAAACATTTCTTCGTTCACCCCGACTCTCCCTGCCAAGATTGCAAAAACTTGTTATCACTCGCAGTTCCTTTCTTCTTTTTTCTTTTTTTCTCCGAATTCGAGCGAGCGCACGCGCACGTACATCGGTGCAAATGGCCTGAGTTCCATGTACGGGTGCCGTTAATTCGCTTACGTCCTATTCGAAGTTCCAAGCAAAAAGGTAATTATTTTCATTCGGACCGGAAAGTGCCTAACGAAGCGAGTCGTGTGTTACTATTCCGACGGCTCGCGTTCCGATTGCTGCTTTGTGTCACTAACTAGGAACGTTTGTCGGGTATCTGGCTTTCGGTTTTCGGACCGTCCCGCAGCGTTGTGTAATCATAAGCGATTGTTAATGCAACTCCACAAACACGAAGAGCATTAAAACATGCCGTGCCATTATTTCTGCGATGAAAATCAAACGCGCGCGCCGTTTATCGTGTAAAGCGTCCGATATTTTTACTCGTAATTCGCTCGCCGTAAAGCGTTTCGCATTTCCAGAATGAAGTCGCAATAACGTAATATTATTTATCATACCTTTCCAAGTGTTCTAGAATCGATCTTGATTACTAGATACGATACGGAAAGAAACTTGAGAATTATTCGTTCAAGGCAATTGCAAACTAATCAAACGATAAAAAAATTGTCTATTGTATTGAACCAATTATGTTATATGGTTTACCGATAATCAAGCAAATTATAGTTACCAAATCACAGTTATTACAAACATTCCGACAAATACTTACATTTTTCATTATTTGTCGCGACGAACTACAGAAGGTGAACGCAATCGTCGCCGAGAAATTGCACATAAATAACGAAATGAGACCTCGGGCTCCAATTATAGGACGCTAAATCAGATATGTCGAACTTACAGTCGCATTATTCGCGAGACATAGGATGATTGCAATTTCTGATAAGCCTTTAGCTCCACAGGCCACCCTACGACAGTCGCCCCAACTGCAATGTCGCTTTGAGGACTGTCGGACTATTATTTCTGAACGAATTAGCCGGGGGGAAGAAGGAGGGATGGAGCAGTGCTTGACGCGCAGTGCGGGGCGAACTAGACGCTCGTTATTTTCTCTTTCAAAGTCCGGTTAAGCCTGTGGGGAATTGGACGGTTGGGATGAGGGTTGGGCTGAGGGTGGAAAAGGAGGAAGAGGAGGAGGAGAAGACAGATTGGAACTTCTCTAGGACGCGATAGATAGTAAACTGCATGGGTGGTGGCTCGGATAACTTTAGACAGACTGCGTTACGAAACTATCATTCTCAAAATCAGATGTGTATGTGTCCTGGTCCAATTTTACTCGTATATCTATATCGACGTATTTTCTTAAAATTTTATACACTGACTGCTGGCTTCTTTTTAGCTACATTATTTTTATTCTTATATAAATAAAAAAATGTATCATGTATATATGTGTATATATATATATGTATATATGTATAAATGTATATATAAGATATATATATATATATATATATATATATATATATATATATATAAAATACTTAATTCATCAAATTATAAAGCAAACGATAGATTTATTTAACCCAGATTACAAATATTGAATTAAATATTTAACGAGGATATTGAGGAGCTTTCACTTCTCTGTCTATTGTTATACTTATATATCGCTCTTTAGTGCTTGCATAAAAACCTATTTATATTTATATTTATCATGCCGTCAAAATTCAGATAAACTCCCGAGCGACGAGATAACGCGTTTCAATAAAATAAAATGAAATTTTGCTTTAAAAGGGGTTAGATTTCAAAGTGATATTATTGGTCAGCTGGTTCTCTCTGTTTTCACAGTTTATAATTAAAAGGAAAAAATTGTCATAAAAAATATTTGAGTGTGCGCGTGATTAATTTTTCCTGCCGGGCACCGCTTATATTATTTAGTTTTTAGAAGATTGGGCGTACACACAGAGTCACATGTGTAATTTATATAAAAGCTTTTTTTGTAACCGGTCGATCGGTCGTTGATTTTTCTTCGGCGAATACAATGGATACAATGTTTCCAAAACGGGCCGGTGAAAGGCAGGAATCAAGTGGATGATTACACGGACGGATTGAACTCATCGAGTTGAAACAAGCATCCTGATTCATAGTAGATCGTGGCTGCGCGATCGGACCTCATAATGATCATCACGCTACGGTGATTCGTATGCATAGCCACGCGCCCCCTGCCATCCTGCGTTAATGCGAAGTTTTACGTGCTGGAAATTACGACGAAAGTTTTAATCACGTACCGCCATTAGTCATGCACTCCATTCGACGCGCGCGCCCGCACATGCGACGACTTAGTCGCCGGATTTCGCGGCGTCTAGAGACGGCTCGGAGCACGTGTAACATGCCTCGTACGTGTAAGCTATTCTCGAGGGCCTGAAACCGCGCCTAAATCGCTGGAAATTTTGGAATATCGTCGCGATAAGGATTCGAGTTTCGATATACCTCCGGAAACCTGCGAATCGGGTCGAGCTATCGGGCGTGGGATTGCGAAATGTCACGGAGAAAAATCCTCATGATATTAGAATCTTGGAATGTCATTTCGTGAAAATCAGAAATGTATCGCGGCACATGTGCGGGACGTTTTACGTTTTGAGAGCGATAAACGTCGTATTCTTAGACGGTGCTTTAGATAAACAAAATATGAAAGAAAATTGATAATTTTCTCAAGGAGAAACCACGAACGTCGACTAAAACGCGATTCGGAAATGTTAATTTATGACGAGCAAGTTTGAGCGAGATAAGAGAGAAATCACAAGGTATTTGTCCTCGAAGTACCGCAATACAGAATAATAAAGCAATTTGGGGGTGTTATTTAATGCTTATCCCGTGACATTCGGAGAAAATTAAAATGTAACTTACGGACCGAGGTACATCTTACTTGCGCGAAAAAATTGCCGTTTCAGAGGACTGTTAAGTCTCTAAGCTTCTTAGCATGTCGCTGATATGACTTATTTTAATGATAGCTTCGCTCGTTCACGCATTACATATTTTTCTGCCCGTGACGTTGCTACTTTAATAATTTTACGTAATAGGATAGCTATGATAGCATCGCCGTCCGCGCGAGAGATTGCGATAATAAGATCCTGGGGCAAAGTGTATTGGACTTTCATGCAGTCCTGGCAAATCTAAATGTATTACAAATTGCGATCTGCGCTGAGACCTAACACGCTTAGCAAAACTATTCCGCTGAAACTTCACGATCAGCCTGACGCTATCCTTCACTATCGCTCGCCATCGTCGCGGGGGCGACGGATCTTATCGTGTGTATGACGCCCGTCTCATTAAAGCTACCACTCTCCCGCCCCCATCTTTCACTCCCTTTCCAATCCAACGTCGACCCCGTCGTTTACCCCGAAAATGGCGGCGCAGTTCCTAGAAGCGGTCAGGAATCGCCGAGTTAATATCGGCAGAAGCATTAGTGTGTTTGGCAGGGGTGGAAAGAGACGATGGCATGCCGCGAGTAATACAGGCGTCATGCAACGGCACACGCAACCACAAAAATCTCATGCAACACACCCTCGCGCTTTACGCCCACTTCGGTGTGCCCCCCTTTTCTTCTTCACCCGTTCTGTTCTCCAACAACCATAACTGTATCGATGCATTCGTGCGCGCGCGCGTGTGCTCCGTTTGTGTAACTCGCGTTACAAGCTTGCGGAATGGTTACCACATAACAGCTCACGTGAATAAGCGTCGCACGGACAAGAAAGCGACGGTTGCGACACCGAGGCGTATTAGGAGGTAGTCCGGGCAGGGACGGGGGTTGTTTCGTCGCAAATCATAGGTGCCGCGACGGCCGTGCGCACGATCTGACCAACGATTTCTTTGTAAACCGCCGTTGTCGCCACGAAGACTCATTATATCCCTAACCCCTCCTGACCCCAGAATAGTCGGCGCGAACCTTATTTTTAGAATAGCTCGGCGAACCGAGCACACACGTTACGCTCGTAAGAGGAGTCGTTAAAATATGTGCTCGAGAATATGCTCCCGCTAGTTCGGGGGCGTCGTACCCCCGTTTTAGGTTCTCTTGACGCCGATCGTTGTTTTTTTCTCCCTTTCTTAGACGAAGCGAACCTGTTTTGCGGCGTATCGCTCAGTGCTGATCCCTCCGGGTAAACATTTGCATCGCGACACCTTTTCCTACCTGAACGAGCAAAGTGTGAGATTAATTTCCGCATTATCGAGTCTGATGCATGCAATCGTCTGTAATTATCATCCCTCTTATATTGTTTACACAATATACCGTATCGTTAAAAACTCTTGTCAGAATCAGACCACCACGTTCAATGTTGACGCTACAATGGGGATCTATGGTCTTGTAGACTAAAAACAATTTTTTAAATTACAGCTTCTCGGTATATAAAAGATTAGAGAAATATAGCAGATTTATTTTGTATTTTTAAAAATATATTTAATAATGTACAATATTATAATAATTACAAATAATGTATATATATATATATATATATATATAATAACTATAAATAAAGGTTTGAAAGATTATTAGATTATTAGATGTATTATTTGATGTATATAACGTATAAAATCATATTTTTTACATATTTTATTTATGTAAAATATATGATACTTGGCGCATAACACATGATTAGTTAAAAATTGTGCAAAATGATTTAATCTATTCTGATAATTAATTGATATTTAATCTCTCTTCTGATCTAATCTGTTCAATATTTAAAAGGAAATGTTGGGGCAATCACGAATCGACAAAAGATAATATCTACATTTAGAAATGAGATATTACAGCATACATTTAAAGTTTACTTTTAATAAGTAAATGCACGACGTAATACGACGGCGATTTAGGAATTTCTCGTATTCTCGTAAAGCTAGGTGGATCGCGGATTCCTGGGAATCCAGGGTGAACCTCTAAAGATTAATCGATAATTTGGGATATGAGAATGGATTCCCTCTCTCTCTCTCTATTCTATTCTATTCTATTTGTAAATATAACTATAATATTTTCACTTATAACGGCAATATTATATTCTTCTGAAAAGATTTATCTGCTAAAAAATATTTTTTATTACAAACTGAGAAACGTATAACATATATGCGATATTAACAACAATGCTTATCTGATACCTTTTGGTATCTCGTTACGCTCGTTACAAGATGTTTTTTTTTTCATTTTATACACTCTCTTTCATACGCGGATCTTAAATTTTTTTCAACTACCTATGCTTTAATGATTTAGATTCTGCCATTACAAGTAAATGTCATTAAATGTTACAAATGCAAATTAGAAAGAGGATCTTTCTAAAGAAAAAAAAATAAAAGGGAGATTTCATCGCGTTTAAATTTACATCTTCTTTTTCACATTTCTAATGGAATATTGGTTTTTAACGGTAATTCGGTTAACCACCTTTTGCAACTACAGTAAACCGCTGGTATCGTTTGTTGCGACCTCAAAACAATATTCAGATAAATGTACTTTTCGCATGGAATCAAGTGCGGGCGTATTATACTGCCATATATATTTGCACATACATATTTATCGATACTCCGATTATTTGTCCGGTGGTACTGTTTTCCGCGCGCAAACTTCTGAACCGCCTGACGTATCAATATTATTGACATGCATGGTCTCCGCTGTATGCGTTCTTTTTTTTACGGTGGTTAAGCAGAGTTATATGTCATTGCATTTTAAATAGATTGAATTCAATATAGGTATTTTCAGATTGATACCCCAATACAACGCATGTTTAATTAATACATTTAATAATATGCTCATCATTTTCTGACCTCGTCAATAACTTCATATTGCATGCTTGAAAAGTTTTGATATCTTATACATTACCTCAATCATACAATCATGGCGTAAAATTTCACACCGGCGGATAACAATTAATAAGGTAAAGTGGGGTGTTGTGTGCGGGGTTTTGTTTTTGGACCATAACTTTCTCAAAAATGCATATTGTTGTAATGTTAAACATTCTATTTGTAGCTTATCTTATTGCCGAAGAACCTGTAATAGCAGTTTTTTGAATTTCGCAAATTTTGAAATTGTTTTCGAATTCTGAAAAAAAGTGTAAATTTGGGATTTTGAAAATTTGTGGGGTGTTGTGTGCCACGACTGTAAATAGTAGAAAATAGCATTTTTTGATAAATGTTCTTTATTAAACTTTGAAAAAATGAAAATATACGTTCATAATTATAATAGAGAAAAAGTTTAATCAGTTTCAGCCGCTTCGCATTGAGAACAAGTGAAATATCCTGTTTTCATATTTGCACTTTAGATGAACAGCCCGATCGCATTCATTGCAATGAATTGCGTTATTTCTGTTCAGTTTTTTAGGCATATTGCGCATACAAATAATGCAGAAGTCGACGTCCTCCTCATCTGATGATCCAGAGGGAGTTTTTGTTGCCGGTACGGTTTTTGCCAAATTTGCCACCGTCATTTTTTCTATACACCGAGACAATTTCATTCTACAGATATTATATGATTTGCTCACTGTCCGGATAGATTTATTTTCAATTGCAATTTCTTTTATCGCAGCAAGTAACTCAGTAATATTGGTCTCTGGCTTCGGCGTACTTTTGTAAGTATTGCGAGGCATGGTGACTATGAAAATCCTGTGAAAAAGAAACAAAAATTAAAAAAAAGTAATGAAGTTCCACTTCAAAAATTACTGCAATTACTTTACATTTGCATGAAAAATGCAAAGAATGCGTTAAAAATGTCTAAAATGTATGACACATGTGTGCTGCGTTGGTAAAATGTCGAAAATGGAGTGGCACACAACACCCCATATTCCGTGGCACACAACACCCCATATGCTACATTTCGAAATAGCCACCATAACCTCGTCACATGCTACATTAGCACAAAATCACTTTAACGATTTTAAAGGCAATAGTCCATAGATACTTTTAAATATCTGAAGATTTACCTGTCGCTTCACTTGCCTGCAAAATTGCGTGAAGAAAAATCGTCTAGAAAACTTTTTGGAGCACAACGAAACGAGAACAATTCGTAAAACTTGTGGGACACGTGCACAAGCGTCGGATGCTCATGAAAAGTGAGAGTAGGTCTAGAAACTAATCTGACATTACGTAGATGACGTCATACTAATCCGACATGGCGGTAAACTGAGTGGCACACGACACCCCATGGCACACAACACCCCACTTTACCCTACATATTACTTTTTTACAAGTGTGTGACAAATTATGTTAAAATATATCAAAGTAGGTTGCATTTACGATAAATAATTAGGAGAGAAATATAGCATATGATAATGTTTGAAAATTTTATTTTTATTCGTTAAAACTGTGCATTGTCGCGGATAAAAACGGTCGGATCGTTTGCAGTTTACGAGAACGTGATCCGTTCCCAAGAATGTAAACTTTCTTCACGGAGCGGACATCTGTTCATGTCTTAAGGCATATCAGGACGCTACGAAAAATAGTGGAAATTCCGGTTTGCGCGAGGAATAAGATTGGTATCGCGCGAAAACGATATCGAACGAGAATCCGGGAGAATGCATTCAGTGCCATTGTCACATGTGCAGTCATTCGTTCGCGTATTGCTTATCGATTGCCCGTAAATCGGATCGAGGAAACGCGATCTTCTCTTGAACCGTCCTTGATCCGGTCCTTGTCTGCGCGATAATTGGCGAAAACGCGATAACGGCGGTTCCTATAATGGAAACCGGCTCGGCGCAATGTCAAAGGTCTGCGTGCGCGTAGAACACCGCGTGCACGCGCACGTGTATGCGCGCGTGCGTACGCAAAGTTGATTAAATCACTCGCCGAGATTCGGACGGGAGAGCGCGCGCGATAATTATCGCTCGTTAGCTTGTTATGTTATCTGAATTTGTAATCAATACCCAAGAGGAAGTCGGAAGCATCGGTCCCCATAGCACGGGGCTTACGCTTTGATGACAATCGTTAATTAAACACAAATTAAATTAAATAATTAATGGATACAAAGGTTCACATGAGGATTGCGACAAATATTGCCACATGCCTCAGTGATCGAATTGGTTAAGACATCCGTCCTGGATAGTCGGAAGGTTCTAACCTTGACTGAGGTACATTTTATTTTTTGTAATAAATAGGATACTTATTAAATAGGATACTTATTAACATCAAATGTTAATCAATTATCGATTTAATAATGTAGATTTTATTATTCTAGCAACGTATTGTGTTTCAAGACTAAATAATCGACGCGTTGTTTACCCTCTTTGGGAGAAAATATACAAAATTCACACAGAAATATCGACATCTTGTTATAGTTCTATCTTATCGTTTGATTTATAAATTAAATTGTTATTTTACTTTGTGATGCTATTCATGTTTACTCGATGTTCCGATTGATCTTATCAATTCTTTACGTAGCAAGTAGTAAATGTTAGAGAAAATTATCTATCAAAACATCAATTTTAGATACTTTAATGGTTCTGGAGTTTTTCGAAATACAACACATGTCACTGAATAAAGTGACATAAAATAAAGCAGTAATCAAGTATACATTTTGTAAAGGAACATTTTAAATGTTAAACTCTTTTTAAATTTAATTTGTAATTTATCTCGTGTGACTGAAAATAAGAATAGATTAAACATTAATTCGCGCAGAAAACAAAAATAAGTGACATGTTCGAATTGGATTGTTACAGAGATAAAATGTCAACTAAATATTCTATATATATCAGCGTTGATTAGTGAATAAATTATGAACAAAACTAACAAATGTTACAGCTATTTGTGATCGGCCAAAGACAAAGATTTAGCGAAATTTTTGTCTTACTGGAGAAACTTCTAAAATTTTGCGGATTTTCTTCTGCGCACTTGGACCGTTTTGCGAAGCATAAAATTGCGGTATCGTAAAAATGACTCTAAAGAGGAAATTGGTTGACATATATTATTCTAAGTAGAGCATACTGACGATGCCGTTTAATTAAGCGCAAATTAAACTGCTAATTTATCTGACTTGGTCGACCGGCAGCAATGAGCAATGGCTGTAGAGCTCGATGATCACGGAATTTGCCGCAGCTGCGAGAAAGAACTTTCAAAGTGTGCGACGACTTGGCAACTCTTGGAAACTCGAGCGCTGAGATTATGATATCAAGGGTGAATTTGAGAGATCAAGGGGAAACAAGTGGGGCAGTGCTGTGTTCAATTGCAGAACAAAGAAAGGAAAGACTTGTCAGTGTAATTTGGGCAAGTTTAATTGTATCTCGTAATCGCTATAATTAGTGCGGCGATTAGTTTGATTTGATAGAAATACGGTACGGCGATATTGCTTTGTTGTATTACGCGCATGCGAAAGCAATTTAGAATATCTCTACATAAATGCATGCGTCTTTTTACTCAATTTTACTCAATTTATTATAATAATTTATAATTTACGGGAATTCGCGCGTCTCATAAATTCAGTGACTAAAGTGGCAATGAAATATGAACGACTCTACGGTGAGATCTGAAAATGTCTCGCAAGCAGGTTGTGAGCGCATTGAAATTTCTCAAATGTATGTATATGGATGCTGAAAAATTATATATTTCCGTCAAATATGTATCCGAAATTGCCAGCATTCAGCGTCCCCTTTGTAAATACCGAACATATTTCCTACGTCAATGGCATTATGTGCTACGTGAAAAATTAAATAAATAAATATTTATAATAAATATTTATTTATTGATGTTTACGTATTCCTTCAGTTGTTATATCATGCTCTCAAAGTTTATTCGATTCCCGATTCATTCAATTCACACTAACAATAGAATGAATTTCATCGCCAATTTCAATCGTAAAAGAGAAGATTCAGTAATGCGCTCAAAACAATTGTTTTGAATTTTTAGAAAAATATGATAGCAAAATTTATAAAATGGCACCGGCTGTAATGAGTTTTTGAATAGTAAATGTCATCGGAACAGATATCTTTTCTTCATCAATGGCGACACATGCAACTCGTATTATTAAAAATTACTGCATGTTATCCGACGAATAAATTTCGATGAAATTGAATAATGCCGGGTTTTTTCAAGAATAGGATAATTAGACAGCTTGAAAAATGCGCCATTTCGCTACGTCAATCATGTAGGATACTCTATATAGATGTTAAAGAATGCTCGAGCAATGTTGATCCGAAAATTGTTTGCCATGTAAAAAGTGAAAGACACTTTCATAAAATTTTTCGCGCGAGAAATTTCAATAATAAATTATGGCTCTGACAACACGATTAAAGGAATACTGAATTATGAAGAAAAAGTAAAGACAAATGAATAACTCATGTGGTTATCACGCATGCATCAAAACAGATGTGAACATATTATGAATGTTTTATGGTAGCAAATGTGGAGTGATTTACTAGATGCATTTATGGACGCGCAGCAACAATATTGGCTCTTCAGGTGTTTTCGCTGGTAAAACAGGTCAGAGAGCAACGTCAACGCTACGTAAAGCACGCTTTGAAACGTTATTTGAAAATATGTCGCAATAGTGTACTCTCCATTTAACAAATAGAGTTGCTGTTTAAAATGCGTGAATCGAAATTCCTTTATAATTGCACTGACTTCATTAAAATTTGCGTAACCTCTTTATCATCTTTTTATCATTATCAATCTTTTTATCATTATCAATCCCAGTAAAAGATTTTATTTTATTTTAATTTTTTGCCTTCCTTTTATTTTATATATACATAAGCGTATTGTTATGCAAAATAAAACTGAGACAATCACGTTTCATGTTAAATGTGAGACCAGAACGAAGGCATGTATCTTCAGTGTATTTTGCATATTCTAACGTCTGGCACTCCTGAGGGAAAATAAGAGAGTGCAACGAAAACCCTTTTTCTGAAGCAGCCCCGCGAAAATCTTGTTCAAAGACGTGAACGCTTGCGCACACTTAGCGTGTTACGAAAGCGTTACTACGCGAAATGTACGTAGAGCACCTTAAAGGAAGGATCTATTTGACGCGGCCTGTGTAGCGGATGTAATATTTATTTTGAACGATAAAAGTTTCGCATGAAATGCGAAATTCAGGCGTGTTGTCACATTGTCCCTTTTCAAGTGTTAATTCAGAGAGGACTGTCGGCGGCCGCGGGCCGGATTTGGTTCTCTCTTCGTGGAATTCCGACGACCGGTGCCAGTGAATCCAGGTCGATCGTGTGTCGAAGGTTTTTCTCGGACACCCGATCAGATTTTCGTTTAAATCTGTCTGCCTGATAACGATCGTACTGACGGGGAGGTGTGCCGATGGTTGGCACATCGACGCCGCGCTAGAACGAGGGTGGCGGCGACGGTGGTGGCAGTGGCGGCACGGTGGTTGGGCGGTGGGTTTAAAGCAGATTGGCTTGCATGGCAGAAACTCCCGAAGTCGGAAGCTCGTTATGTGCAGCACGCAAACACACGACTCGAAATTATCTTCGTAATTAACTGCACTTCTTAACATAACGCATGGCGTGCCAGGCCGGCCAGACGGCGGGAATACGTATTTGGCGGAATCTACAAAGACGATACGTAATCCGAAACTGGCACCAGCTGCTAGGCGTCTTCCAGACATGCTCCGCTGAATTACGGCGAATTTGTTCGACGATCGTTCCAGGTGGGTCAACATCCGTTTATTCCGTTATACACGGAACGATCAAAATGCGACGGTATTTTAGTTTATACGCAAATGATATTTCAGTGTTATTAGTCTGGTCCACTAATTATTAAGTTTACTGCCTACAATTTTATTCTAGAACTCAATTATATTCACTACATGTGTGTATGTGTGTGTGTGTGTGTGTGTGTGTGCGCGCGCGCACGCGCACGCGCGTGTATTTGTTTGACTTTCGTTTCTACTTGCGTGATGAAACCTTCTAACATACTTAATCGGAATTGAATACTTACATGTTTCATTTTGTATGGTGAATCACCGATGTGGTGCATCAGATCGAGAAAAAACTTTTTTTTGCAACAGAATGATTACACTTACAGAAAATTTTCATCGTTCCTTTAATTTGGACCCAATCCATTCTCATCGATCTATTAAAATTCCGAACTCTCTTTTTTCTTGTATCCAGCAATTGCACTCTGCACCTCTCAATGGCCATTTTCTACTGCTACTTGTTCTAATTTACTTTGAGCACAGTGGATTGCAGTCATTATACGTCCGAGACATTGGCTTTCGAGTAGAAAGAGCCCAGTGACCGTAAGACCTGTTTACTTTCTTCGAGGTGTGTGCTCGCCAAACACGAGAACCGAATTCTCTTCGATTACCCATTTCTGTTTTCCCGATCGGGACTTTCGTGGGAAAATGTGTGCGACGTGCACCGCAAAATGTATGAATCGTGTTGGAACGTTGAGAGCACCGTAATCAATTAAGATATGGCTTTTAAGTTTATAACTTATGCAACTAACGCGATGCATACGGCTTCATTATCGCGGATCACTTACATCATCGCCGCGTTTTATCGCGGCTTCAGCGCCGAAAGGTAAATTGTAAACCCGCTTGTTGCGCGCTACGTTATCGTGGCGGTTTATCATATCGAAATCCAGTTTTCCAGAAGCAACGGATTCTGACCACCTACAACGCGCCCAGGAAAAAAAAAGAATGCGGAAACAATGAAAGGGCGCGGTAGATATTTGCGACACGCTTTAAAGACCGCCTACTGTAATTCCTGAGATCGTGCAGTCGTTTCGTGAACTCTGCCTAATTTTAGATGCATTATACAGAATGTAACGCTCGTTAACCTTTTTATAGAAACGGACTTGGTGGAACAAGATTAGTATTCAGTTTTGGCTCCGTGTCGTTCTCAAAGTTCTATTTAAAGATTTCTTACAATTTTAACGTAGCAGTGAATTACGCAATTTATTACTTTCATTCTTGCTACTTTTGTGTTCAAGTTTTATTTTTTACGCATTACACAGTAAGGATTAACAGTGCCCGCAGAGTGCACTATAATGTTTGAATCATTCTTTTTCTGCAAAATATTTGATGCATTTTCTCTCCGACAGAGATTTTCTGTGCTATATCGCACATTTCTGTACAATTTGTTACACGATCTGTGATAACTGCGAATGTCGGAAGAGTTCAAATAATGCGAAAGGTGTTCCATATTTAGCCAAGGATAAAAGAAGACACCTTATAAACATGCTGTTGTAAATCCAACGCTTCTAGGACGCAGACGTCGGATTAAGCTCCTCGGAAAGTTGTATCAAGATGCGAGGGAAGTTCTTGATCTTGCTGGTAACTTTTCAACCAATTTTCGCTAATCGCCAGGTTGTTCGTACGTAGCGCGTCAATGTCTAATTCTTATTTCATTTTTATCTGTGCAGTTTTTAATCGACTATTTTATCGTGTTAAATCTGTAATAATCTTAAAATCCTGAAGATCTCAATATGAAACGTATCTCGTATCAAAATATTTTGACATCTCTTTATAAATTTTAATTTTTTTCCCGTCTGACCACCATAATTGTATTAACAATGACCTTCGACCCAATTCTGGTCCTTATCAAGTGTAGAGAACTTTATGGATGGAAAACACTGCATCAATATCTATATCGTTGACATTGCGCTCAAATTACATCAATCTAAAAAGCTTGTTATAAAGATCGAGGAACATTAACATTGGCGGAATAGAAACATGTACAATTTAAATTAAGGTATAAAACTCACATATATATTTTATGTCTCAAAAAACAAGATTTCAAAACTAATTAGTAAAAACAGTTGACATTACTTCATGTAGAAAACGTCACCTATTTAGACCTTTAGTAAGTAACTGTTATAGATACGCAATCACGAAGACAATATTAAGCAATAAAATAAAATAATAAATTTATGTGGTGTCGAAAAATCAAGCAACAATATGCGATATACCGGGAAAATAAAAAAAATAATAACAGACGGAAAGACAAGATATTCGAATATTAAAAATGATGCGAAAGTAAATAACGCCAATAATCCATTATAAACTCGCTGTGAGTTTTACTTTACGCTTATTCTCCTGGGATCTCTAGGATCATAGCCCCGTGGCTACCTAATTTCAAGTACTACGAGAGATGCCCTACTCTGCAAATTTATAGAGCATATTGATGCATCTAATATTATATATTATAATAATATTATCTCTCTTTACATTATGTTAGTAATTCTGTTTTCAGCAATTACACATATATTTACATTATATTACTAAAAATACTTTATGGAATTAGATAATTATAAATGTTAGCGTTTTTTAGTAACCGTTCTTCGTTTCCACGAAAATCGCGCTTAAACGCTGTGGATATTATACTCATTCTGCTCTTGTTTTTATGCGAGAGCCGGCAAGAAAGTCGGTAAAGCCGAACGAGTCAAAGCTCGCGATATACTTAACGTCTGCTGGCATCACGCCTCCTTGCCAACGAAATTTACGGAATTTAATATCACGCGATAACTGCAGCGCAATAACGTCTTTAACTGTAATCTTAACCGTAGTGCGCGCGGGAAATCTCATCTGGCGTTTCGCTCGCGGAAGAAGGAAACAAAGGGTTTTGGCTACCTCGTGCAAAGGGCGCCAGCTTTCTCATTCTTTGGCTCCGGGAGCAAATGCATCGACATAGCGCGACGATATACACGCTGACAGCGACAGCTGGTTGCACTCCGTTTTGGTTTCATCTGATTTCGATGAGGAGTTTGGCGCACGCATCGAACATGAACAACATCGCGCGCAATCACGGCGAAGACTCGGGAATGTCTGCGACACGAAATACCTTCGCGCACCATTGCCTGGCCGCATTGTTAACTGGAATCATGCGGCTTTTATCGGCACTGTCGTATACCAGGCCAATTAGTCGCTGATTACGCCCCGCCATTACGAGGGCGGTTAGCTGCGTGTAAATTGATTCGCGTCGGCGGATGAACGCGAGGATGATTTCATCAGTAAGGTGTTGGTTGATGGAGGGAAAGGGATGTGGAGGGTGCTGTTAGGGGTAGTATATTGCGGATTTACAGACAGGGGCGGCAGACTGCCGGGCGGCCAAGGATACAAATTATTTACCATCTCTGTCTATCCGTATGTTAGATTACTTACCGACACGTGCTACGTCTATAGATGTTTATTCTTTATGATTCCCTTGTATCGGAAGCACCTACGCTAAGGTGTCACGTACCACCGCAGCCAGTTTATCATTACGAGTGGCTACGACAACAAATAACGAGGCGTCGTCGTCGACGTGGGGGGTCGAACCGGTTTCTTGAAGAAACGTATCGATGGTGGCATATATACGATACGTGGTGCGGCCAATGAATAATAAGAAGCAACGATAGTCTATAATAGATACAGGCTGTCTTCTCCAAGGAAACCGTGTGTCTGAATTTCTTAAGTCTACATACGACACACAAACATAAATTGGTGCTAGCGTCACTAAAAAGGAATCAAATTTTCTATGTAATAATTTAATTTGTGTTTAGAACAATATTTATTTGATAAAAGATCTAATCTTGACCGGAGATCATTTGATAATTTTAATATTTAATTTTAATAGTTTATCTTGGGGGTCGGGGTGGAGTGTTGGGGGGCGGGGGCCGCAGGGCGGCCGGGGGGGTAGGGGGGTTGGGGGGCGGGGGGGTCGGCGGGGGGGGCGCGGGGGGGGGGGTGGGCGCGGGCGCCGGCCGGCGCCCGGGGGGGCGCTGGGGCTGCGGGGGCGGGGTAGGCGGCGGGCATGGGCGGGGGTGGCGGTCGAGAGGGGGGGTGGGGGGCCGCGCCGGGGTCGCGGGGCGGGGCGGGGGAGGCGGTCCCGGCGGGTGGGGGGGGGTGGGGGCGGGGGGGGGGGGGGGGTGGGGGGGCGGGGGGGGGGGGGGGGGGGGTGGGGGGCGGGGGGGTGCGGCGGGCGCGGGGGGGGTGTGGGCAGTTTCGGCGGGGCGGGGCGGGCGTGGGGGGGGGTTCGGGGGCGGGGGGGGGGGGGTGATCGCGCAGCGGGGGGTGGGGGGGGCGGGCGTGTGGGGTGGGGGTACGGCGGTGGGGTGGGGCGGGGCGCGGGCGGGGGGGTTCCGGGGGGGGGGGAGGGCCCCGGGGGTTTGGCGCTGGGTTGCGGGGGGTGGGGGGGGTGTGGGGGGGGGGGGGGGCGGTGGGGGGGGGTGGGCGGAGTCTTGGGGGGGGGGGTGGTGGGGTTGGCGGTTGGGGGGTGGGGGTCGGGGGTGGTGGGGGGCGGGTGGGGGGGTGCGCTGGGGGGGGGGGGGGGCGGGGGTGGGGGGGGGCGGGGGGGGGGCTGGTTTCGGGGTGGGGGGGTGGGGGGGGGGTTGGGGGGGGGGTGCGTGGGGGGAGGGGGGGGGGCGCAGGGGTGGCGGGTGGGTGGGGTGGGGGGGGGGGGTGGGGGTGGCGCGGGGGGGGGTGTTGGCTGTGGGGGGGGGGGGGGGGGTCGGGGTCGGGGGGGGGGGGCCGGGGGGGTGTGGGGGGGGGGGGGGGGGGGGGGGGGGGTGGGGGGGGGGGGGAGGGGGCCTCGGGGTTGGGGGGTGGGGGGTGGAGTGGGTTGTGGGGGGTGGTGGGGGGGTGGGGTGGGGGGGGGCTGCGTGGGTGTGGTGTTGGTGGGGGGGGGGGGCGGGGGGGTGGGGGGGGGGCTGGGTGGCTGGTGTGTGGGTGGGCGGGGGGGTTTGGGTTTGGGTTGGGGTGGGGGGTGGGTGGGGTGTGGGGGGGGGGGGGGTGGTGGTTGTGGGTTGGGGGGGTGGGGGTGTTCTGTGTGGGGCGGTGGTGGGGTGGTTGGTGTTTGGGGGGTGGGTGGTGGGGGTGTGTTGGGGGGTGTTGGTTGGTTGGGGGGGGTGTGGTGTGGGGGGTGGGTGGTGTTTGGTGGGGGGGGGGGGGGGGTGGGGGTGGGGGGGGTGGGGGGGGGGGGGGGGTGTGGGGGTGTGGGTGTGGGTGGGGGGTGGTGGCGGGTGGGGGGGTGTTGGGTGGGTGGGTGTGTGGGGTGGTGGGGGGGTGGTGGGGTGGTGGGGTGGGGGTGGTTGGTTGGGGGGGTGTGGGGGGGTGTGGGGGTGGTGTTGGGTGTTGGGGGTGGGTGGGGGGGGTGTGGGGTTTTGGTTGGGGGTGTGTGTGTGGGGGGTGTTGGGGGGGGGGTTGGGTATTTTGTTGGGGTGGGGTGGGGGGTGGGGGGTGTGTTGTGGAGGGGGGGTGGGGGGTGGTGGGTGGGGGGTGCGGGGGGTGGTGGCGCGTGGGCGTGGAGGCGGCGTGGGGGGGGTGGGTGAGTTGGGGGGGGGGGGTTGCGTGGTGGGCGGGGTTGGGTGGTTGGGGTGGGTGGTGGGGGGCTGGCGGGCGCTAGGGGGTCGTAGGCGTGGTGGGTTGGTGGGGGGGGGGGTGGGGACGTGGGGGGGCGGGGGGGGTCGGAGTGGGGTGGCGTGTGGGGGGGGTGTGGGGGGGGGTTGGGGGGGAGGAGGGGGGTCGGGGAGGTGAGGTATTGGGGGTAGGTTGAGGGGGGGTGGGGGGGAGGGGGGTGCGGGGGGGGGGGGGGGGTGGTGATGCGGAGGGTTGGGGGGCTTTGGGGGTGGTTGTGGGGTGTTGTGGGGGGTTGGGTTGGGGTGGGAGGCGGCTTGTTTGTGTGGGGAGTGGGCGGGGGTGGGGTGGGGGTGTGGTGGGGGGGTGCGAGGTGGGGGGTGTTGGGTGGGGGGCGTGGGGGGTTGTGTGGGGTGTGTGGTGGGGGGAGGGGGGGCGTGGGGGTGGGGGGGAGGGGCGGGGGTGTGTTGGGGGGGGGGGGGGGGGGGGTGGGGTGGTTGCTGTGGTGGTCGCAGGGGTTGTGGGGTTGGGGTGGGGTGGCGGGGAAGGGGTGGGGATGTTAGGGTGGGTGGGGGGCGGGGGGGGGGGGTGGGATGGGGTGGGGTGGGGGCGCGCGTGGGGCGGGGGGGGGGTGGTGGGCGTGGGGGGGCGGGGGGGTGGTGGCGTGGGGCGGGGGGTGGGGTGTTGGGGAGGGGGTGAGTAGTGGGGGTGGTGGCGGGGGTGGTGTGGGTTGGGGGAGGGTGGGGTTGGGGGGGGGGTGTGGGGGTGTTGGTGGGGCGTTGGGGAGCGGGGGGGGGGGGTGGGGTTGGCGGAGTGGGATGGGGGGTGAGGGCGGGCGGGGGGTGGCGGGAAGGGGGGGGGAGTTCTGGTGGGTTGGTGGTGTGGCGGGGTTGGAGCGACGTGGCGGGGGGGGGCGGAGCGGGGGGCGGGAGTGGACGCAGGGAGGGCGGGGGGGGTGTGGGGTGAAGGGAGCGGGGGGGGGGGCGGGGAGGGTGGGGGGGTGGGTGGGGTGTGGTTGGGGGGGGGGGGTGGGGGTGTGGGGGTGGGTCGTGGGCTGTGGGTGGTTGGGGGGGTTGTGCAGTTGGGGGCGGGGCGTGGGGGGGGGTTGGGTAGGTGGGTGGGGTGCTGGGTCGTGCGGGGGTGGATTTTGGGGGTGGGGCTCGGTGGGGTGGTAGTGGGGTGTTGGTGTGGGGGGGGGGGTTTTTGGCGATTGGTGGTGTGGTCGTGTTGGGGGGAGGGAGGTAATGAAGTTGTTGGTGTGGGTGGAGGGGTGAGCGCTGGGGGGTGTAGTTTGGGGGGTAGGTAGGGGGGCGGGGGGGAGATTCGGTGGGGGGGGGGTGCGAGGGGTGTGGGGGGCGGGGTTGGTGGGGGGGGGTGGGGGTGGGGGGGGGGGGGGGGGGGGGGGCGGGGGGGGTGTGTGTGGTTGGGGATGGGGTGAGGGTGGGTGAGGGTGGGTTGGGGGGGGGGGTGGGTGTGGGGGTTGGGGTGGGGGTCGTGGTGGTGGGGTTAGTGGGGGGGGGGGGGGTGGGTGTGGGGGGTGGGGGGGGTTGGGGGGGGGGGGGGTGATGTGGTGTGTGGTGTGGGTTTTGGGTGGGGGGGGGGGTGGGTGTGTGTGGGGGTGTGGAGGGATTGGGTGCGGGGGGGGGGGGGATGGTTGGGGGGGGGTGCGGGGGGTGGGGGGGTGGGGGGGTGGGTGGGGGGGTGGGGGTGGTTGCGGGGGTGGGGGGGTGTGGGGGGGGGCGGGGGGGAGGGGTGTGGGTGAGTGGGGGGAGGGGGGGCTCGGGGTGGCGTTTGGGGACTGGGGATGGCGGGGGTAGGTGGGTCGGGGGGGGGGGGGTGGGGGAGGGGGGGTGGGGAAGCGGGTGAGGGTGGGGGGTGGGCGTGGGGGGCGCGGTGGGGGCAAGGAGGGGCGGGAAGGTTGGTGTTATGGGTGAGTGGTGGGGGGGGGTGTGGGTGGGGGGGGGGGGGAGGGCGTGGGGGTTGGTGGGGGCTGAGGGGCGAGTGGCGTGAGGGGATGGGGGCGTCGGTGGGGGGCGGCGGGGAGGTGGCGCCGGGTGGGGGTGGGTGGTGTGGGGTGGTGGGGGGTGTGGGGGGTGGGGTTGGGGGTGGTGGGGTGTGGGTGAGGAGGGAGTGGGATTGGTGGGTTGGGTTGGGGGGGGGGGATTGTGAGGGGGGTGGTGTTTGTGGTGGGGTGGTTGGGTGTGGGTTGGGGTTGGGGGGGGGGTGGTGGGTGGCGGAGGGGTGGCGAGTTGTAGGGAGGGTGGGGGTGGGGGGTGGCGGTGAGGGGGGGCGTGGGGTAGCGGCGTGGGGTGGGGAGTTGGGTGGGTGTGGTGGGTGGGGGGGGGGGGGGGTGTGTGGTGGGGGTTCAGGGCCGGGGTGGGGCGCTGGGGGGGGCTTGGGGTGGTTGCGGTTGTGGGGGGGGGGTGTGTGGGGGAGGTGAGGGTGGTGTGGGGGGCGTTGTGGGGGGTTATGGGTTGTGGGGTTGGGGTGGAGTGGGGGGTGTGGGGGGGGTGCGTGGTTCGGGGGGATGAGGTGGTGTTGGGGGCGCGGGGGGTGGGGGAGTGGTTGGGGTGGGGCTTGAGGAGGGTGGGCGAGCTGGCGGGGGGTGTGGGGTGGGGGGGGGTATCTTGCGCGGTGTGGGGTGTTAGGCGGGTTGGGTTGTGCGGGTTGTGATGGTCTGTGGGAGGCGAGTTCTGTTGGGGTGCGCGCGTGTGGGGGCGGAGGGGTGTGGCTGGGGTGGGCGGGGGTGGTGGGGTGGTGTGGGTTGCGGAGAGGGGGGGTGTGGCTCGGGGGGGGTGGTGGCTGGGGAGGGCGGTTGGTGTTGTGGCTGGGTGGGTGGGTTGGGGTGGGGGTGGGGGGTGGGGGGGAGGGTGGTGTGGGGGGGCAGGTGGTGGTTGGGGGGGGTTGTGTGGGGCGGCGGGTGTGGGATTTTGGTGCGTGGGGGTGGCGGGAGGTGGGGTGTGGTGTTGTCGGGGGGGGGTGGTGGGGGGTGGGTTGGGGTGCTGGGGGTTGGGGGTGTGTGGTGGCGTGGGGGGTAGTGTGGGAAGTATTCTCGTGGGGGGGATGGGGAGGCGGTGGGGAGGAGTGGTGGGCGTGGGTGCGGGGGTGGGGTGGGTTGAGCGGGTGGGTTTGGGGTGGGGGGTGGTTGGGGGGGAGGGGGGAGGGTTGGAGATGTGTGGGTGTGGGGTGGGTTTGGTGGGGGTGGGGGTGTGGGGGGGGTGGGGTGGGGTGTGGGGGTGGGGGGGGGTGTGGGTTGGGGGGGGGGTGGGGGGTTTGGGGGGGGGGGTTGCGGTTTGGTGGTGTGCCGGATGGGGGGGTTTGGGTGGGTGTTTGGGGTTTGGATGGCGGGAATGGGGAGAGGGGTGGGGTGGTGTGGCGGTCGTGGGGGGTGTGTGGTGGGGTGGGTGCTGGGTTGTGTTAGGTGTGGGGTGGGGGGCGAGGTGGTGCGGGGCGGTCGGTGTGGGTGGAGGCGGGGGGAGGGGGCGGAGGAGTGGGTGGGAGCGGGTCGGGAGGGGGTCGTGTGGGGGGGGGTGTGGGTGGGGGGTTGTTGGGCGGGATTCGGGAGTGGGGGGTGGGGGGGTGGCGGGGGGAGAGTGCGCGGTGTTTGTTTAGGGGTGTATGGGAGCGGAGTGGAGGGGGGGGGGGTTGGGCGGGTTGTTGTGGGGGGGGGGTGGCGGGCGGAGGGGGGGGGGGGTGAGGTGGTGTTTGGGGGGTTGGTGGGTCGTGGGGGGGTGGTGGTGAGAGCGGGGTCGGCGGAGACGTGGGGACGGGCGGGGTGGCGCGGGGGGGGGCGGGGGGGGTCGCGGGGGGGGGAGTAGGGTGGGGGGGGGGGTTGGGTGTGGTGTTGGGGTGAGGGTGTTGGGGGGGGGGGGGGGGGGGGGTTTGGGCGCAGGTTGTGGCGGGGGGGGGGTGGCGGTCGGTGGTTGGGGATTTGGGTGCGGGGCGGGGTTGAGGGGGGGGGGATGTGCGAGGTGGGGGGTTGTGGTGCAGGGTGGGGGGGGGTGTGGGGGGGGTGGTGGGTAGCGGTTGATGGGTGTGGGTGGGTTGGGGAGGCGGGTGGAGTGTGGTGTGGGGGGGGTAGGTGAGAGGGGTAGGCGGGGTTTGGGTAGGGTGGGGTGGGTTGGTGGTGTGGGGTGGGTGGAGGGGGGTGTGGGGTGTTGGGGGAGGGGGGGTTGGGGGGGGGTGTGGGGTGTTGGGGGGGGTGGGGGGGGTAGGGGTGGGATCTGTCGTGGGGGGCGGGGGTCGTGTTGGTGGTTGCGTGGTCTGCTTGGGTGGGGGTGGGGTGGTTGGGAGAGGTGGGGCGTTGGGGTGGGGGGCATGACGTGGGGGGGTGTGGTCGAGACGGGGGGGGGGGGGGTGGGGGCGGGGGTTGTGTAGTGGGGGCGGGGGGGGGGGAGGAGGATGGTCTGGCGGGGTTGGCAGGGGGGGGGAGGGGGGTGGGGAAGGAGTGTGGGGGGTAGGGGGGTGGTGCGGGGGGGCGGGGTGGGGGGGTGGTGGGGGGTTAGGGAGGTTGGGGGGTGGGGTCGGGGGGGGTTGTGAGGAGTGGGCGCGGATACGGGCGGTGTCAGGCGTGGATGGGGGGGGCGGGCCGCGGGGGGGGGAGCTTTCGGGGGCTGTTTGTGGTGGGTGGGGGGTATGGGGGTGGGGGCGGGGAGGGGGTGGGGGGTGGAGGGTGTAGATGTGGGGGGGATTGGGCGGGGGGCGGGCGGGAGGGGTGGGGCGGGTGGTGGGGGGGTGGTGGGTGGGGGCTCGGGGGGTGTAGGAGGGGTGTGCGGGTGGGGTGGGGTGTGGTGTGGGTGGGGGGTGTGGGGGGATTTGAGTGTGCGTGGTGGGTGTGTGGGGGAATTGGGGGGGGGGGGGGCTTGGGTCGAGAGAGGGGCGGGTTTTGGGGTTTGTGGGGGGCTGAGGGGGGGAGGGTTTTGGGGTGGGGGGGGGGGGGGTGGGGGGGTGGAGGGGGGGGGGGGGGAGGGGTGGGGTGGGGTGGGCGAGGGGAGGGGTGCTAGGGGGGGACAGGGGTGGGGGGCGGGTGGGGTGTGGTTGGGGTTGAGGTGGGGGGAGTAGGTGGTGTGGCGGGGGGGGGGGGGGGTGAGGGGGTGGTGTGGGGGGGCGGGGTGCGGGGAGGGTGGGGGGGGGGGGTGGGTAGGCTAGTTATGGGTTTGGGCTGATTTGCGGCGGTGGGCGTGTTGCTAGTTGTGGTGGGGGAGGGAGTCGTGGGGTGGGAGTGGGGCGGTGGGGGTGGTGGGGGGGGGGTGCGAGGGTGGTGTTGATGGGGATTTGGGGTGGGGGGATGGTTTGGGTTTTTGGGCGAGAAAAGAGAGAAGTGGAAGGGAGTCTTTGGTTGGTTGGGGAAGAGATGGGTGTTTGGTAAAAAAGGAGAAATAGAATTGGGGGGAGGAGTGGCTGGTTTGTGCTCTTAAAAAAAAAAAAGGTTGAGTGGGGGAGTGGTCCGGGAAAAGGAGTGGGGGGGGGGGTGAGGGGTTGGTGAAGTGGAGTTTGTGTTGAGTTTTGTGGGTGGGGGTTGGTTGGGTTTGTTGTGTTTTGTTTTGTGTTTTTGCGTGTTTTGTTTTGTTGTTGTGTGAGTTGTGTTTTTGTGTTGTGTGTGTTGTGGGGAACGGAGGGAGGGGGAAGTTGGCAGGAAGAGGTAGGTAGGGTGTTGGGAGAGGAAGGAGAAGGAGAGTGGTGGATGAGGTTGGTGTTGTGTGTGTTGTGTTGTAGTGTTTTGTGGTGTGTGTGTGTTGTGTTTTTGTTGTTTTGTAGCTTTTTTCAGCAGTTATTTTTTCTATAAAATCCGTAAAAAAATTTCAGAATTATTTCTGATGTAAAATTGTTTGTGTTTTTTTCTGTCGTGGGGGTGGGTGGGTGGGGGGGGGGGGGGGGGTGTGGGGTGAGTGGTGGGGTGTGGTGGGGGGTGGAGAGTGTGGCTGGGAGTGTTGAGGGGAGTGTGGGTGGGGGGTGTCGTTGGGTTTCGGGGGGGGGGGAGGGGGGGTGTGTGGGCGTGTCGGGGGGAGCGGTGGTGGCGTGGGTTGATGGTGGCGGTGGGGTGGGTGGGAATGTGATATGCTGGGGGTGGGTCGTAAGGGTATGGTTCGAGTGGGGAGGGGGGGGGGTGTTGGGGTGGTGGGGGGAGGGGAGGGAGCGGGTTTGGGGGTGGTGGGGCGTGGGGTTGGGGGGTTTTGGTGGGTGGGTGTGTTGGGGGGCGTATCGTAGGGGTGGTGGGGGGCTGATTGTGGGGGGGGGAGGGGAGTATTGTGGTGCTGTGGGGGGTGGGGTGCGGGTGGGTTGGGGGTGGGGGGGGTGGGGGGGTGGAGGGGGTTGTGAGTGGTGGATGGGTTGGGGGGGTGTGGTTGGGGATGGGGGGGTCGTGGGGGTTGGGATGGGTGGGCGGGTGGGGGTGTGTGAAGGGGGGTGTGGTCGCGGCATGGGGCCGCGCCGCGGAACAGAGGCGGCTCGCGGTGTGGGCTGGTGTTGGTAGGGTGGTGTGTGGTGTGGGGGGCGGGGGGGGGGGGGGGGGGGCGATGGGGGGGGCGTGGGAGGGGGGGGGGGGGTTGGGGGGGGGGGGGGGGGGTTGTGGGTGGTGGGGGGGAGGGGCGGTGGGGTGGGGGGGGGAGGTTGGGGATGGGTGTGGGGGGGTGGGGGTGTGGGGGGAGGATGGGGGGTGGGTTGCGTGTGATGTGTGCGGAGTGGGGTGGGGGGAGGGGTCGGGAGGGTGCGAGGGGGGGAGGCGGTTGTAGTTGTGGGGGTGGGGGGGGTGGTGGGGGGGGGGGGGGAGGGTCGGCGGTGGGTCGGTGGGGGGGTGGGGGGGGGGTGGGTTGGGGGGTCGGTGTGGTGGGGGGGTGGGGGTGGGCCGGGGGTGTTTGGGGTGGGCGTTGTCGGATGGGGGGAGGAGGCGGGTGGGGTATGGGGTTGGGGTGGGGGGGGCTTGGGGCGGGGGGGGGGGTGATGCGGAGGTGTGGGGAGGGGGGTGTGGGGGGGGGGTGGGGGGGGGCGTGGCGGAAGCCGGTGTCGGTAGGGTGGGGGGGGGGTGTGTTTGTGGGGGGGTGGGGGGGGGGTGGGCGGTGGGGGGTGGCTGGGGTGCTGGTGTCGGGGGGGCGGTGGAGGGGAATGTGTGGCGGGTATGGTGGGTGTGGGGGGGGGGTAGGGGGTGGGAGTTGGGGTCTGGTTGGGGGGCGCGTGTCGTCGGGGGTGGGGAGGGAGGTGGGGGCGGCGGGGGGGGGGGGGGGTGGGGGTTTGGGGTGGTGGGTGTGGGGGGGTAGGGGTGGGGGGTGGTGGGTGTTGGGGTGGGGGTGAGGGGGGGGGGTGTTGTGGTGAGGTGTGGTGGTGGAAAAGGGATGTTGAGGGAGGGTGGAGGGGGTGGGAGAGTTGAGGGTTTGTGGGGAGTCTTTGTGGGGGGAAGAGGTCCCGGGTTTGTTGTGTTTTGTTTTGTGTTTTTGCGTGTTTTGTTTTGTTGTTGTGTGTGTTGTGTTTTTGTGTTGTGTGTGTTGTGCGTGTGTGTTTTGTTTGTGTTGTGTTTTTGTTTGTTGTGTTTGTTTTGTTGTGTATGTTGTGTTTTGTTTTGTTTGTTTGTGTTTTGTTTGTTTTGTTTGTGTTGTGTGTGTTGTGTTGTAGTGTTTTGTGGTGTGTGTGTGTTGTGTTTTTGTTGTTTTGTAGGGTTTTGGGAGAGGAAGGAGAAGGAGAGTGGTGGATGAGGTTGGTGGAGGAGGAGAGGAGGGATAGGGGAGGGGACGGGAGGGGAGGAGAGAGTGAGTGATGAGGAGAGAGAGAGAGAGAGGGTGTGGGTGGGGTGGCGGGGCGGGGGGGGGGGGTGGGGGTTGTGGGGGGCGGGAGGGGGCGGTGGGGGGGTGAGGTTGGGGGGTGGCTGTTGGGCGGTGGTGGTGTGGGGAGTGGTGCGGGGGGGGGGGCGGCAGGGGGGGGGGGCGCGTGGGTTGGCGGGGTGTTATGCCGGGTGGGGGTGGTGTGTGGGTGTTTGTGGATGGGTGTTGGTGGGAGGAGGGGTTGGGGTGATGGTGGGGGTTGGGGGTGGGTTGGGGGTGGGGGGGGGGGGGGCGGGTGTGGGGGGGTGGTGGTGTGGTGGAGGGGGGGGGGTGGTGGGGTGAGTGGGGGTTGGTGGGGGGGGGTGTGGGGGGTGGTGGGGGGATGGGGGGTTGGGATGGGGGGGGGGAGGGGGGGCAGCGGGGGTGGTGGGTTGGTGGGTGTTGGCGGGGGACTGGGGGTTGGGGGGTGCGGTTTTTGGGGAGGGGGTGTGGGGTGTTTGGTGGTGTGTGTTGGGGGGGTGGGGGAGGGGTGGTGGGGGGTGGAGGGGTGGGTGTGGGGGGTGGAGGTCGGTAGTAGGGGGATCTGAGGGCGGGGGCGGTCGGGAGGGGGTGGGGGGGTGGTGGGTATGCGGGGGGGGGGTTCTGTGTGTGGGGGGATGTGGCGCGGTGGCGTTGGTGGTGTGGCGGTGGGCGGGGGGGCGTTGTTTGGGGGTTGGGGTGTGTGGGTGGGGATTAGTTGTGGGTCGGGTTTTGCGGGGGGGGGTGCTAGGGGGGGGGCTCGGGGGGGGAGGGGGGCGTGTGGGGGGTGGGGTGGTGGGGGGTGTGGGGGGGTGTGGGGGGTAGGGGGGGGGGGTGGGATTGGGGGGGGGGGTGGTGAGGGGGGGGGTTGGCGCGTGGGGGCGGGTGGGGTAAGTGGGGTGTGGGCTGGGCGGTGTGTTGTGGTGGGGTATGTGGTTGGCGGGAGGCGTAGGGTTCTGAGGGTGGTTGGGAGGGGTGGGGTTGTGGGGTGGGGGGTGTGGGGGTGGGGGGTGTGTGCGAGTGTGGGGGGTGGGGGGGGGTGGGGGGGGGGGTGATTGCGGGGGGGGGGGGGCGTGGGGTCCGGGATGGGGTGGTGGTGAGGGGGTGAGGGGGTATGGGGGGGGGGTGGGGGGGTGGGGCGGGGGCGGGGTGGAGGGGGGGCGTGTTGGGGGGTGGGGGGGGGGGGGGGGCGGTGGAGGGGGGGGTGCGGTTGGGGGGGGGTGGGGGGGTGGGGGTGGGGGGGGTGTGGTGAGTGGGGTGGTGTGTGTTGGGGGGGGTGGGGTTGTGGGGGGGTGGTGGGGTTGTGGGGGGTGGGGGGTGGTGGGGTTTGGGGGGGGGGGGGGGGGGGGGGGTGGGGCCGGGGGGGTATGACGTCACGGGTATGACGTCACGCGGGGGGGGATTGGCGGGGGGGGGTCGGGCGGGTGGGGGGTGGGTCGTTGGTGGGTGGGGTTGTGGGGGGGGGGGGTTGGTGGGGGGGGGGTTGGGGGTTGCGGGGGGGTGGTGGGGGAGGGGTGTGTTTGTTGGGGAGGCGTGGGGGCGGCGGTTGGGGGGGGGGGGGGTGTGGGGGGGGGGGTGGGGGGGTGGGTTGGATGTGTGGGGGGGGGTGGGGTGGGGTGGGGGGGTGTGGGCGTGGGTTGGGGGGGGTGGGGGGTGTGGGGGGAGGGGTGGAGTGGGGGGTCCTGTGGTGCGTGGGTGGGGGGGGTTTGGGGGGGTTGGGGGGGGGGGGGGTGTGGGTGGGTGGGGGCGAGTGTTGGGGCGTGTGTGGCGTGGGGAGGGGGGGGTGGGGGGGGGGGGTTTGGGTGGCGGTGGCGGGCTGTGGGGTGGGTGGGGGTGGTGGGGGTGTTGAGGGGGGTTGTGTGGGGGGGGGGGTGGGGCGGGGGGGGGGGGCGAGGGGGGTTGCGGTGGTATGTGGTGGGGTGGCGGGTGTGGTGGGCGGTGTGGGGCGGTGGGGGCGGAGTGTTGGGTGGTTTGTCGGTGTGGCGGGGGTGTGGGGCGGTGGGGTCGGCGGTTCGTTGCGAGGGGGGGCGGGGTGGGGGTGGGGGGGCTGGTGGGGGGGGGGGGGGGTTGGTGGGTTAGGTCGGTGTGGGCTGGGTCGGGAGGGGTTGGGGGGGGGGGTGGGGTAGGGGGGGGTGGTGCTTGGCGGGGGGCGGGGGGGGGGGTGGGTGTGGGGCTTCGTGCGGGGGGTGGCGGGCGTGGGGGGTTGGTGAGGGGGGTGAGTGCGGGATTGGGGGTGTGTGGGCGGTGCGTGTGCGGGGGGGGGGCGGGGGGGGGGTGGCTGGTCGGGCTGGCGGGTGTGGGGGTGGAGGGGGGGGGGGGGGGGGTTGGTGGGTGAGGTGTGGGGGGGGGGGATTTGGCGGGTTTGGATGTGTGGGGTGGTGGGGTGGCTTGGGTGATAGGAGGGGTTAGGAGGGGTCGGGGGGGGGGTGGGGTGGGGGGGTGGGGCGGGTGGTGGTTGTGTGTGGGGCGGCGAGGTGGGGGTTGGATGGTGTGGTGCGTGGGGGGGGGGGGGGAGGGTGGGTGCGGTGGGTGGTGTGGGGTGGGGGGGTGGTATGTGGTGAGGGGGGTGGTGTCGTGGGGATGTGGAGGTGGGGTGGGGGGTGGAGGGGGGGTTGTGGGGTGGGGGGGGGGGGTGCGTGTGGGGGGTGGATGGGTGGGTGGGTGGGTCGGGGTGTAGCGTTGGTGTGGAGGGGTTGGGGGGGGTGTGGGTGTGGGCGGGGGGGGGTTGGGGGTGTGGGGGGGGTGGAGGGGGGTTTGGGAGGGGTTGGTGGGGTGGGGGGGGGGGGGGGGGTGGGTATTGGTCGTGTCGGTGGGGGTGGTGGTTCTTGAGGGGGGTGTGGGGGTGGTAGGGTGTGGGTGGGGGGGTGGGGTGGGTGGTGGGGGGGGGGGTGGGTAGATGGGGGAGGCGTAGGGCGTGGGGGGGGGATGGGGGTAGGGGTGGGTGGGGGGGTAGGGTTGGGGGGTGTGTGGGGTGGTGGGGGCTGTGGGGGGGCTGGGGTGTTGCCGGTGGAGCGGGGTGGGGGGGTTGTCGGGGGTGGGAGCAGGTGGAATAGGCGGGTGGGGGGCTTGGTGCGGGTGGGTGGGGGGGGGAGGGGGTGGGGGGGGGGGTGGGGGTGCATAGGAGCGGGTCTGTGCGGGCGGGGGGGGGGGGGGGGGCGCGGGTGGGTGGTGTTTGAGGGGCTTAGGGGGGGGTTGTGTGGTGGGTGGGGTGTTTGGGCGAGTGGGTGGGGGGGGGTGGGGAGGGGTGTGGGAGAGAGGGGGGGGGCGGGGGGGTGTGGTGGGGGGGGCGAGGGGTCGGGGGTGGTGGGGATGGGGGTTGGGGAGGGGGGTGGTGGAGTGGGGGGTGGTTGGGTGGGTGGTTGGTTGGGGTTTTGTGCGGGGATGGGGGGTGGGTGTTTGGGGTGGGGTCTGGGCCGGGCGGGTGGGGGGGGGGGTTGGTGGGTGGGGGGGTTTGGTGGGGGGTGGGGGGTGCGGGGAGGGGGCGGCGGGTGGGGCGTGGGGAGGGTGGGGGTCTGAGGGGGGGTGTGTGGTTTTGGTTGGTGGTGTGGGCGTGGGTGTGGTGGGTGTGGGTTAGGGGCGGGGGGAGTGGGTGTTGGGTGGGGCGGGGGTGTGGTGTGGGGTGTTGGGTGGGTGGTGGGGGGGGGTTGTCGCTGGGGGTGGTGGGGGGTGTGGGTGTTGGGGGTGTTGCGGGTTGGGGTGGTGGGTCGGGCGGGGGGAGGGGGGTAGGGTGTGGGGGAGGGGGTGGCGGAGTGGGTGGGGTGGTGTGGGGGGGGGTGGGGATTGGGGGGGGGGGGGGGGGTGGTGGTGTGGGTGGGGGGGTGGGGGGGGTGGGGGTGTGGGTTTGGTAAGTGGGTGGGGTGTGTAGGTGGGAGGTGTGTCGGGAGGTGGGGGGGTGGTGGGGCGTGGGTGCTGGTGGGGTGTGGAGGGGGCGTCGGGGTTGGGGGTGATGGGGGAGGGGGGTGTGATTGGGGGGAGTGGAGGCGGGCGTGGAGCGGTGGGCGGTTGGGTGGGTTGTTTGTGGTGTGTGTGTGGGGGTTGTGTGGGTGGGAGAGTGTAGGGGTGGTGGGGGGGTCGTGGGGGGGGGGGGGGGTGGGGCGTGGGTGGGGGCGTGTGTTGGTGGTGTGGGGGGGGGGGTGGGTGGTGGGGGGGGGGTTTGTGGGGTGGGGTTGGGGGTTCGTGATTGGGGTGTTGTGGGGTGGTGTTGGTGGGTGGGGGGGGGGGGGGGGGGTGGAGGGGGGGCGGGTCCGCGGAGGGTGAGGGTGGGGTGGGGGTGGGTGGGGGGGGTGGGGGGTGGTGTGTGGGTGGGGGCGCAGTTGGTTGTGGGGGTTGTGTCGGGGGGGGGGGGGGTCGGGGGTGTGTGGGAGCGGGTGGGGTTGTGGGGTGGGGGTGACGGCGGGGGGGGTGGGGGCGTTGCCTCGGGAGGGGGTGGGGGGGGGGGTGTTGTTGGTGGAGGGTGGGGGGGGGGGGGGGGTGGGTGGGGGGGGATGGGTGGAGTGGGTGGGTGTTTCGGGGGTGTTGGGTGGTTGTTTGGGGGGTGGGAGGTTGGCGAGGCGTAGGTGGGTGGGGGGGTGGGTGTGGGGGATGAGGAGTGGGGGGGGGGGAGGTGGTGGGGGGGGCGTGGGTGTGTGTTGGTTGTGGTTGGGGGGTGGTGGGCGTGGTGTGGGGGGGGGAGGGAGTGGGGTCGGTGGGGGGGTGTGTTGTGTGTGGTTCGGGTGTGTTGCGGGTGGGTTGGGGGGCGGCGGGGGGGTGGGTGCCTGGTGGAGAGTGTTGGGGGGGGAGATGGTGGGGGGGTTGATGCGTGCGGTGGGGGGGGGGGGGGGGTGGGTGGGGGGTGGGGGGGGGGGGGCGCGGGGGGGAGGGGGGGGGTGGGGCTCGGGGGTGGGGCGTGGATGGGGTGTTGGCGGGGGTGGGGGGGGGTGAGTGTCGGTGGTGGGTGAGGTGTGTGGGGTGGGGGGGGTGGGGGGGGAATTGTGGGTGCCGGCTGGGGCGGTGCGTGGCGAGCGGTGTCGTGCGGTCGGGAGCGCGGGATGAGATAGGGAGGCTGCGGGCGGTGGGGGTGAGTGTACGGGTTGGGGGGGGTTGGAGGCTTGGGGTTTGGGTTGGGGTATGGTGGGGGAGGGGGGGGGGGGTGGGGGGGGGAGGGGGGGGATAGGGGGTGGGGGGGTGGGAGTGGGGGGAGTTTTGGGGTGGGGTGGGGGGTTTGCGAGGGGTGGCTGGGTGTGTGGTGGGGGCAGCAGGGGGAGGTTAGGGGGTGTGGTGGGATGTTGGTGGGGGGGTCGGAGTTGGCGCGGCGGCGGTAGTGGGGGTAGTCGGGGGTGGTGGTGTGTGGTGTGGTGTGGGGGTGGTGGGGTGTGTGGGGTTGTGGGGGTGGGGTTGGGCGGTGGGGGGTGGGTGGGTTGGGGGGGGGGGGGGGTGGGGGTGTGGGGGGCGGGGGGGGTGTGGGCGGGGACGGGGGACGGACTGGGAGGGGGGTGGACGAGGCGGGCTGTGTGCCGGGGGTGGGTGGGGGGGGGGGGGGGGGGGTAGGGAGGGGGGGGGGGGGTTGGGGTGGGGGGGGGTGGTGGGGTTGTGTGGGGGGTGGGGTGTGCTCGCGGTGGCGCGTTGTGGGGGGTGGGGGGGTGTGGTGTAGGGGGGGGGTGGTGGGGTGTTGGGGGGGGTTTCGGGGGGTGTTGGGGGTGGGGGGTGGGGGGGGTGGTGGGGGTGTGGGGGGGGGTGGGGGGACGGGAGGAGGGGTGGGGGCGGTGGGGTGGGGTTGGGGTTGGGGGGGGGGGGATGGGTCGGGCGGGTGGGTGTGGGTGTGGGGTTGGGTGTGGGTGGTTGGGGCGGGGTTTGCGGGGGGGGGGTGGCTTGGGGGCAGGGTGGTATGTTGGGTGTGGTGGGGGTGGGGGTGAGGGGGGGTGGGTGCGGGTGGGGGGGTTGGTGGGAGGTGGTGGCTTGGGGGTGTCGGGTGAGGGTGGGGGGGGGGGGTTGGGTGGTTGTTTTGTTGCTGGGGTGCGGTAGGGGGGGGTTGGTGTGTGTGGCGGGCGGGTCGGGGAGGTAGAGGGTGTGGTTGTGGGGGGTGGGGGGGGTGTTGGGGTGGGTGGTGGGAGGGGGGGGGGTGTTTTGGGTTAGTGGGGTTTGGGGGGGGGTTGGGGGTGGGGGTGGGGGGTGGGGGGGTGGGTGGGGGGGTTGTGGGGTGGGTTGGTGGTGTGTGCGGGGCGGGCGCGGGGAGTGCTCGGGGGGGGAGTGCCGTTGTGGGGGGGGCGGGGGGGGAGTGGAGTTGCTAGTGTGGTGGGGGCAGTTGGGGGGGCGGGGAGGGGGGCGGGGTGTTTGTGGGGCGGGGCGGGGAGTTGGGGGTGGGGGGGTGGTTGGGTGGGTGGTGCGCGGCGTGATGTCGTTTATGGGGGTGGGGGGGGTTGGGGGTGTGTGTTGTGGGTGTTGTGGGGGTGTGGGGGGGGTTGGGTGGTGGTTGTGTTGGTGGGTGGGTGGGGTGTGGGGGTGGGGGGGGGGGGTGGAGGGGGGGGGCGGGTGGATGGTTTTCGTGGTGTGACTAGTGGTGGGGGGTTGGTGGCGTGGGAAGTGGGGGTGACGGGGGTCTGGGGACTTGGTTGGGGGTGGGGTGGATGGGGGGTGGGGGGCGGGGTTGGTGGAGGGGCGGGAGGGTGGGAGGGGTTGGGGGGGGTGGTGGTAGGTAGGGGCTTTGGGGTGGGGGCGGGTCGGGGGGGGGGTGGTGCTGGCGCGTGGGGGTTTGGTGTTGTGGGGGGTTTTTGGGAGGGTTTGTGGGTGGGGAAGGGGGGAGGTTTGGGGGGGTGAGGTGGGGGGGCGGGGGGGGGGTGGGTGGTGTGGGGCGTGGTGGCTGGGTTGGAATCGGGGGAATCGTGGTGGTGGTGGGGCGGGGCGGGGTGGGTGGTGGGTGTGGGGGGGGGGTGGGTGGGGGGGGCGGGGGTGGTGGGGGTTGGAGTGGGGGGGGGTAGCGGCGCGGATCGAGGGCTTTAGGGGTGTGAGGTGGGGTGTGGGGGTGGGGGGGCGGAGGTGGAGTGAGGTGGGGGAGGCTGTGCGGTGTTGGGTGGGGTGGGGGGGGGGGTTGCGTGGGGGCTGGTTGGGGTGGGAGGCGGTGGGCGGGGTGGCGTAGGGGCGCTGGTGGAGGGGTGGGGAGGGCCGGCGCGGGAGGGGGGGGGGGCTGTGGAGTGGGGGTGGGGTGTGGGTGGGTGGGGGCGTTGTTGTGTGGTGGTGGGTGGGGTGGGTGGGGGGGTGGGGTGAGGGTGGGGGTGGGGGTGGGGGGTGGGGGGGGGGGGGGGTGGGTGGTGGGGGGGGGGGTGGGAGTGGGGGGGGTTGTTGGTGTGGTGGGTGGGGGTGTGTGAGGGTTTGGTTGGGGTGGGGGGTGCGGGTGGTAGGTGGGTGGGGGGGGAGAGGGGTGGGGAGAGGGGCGCTTGGTTGGTCGGGGGGGGTCGGGGGGTGGGGGGGTGCGGGCGTGGTGGGGGGGGGTGGGTGGTGGGGGGTTTCGGTGGGAGGGGGGTGTTTGTGGGTGGTTGTTTAACGAGACGGACAGGGGGGGTTTGGTGTGGGGGGGCGTGGGGGGGGGGTTTGGCTGGTGTGTGTGTGAGTTGGTGGTGGGGTGTGTGGGGGTGGGTGTGGTGTGGGGTGGGTGGTGTGGGGGTGTTGGGTTGGTGAGGTTGAGTGGGGGGGGGGGGGTGGGGGGGAGGTTGGGGGGGGGGGGGGGGTTGTGGTGGGCGGTTGGGGATGCGGTGGGTGTTGGGCGGTGGGGAGGGGTGGGTGGTTTGGGGGGGTTGTGGGGGGAGTGGGGTGGCGGGTGGGTCGATGTGGGGGGGGAGGAGGGTGAGGGGGGGGGTGGAGTTGGGGGGGTGGGGGTGGGTGTGGGGTGGGGTGGTGTGGGCGTGGTGGGGGTGGTGGTTGGTGTTTTTGGTTGGTGATGCTGGGGTGTGGGGGGGTGGTATTGGGGGGTGGCTGTGGTAGGGGGGGGGGGGGGGGTGGGGGGGGGGTCGGCGGCTGGTGGGGGGGTGGGGTGGGGGGGGCGGGGGTGGGCGGGGGGTGGGGGGGGGGGGAGGGCGAGTGGGGTGGTGGTGGGTTTGGGGGTGGGTAGTGCAGGGGGTGGGCGTGGGCGTGGTGTGTCGGGTGGGGGGGGGGGTGGGGGGGGTGGGGGGGGCTGGGTGTGGGTGGTGGGGGGGGGGGTGGGGTTAGTGTGGGGGGTGGGTGGGGGGTGGGGGGGGTGGGGGGTTGGGTGTAGGGGGGGGGTGGGGTGTGGGTGCGGTGGTGGGTGGATTTAGGGTGGGCGTGGCGGGTGGGTGGGATCGATGGCGGGTGGTTCGTGCCGGGGGAGGGGGGTGCGGGGGGTTGGGGGGGGGTTGGGTGTGCGGGTGGGGGGGGTGGGGTGCGCGGGGGGTGGTTTGGGGTTGGGTTAGAGTGGCGCCGATGTGGGTGGGTTGGGGGATGGTGTGGTGGGGGGGGTGGGGGTGGTGGGGGGGGCGGCGTGGGGGGGTGGTGGGGCAGCGGTTGATGGCTTGGGGCGGGGGGAGGGGGGGGTTGGTGGGGGGGGTGGGGGTTGGGGGGCGGTGGGGGGGTTGGTGGTGGGGGTTGGGTTTTGGGTGGTTGGTGGGTGGCCGTGGGGATGGGGGGGGTGGGGGGTGGGGTCTGGGGTGGGGGGGAGGTTGGTAGTGGGGGGTGGGGTTGGCGGGGTGGGGGTGTGTTAGCGGTGTCGGTGGGAGGGGTGAGTGTGGGGGGGCGGTCGGTGGGTTGGGGTGGTGGGGGGGTGGTGTGGTAGGGGGTGTATGGGTGTTAGTGTGTGGGGGGGGTTGTGGGGGCGGGGAGTGGGTGGTGAGTTGGAGGGGGGTTGGGTTTGTGGTTTGGGTTGGGTGGTTGGTATGTTGGGGGGTGGGTGCGGGTTGGTTGTCGGAGTGGGGAGGTGTCGGGGGTGGTGGGGTTGCGTGGGGGATTTGGGGTGGAGGTTGGTGTGGGGGGTGGGTGTAGGTGGGGGGGGGGTAGTTTGTGGGGGTTGGTTTGGTGGTGGCGGGTGGGGGGAGGTTTGTGGTGTTTGGGGTGGGGGTCGGTGGGTGGGGTGGGGTTGGGGGTGGGGGGGGGGTTTGGGGTGGAGGTATGGGGGTCGGGTGGGGTCGGTGGTGGGGTGGGTGGGTGTGGTGGCGGTGGGTTTGGTTGGGGTGGCGGGGGGGGGGGTGGTTGGTGTGTGGTGGGGGGGGTGTGGGGTTTGGGGGTGGGTTTGGTGGAGTGGGGCGGGTTTGTGTTTTTGTGGGTTCGGGGGGCTGTTGGATTGTGGGGTTGGGTGTTGAGGGGTGTTTGGGGGGGGGGGGGTGGTGGTGGGGGGGTGGGGGTGGTGGTGGCGTGTGTTGGGTGGGTGGGGGGTGGGGGGGGGGGCTTCGGGTGGGGGGGGGTTGTGTTTGGGTGGGTTTGGGTGTGGGTGGGTGGTGGTGGTCTGGGTCGGTTCTGTGGGGGGGGGTGTTGGGGTTATGTGGTGGGGGGGAAGGGTGGTGGGTGGGGTGGGGGGTTGGGGGTGGGGTGTGTTTGTGGTGGGGTCGTGTGGATGGGGTGGATGGGGGTGGGAGGAGGGGGGGGGTTGGGTAGGGGGGGTTTGGGTGTTCGGTGGGGTGGGTGGGTTCGGGTTGGGTGGGTTTGTGGGGGGTGGTGGGGGGAGGGTTGGGGTGGAGTGGGGGGCTGTTGGGGGGGGTGGGCGGTGGGCGTGGTGATGGGGTTTGGATGTGGTGGGGGGTGGGTGTTGTGGGCGTTGTGCGCGTGGGTGGGGGGGCGTTGAGTTTGGGTGAGGTGGGGGTTGGGGGCGTTTTGGGTTGTGGGAGGGGAGGGTGGTCGGGGTTGGGGGGGGGGGCGTGTGGTGTGGGAGGTGGGGGGCTGGGCGGAGGGGGGGCAGCGATTGGGGGTTGTGGGTGGTGTGATGTTGGGTTGCTGGTGGTGGGGGTGTTGCGTGGGGAGGGGGCGGGGGGTGGTGGGGGATGGGGGGGGCGTGTGTAGCGTTTGCGTGGTGTTTGTGGGTGGTGTGGGGTTGGTGGGGTTGGCGGTGGTTGTGGTTTTGTGTGGTTGTGGTGGGTGGTGGGGTGTGTTTGGGCGGGGTTCGCGGTGGGGTGGTGTAGTGGTGGGGGGGGGTGGGCGTGGGGGGGTGGGGGGGGTGGGCGGCGATGGTGTTGTGTGGGGTGTGTGCCTGGGGGGGGGGTGGTTGGTGGGGGTGATTGTTTGTGCCGGGCAGGCGCGTGGGCGGAGTTTGGGTCGTTGTATGTGGCGGGGAGGTGGCGAGGGAGGTGGCGGGTTGTGATGGTCGTGCTGCTGTGGTGGTTGTGGTGCGTAGCGTGGTTTGGGGGGGGTGTGTCGGGGGTTGGTGTTCGTGTGTGTGGGTTGGTTTGGGGGTCTGGGTTGTGTGGGTCGGGGGGGTGGTGTTTGGATGGCTGTGGGGGGTTGGTGTGTTGTTGTTGGGGTGTGCGGTGGGGGTGTGGGGGTTGTGGGGGGGTTGGGGTGGGGGGGTCGGGTTTGGGTGGGGTTGTGTGGGGGCTGGTGGGGTGGCTGGCGTGGGTGGTTGTGGGGGGATTGGTGGTGGGGGCGTGGGCTGGGGGTGGGGGGTAGTGTGTTGGGGGTGGTGTGTGGGTGGTGGGTGTGGGTTGTGGGTTGCTGGGAGTGTCGTGATTCTGTCGGTTGTGTTTTGGGTGTTGGTGGGTGTGGTTGTGGGGGGGGGGTGTTCGGGGCTTGGTTGGGGCTTGGGGGGGGTGGTGGGGGTGGGTTTTGTGTTCGGTTTTGATTGGTGTGGTTGCGTTTTTGTGGGCTCGTGTTCGTGGCGAGGTGGTGGGCTTTTGGGTGGTTGGGTGTGTGGGGGTGTGGTTGGGGGGTGTTTGGTTTGGGGTGGCTTGTTTTGGGGGGTGGTTTAGTGGTTGCGGGTCGGGTTTTGTGGGGGGGGTGCTGGTTTTGGGTTGTTTGGTTCGTTTGCGGTGTGGTGGGGTGTTGGTGGGTGGTGGGGTTGGGTGTGGTGTGCGGGTTTTTTAGTGTCGTGGGTTTTTGGCTTTGTTGGTTTGGTTGGGTGGGGTGTTGTGTTTGGGGTTGTGTGCGTTTTTTGTGGGGGTGTTGGGTGGGGTGTTTGTTGTTTGGGTTGGTGTGGGGGCTGGTGTCATGGTCTCGTGTTTGGTCGGTGTGTGGGCGGGTTTGGTGGGTGTTGGTTGGGAGGTTTTTTTTTTTTGGGGGGTGTTTTTGCTTTTGGAGCTGGCGTGTGTTGCGTTGTTTGGGGGTGGTTTGGTGTTTGGGGGTGTCGGGGTGTCTGGGGATTGGTGTGGTGTTGTGGTGGGTTTTTGTGTGTGTGTTTGGGGTGGTGTGGGGTTTGTGTGGGGGGGTTGCTGCTACGGCGGTTTGTGTGTTGTGTTTTTGTTGGTGCGGTTTGGGGTGGGGTTCGTGTGGGGTGGGGGGTTTTGGTTTTTGGGGGGGTTGTTTGTGGGTTCTTTGTATTTTTGTTGGGTTGGGGGCGTTGTTGTGTTGGGGGTTTTTTGGGGTGGGTCGGGGGTTCGTTGCGGGGTGGGGGTGGGTGTGTGGGCTTTTTGTGGGTGGGTGTGGTCGGGGGGTTTTTTGCGTTTCTTTTGGTTTTGGGTGTTGTTGTTGTGTTGGGTTGGTTTTTTGTTGGGGGTTTGTTCGTGGGGTCTGGTTGTTGTGGTGTTGGTGTGGGGGGGGGGTTTTTTTGTTTTGTTGGGTGGTTTGTTTGGTGGGTGTGGTTGTTTTGTTGTTTTGGCGGTTGGTGTGTGTTGGGGTGTGTTTTGTGTGCGTGGTGGTGTTGTGGTGGGGTGTGTTTGGGGGTGTGTTGTTTTTTGTTGGTGGGTGGTTTGTGTGTGTGGGGTTTTGTTTGTTTTTGTGTGGTTGGTGGGGTGTTGGGCGTTTGTTGGTTTTGGTGGTTTTGGTTTGTCGTGGGGGTGTGTGGTTTTTTGGGGGGGGTGTTTGTTTTGGTGGTGTTGGTGTTTTGTTGGGGGTGTTGTTGTTTTTTTTTTTCTTTGTTTGTGTTTTTTTGGTTCGCCTTACGATTAGCGACGAGTGTCGAACGTGTGACGCATACGGTATCGTCTCGCACGCACGAAAGAATGGAATCGTTTGAGGAAACGGTGGATACACGCGCGACGACGTGCGTGTTCGACGGTGATATTAATGCGTTTCCGGCACCGAAATGCACACGGACGAAGACTGTAAAACCGCTAAGAGTAAGATAACACCGGCGGATAAAGTCCTTTTTCTTTCTACGTGGAGACTTTCAAACGGCGGTGTCTGGTTTAATACGTTGGCCTCACCACACCGACCGCAGAGTTTCTAATAACGTCAAGGTTGTTCCTGTCTAGAGAGCGAAGAAAGAGGCGTTTATGCGAGAGAGAACGTCCGAACTTTAACACGTACAGGACGAAAAAGCAGCTTCCACGGGACGACAATGTCCCGTCGCTCCCGTAAACGTGCGCACGTATATTTTCTCGTAGAAACGAAGTTAGTTCGCTGCGCCAACGTTGATTAGCTGCGCTTTTTCTTAAACCCCGGACTGGATTAATTGCATCGAAAAACTTTTGAAATTAATATTCGTCGGCTCTTCTGTTGTATAGAAATCGAGGACAAAAATTAACTCTGCACATTAAAAAAGTGTATTACTCTCGGCTAAACATGCCCATACACTTACATCTTGTTTCAAAATTGCAAACAAAAGATGGGATTTTGTTACACGATGCTAAAGTTCGCTGCGTAAGAAAGGGATAATTTTTACTTGAGAGAGCTCGCTATTTAATTAATTCGGTCACGGAGAACCGTCGGGCGCAGCTGACACTAAGAGGTTTTCCAACACGAAAAAAATCAGCCGGCCATTTTTATACTACTAATCCTTCGTCGTCTCGTCGGTACCGCCGTCTGTAAAACACTAATTACAGCTCGGCGTGGTCGCTTCCGCCGGTGAAGTAAGCGGCGTAGACAAAAGCAGCTTTAGAGAATCCGCAAAGCTCTCTCTCTCTCTCTTTCTTTCTCCCTCTCTCACATTCTCTCCGGGCTTACTGAACTTTCCGTAAAGTACGGTGCCTCTGCGGAAGACGGCTGACCGAATCGGCGTAGATTTTGTCGCGCGAGTCGAACCGTCGCCGAGCAGGTCGCGGACAATAATTTCGCCGGTAACGCAATACGCCGCTCCCGGTGAACTCGATGCTCCGAGCGTAAGACCGAAGTCCATGTACAAAGGGAACAACTTTCGTCGACGACAATGTGCCGTCGTAACTACACGAGCGCGAAGACGTCTCACGACTGTAAACTCCCTGGTAAAGAGAATCTAATTATAATCATCGTTATCGGCGTTTTTCTTTTCGATTAGGGCTATCGATAAATTGCGCTCCGACCGATCGTTGATTAATCCACGTTGCGTTTCTCATGGCAATTTTTCAAGTCACGCCCTCGAGTCATTCGCGATTCTTTTTCCTCACTCGATTTACCTCGATAAAAACCTCGATTACCCCCCGACAAAACAATCTTCGTTTTTTTTTTCGAGAAAAATTCTGTAATTTTTTTCTAAAATTTCGTTACTCCGTCCTATTTACGTCAGCTTTAGCAAAGTCTCACGAGCAAAAGTCTCTCGCATTTGGAACGGATCACTTCACAGGAGTTTCTGGAACTTCACGATTCTCGGAGCAGCTTATCCATCACGAGAATTTAGAGACAAGCGTGACATAGCGACCGATAGTTGCCGATGTACCAGAAATCCGCAGGCTAGGCATTCCGATCGTGGCCGGGCCAATTTGCACGTCATGTAGTATAGCTACAAGCTTCGAGCTTCGATCACACTTGTTGAGGGGAAGCCTTCGCACCACCTCCACCTCTCGATCTGCTCTCTACCTCCCATTCTCTTTCCCCTTCATTCTCTTTCTCTGCTTTCCCTGATCTCCCTCCTCCTTCTGCGCTTCCTCTCCCTCTTTCTCTTTACCATTGCCTCATGATCTATCTCACCCGCCTAGTATGGTACCTCCACGAACGACCTTGACCCCACGTCGCATCTACGTGTCCTAATGTTTTCATCTAGGCGTCCGATATCAGCGCGGACCATTCGCGCGATCAGCCTTAAATCGATGGTCTTGAATATATAACATATATGTGTAATTAATAACCTATGTACATGTCTACTATATTGTATACTATATTGTATCATAAACCTATATATATATCCATTAGAATCGCAGTCTAAGGATTATTGGAATATCATCGAAATTCCATAATCAGTATTGAAGAACAGTCGAAAATCGCGATTACACCTTAAATTTTAACATTGTTATCTATTATTACGTTTGACGAGAACAATCGCATTACAAATGCTATAACTATCGCACGGTTGACAACCGGAGGAGTTATTAACCTCTGATGACCATATATGTTGATGATACCCCTCCAAGTCTCCCCAGACCCGTCATCTCTCCTCCTCCCATTGAACCGCCGTTCTTCGATCATTGGCGCCTACTACGTTCTTTCTCCGGAGAAGCTCGCCGAATTCAACCGAAGGTTGAAGAGAACGGATGCGAGAAGGGAGAAAGCGCGCGAAATCCCGATACGTGAGTTATGTCATCGCAAGCGGTATGAACGCACTTCGAGCTGATAAGGCGTTCGCGTGACGACGAGAAAGACGCGTCGTCGCGTGAAAGATGACGCTGTTCGTTGGAAAGAAGACGAGCGCGGTGGTTTAAATAGTCAGCCTGGAGCGAATTCGAATCGAACATTTAAATCTTTGCAATATCATGCGAAAGCGATGCGCCGCGTTGAAAGGATGAGAACAACTGAACAAGCAGACAATAAAGATTTCGACCAGCCCCTCGTCGGCGGCAGAAAGACTGGAGCGTGATAGCCACTGACACACACCACGCGTGGTCACTTATCGCCGATTTCACCAAACGCGCAGAACCACCTTCGTCGTTACGAGAGCCAGGCCGATAATCAATCGGTCGTAAACATCGCGGCGAAATCGCGCCGAGTCGCAGAGCGTGCGTATCGACTCTCTCGTTCGCGGCGAAATCGCGCCGAGTCGCAGAGCGTGCGTATCGACTCTCTCGTTCGCTGCGGCCATGCTCGTAAAGAAAGGGACACGACAATGGCGTGTTTCACGGCGCGACGTGTCGCCCAGAAAATTAATGCGACGGAGAACGCAGCCACGAAGCTCGTGAAGGCAGATTACAATCCCTCCGCGTTATCGAGCAGAAATATCCGCGAAATCGAATCGTGCGCGAATCTGTCCGTTTTCCTAGCGGCGTTTTACATTACGTTTTCTTCCCCTCCTTTCTCTCTCTCTCTCTCCCTTCCTGCACACATTCAAAGTCAAATTTGTAATATACAATCATGGAAAGATCAAAGGAAAAAAAAATAGTGAGAAAAGCAAGATGTAGAGAAATACAATTTAAATGGAAAACGATCAAACGTCCAGTTTGAAGAATTAGACGATTTGGAATGCCTGGAATACTTCTTCCTTGTATTATTTTCTCGGAACGAAAGCTATTGCTAACGTCTAACTTTCATTGCCTACTTCATAATCTTTTCCTTTTCTTTTTTCTTCATTCGCACTACGTCAAAGCGAACTGCGTCGGTTCCACTTCCACTTCCAGATTTGTCGCGCGTTTAAACGCGCGATAGGTGAAAGCGAGACGTTTTAATCCCGCCGTAACGCGAGGACGTGCGATTATCACCGAAGAAATTAAAGTCGCTATACAGAGCTCCCCTCACGCGGAATCTGGGCCACGTCTCTGCCCGCGCTATCTGCTTCGCCGATGCCAAATTCTCGTAAGTTATAGTTAGTCGTACTAATAATGGTACTATCGCCGAGCGCGAAACGCGAGCAGATTGGCATTTCGGAAATTTCGCACGCTTGCGTAACACCTGAAAAATACTCTTGACCACTCAAAGAATTTTACTCGAGAATGATAAGCGAGCGATCTACAGGCTCTATGAAGATTGCGAGTGAAACAATTTGATTTTTTTTCTCGAAGAAGCTCGATCGACTGCATCGTTTGCAAATTTTCAAATATATTGACGAAACATAACGCTTCGAGAATAGTAAAGCATTATATTTCACGCATGGATCAAAATGTACGTGTACGTATAAATATGTGCTACGTCAAATGTAATTTAACGTAAAAGAATAGAACGGAGTAGCTCTCTCAAAAGGAATATATATTTATCGATACAATTTCTACCTTCCGCAGTATTCTCGATATTATCCTCGGGCGTTCGCCGTGTTTTTACGTAACGTCGACTTTGGTTCCGACAAAATCAATTGCAACCGGATGCTAATTAAAAGCGAGGTTCACGAAAATTCATTTCGCGTTCCGTTTTCGACGTGGACCTTTAATCAAAACGCCGATGTTAATCAAAACGAGATGGCAGCCAGGGTGATTTTACAAACAATTATTTATCGCCGGAATCCACCGTGTTCTTTAATCGCTAATTATAAACGTTGTGATGTGTGATTTCATACGTACAACCGAGTTATTTTTCATGTGTAACAATGCCGCGATATTTCTATATCTTGTTAAGCAATACTTTGCAACGGGATATTAAAAACATCGTTAATATAAATCTGTAGATACACACGGTCTTTTTCTGTAAATATAATTAGGTGCGCCAGCTAATTGGATGCTCCACAATATATTTAATTAAAACTCTTTCAGTTTAGTAAAAAAAAAAAACTCACCTTAATCCATCCTCCATGAGCGGTCACCACCACATATAGCAAATACAGATCTATATCCTTCCCATTTATCTTCGGAGACTTCTTGAAGAGAGTCCTGGAATCAGAAAAGAAGAAATCTTGAAATACTGGAGAGTCCCGACGCGAATTTTACGCTGTGTTTGATACCTAATTTCCCACAAATCAAAAAGCAATCTTTTCTCTTTCGAGATTTCGTAAAAAAATATCATGCTAAGGCATAATAAACAATCATTTGTCAACTTGTAATCTTCAATAGATTCTCTTTACAAAACGTAAAAAATAAAAATTATTTATGCTTAAATAATCTGCGTTAACTGAAGTGTATATATATATATATATATATATATATATATATATATATAATCATTTTATTCGTCGATGGGACTTGTAGCAGAGAGCGAGAAAGAGAGGGGGGAGGAATCAAGTATTCGTAGAAAGAGAGAGAGAGAGAATTTCAATCCAAAATCTAATCAACAATTTTGCTAATCTCACAAGAAAACAGCGCTCGAGGAAAATCCAGTTTTCGAATCGGTCAAACGAAACGCCAGCGCATAATGCGTGTTATTTCCGTTTTCACGTCGTAAAAAAATTCGCGATTCACATAATCGTGATATAAGACTCGGAGCTAAATCGAATCGCTGCAACAACAGGACATTCATAGCATATTTACTTTACACCGTCACACATTTCGAGAATATCTCGATCTACAAGTGTACATATATATGTATATATGCGTAAAGATATAATATGTATATAATATGTATATACCGATCCATATATACCGATGTCCACGTCTTTTCGCAAGGCGCTTTTTTCGGCGCGTGCGAAACCATCACGCGAACACCTGGTAAATAAGGACTTTGAGGACCTTTGTCCTCAAAACTCGACTAGTCGAGAGAACGAAGTCGAACCTAACCTCATCGCGCGCTCGCCGCGTCGTTGCGGCTTCTGATTGTCGATCGGTTGGGCGATCACGGTCGAGAGGGGAGGAGGGGGAGATTCAAGTTGGAGACAATTGTACACAGGGGGATGAGGGGAAGGGGAGGACAATGCGAACCTCGCGAGAGGACGCATTCGCGGAAGAGATGTCGTGCGAGTGACGAAGAAAGAAAAGCGAGAGAAAGAGAGGTATATACATATATATATTTCGACTTACCCTCGGGTCTCGTGGAAGTGTCGGAGGTCCTTGAGGAAGTTCTCCCTCTCCTTCTCGTACGTGACGGGGTCCTTGTTGAGGATCTTGGCCATGTTCGTGGGTACGAGTGCGAGCGGGCGTGCTAGTCGGGGTGGTGTGCTCCGGGTTTACAGGGCACGCAGGGGCAACGGGCAGAGAAGCAGGAGGTGCAGCACATGGGCGCGCACGGGGGCACATTTACGCGAGGAGCGTCCTGCTGCCGTTGCTCTTACGACGCACGGCGACGGCGACGACGACGTGCGAAGGCGAGGACGAGGACGACCGCAGGTCGACACGAGGTCGCGACCCGCTCCCGACATCGGGTCGTCTTGTCCTGCACCCAGTCGGCCGGTGGCCTCTCCGATACCTCTCGTCTCTCCTTCTCTATCGCTCTCTCTCTCTCTCTCTCTCTCTCTCTCTCTCTCCCTCTTTCTCTATGTCCGTCTCTCACACTCTTTCTCCTCCGCCTCTTTTCTCTCGCACACACCACACACACATACACGCGCGCGCGCACTCTCCGTCTTTCTTCTTCTTTTCTATTCGTCAATCGCGCGCTCGCTCACTCGCTCGCGCGCGAAATGAGACGGCGACGACGACGGCGGCGGCAGCGGCGGCGGCGGCGGCTTTTCCCTGTCGTATTACCGCCCCCGGATTGCCCTGCTCGCCGCCGCGTAACGGCGTACGACGCTCCCGCGGGCGTTCGCACGCGACGGTTCCACGAGACTCACGCGCCACGAAAAATGGAAAATGCGCCACCGGGAGATAGTCAGCAGCACGGCTCGCGTTCACGCGGGGTGCGCGCTACAGGCACGGTACAGTACGGCACGACACAGTACCGCCTCGGCTCGGCTCGGCTCGGTTCCGATCCGCTCCGTTTCGCTCCACTCTCGGCTCGCGAGACCGCAACAAACACGACGACAATGACGAACGACGAACGGCGAAGAGACCTGATCTCTCTCGCTCTCTCTTTCTCTCGTAGGCCCCGATCGATTCACCTGTCACTTGTCAACGAAACTTTACGGGGATCCGCTGCGCCACGCACCACGCCACCAGCCGCCTCGCGATGCCCGGCCAGCTCGCGTAACGCCCGAATTCGGCCCCGCGCGTGTCCTACACAGACCGGCGGTGAGCGACTCGCGGAGCGCGTTTCACTGCGAGCGAGGCGAAGCGCTTGACGTGCGCCCGTATATCAAAATGGCGTCCCGTGCTGCCTGGCATCCATTGGCGAAGCCACCACGGCCAATTTCCCGTACGCTACCGCCGATCGCTACGACGGCGCGCCGCGACGGCACACCGCGCACACCGTTTCCGCTCACCACACACGTCGGCAGCGCGCGCGCTGACGCCCGACGCGACGCTCTACGTCATTTTACGCGCGGCTACTCCGCGTAGAGGCCCCGACCCGTACGGCGTGTCCCACGGCTTTTTTACCCTCGCGCAGCGGCGTACCGTCCGACCGACGAAAATCCCAGATCGCACAGTACATTTTTACTTTCAAAATGGATGGGTGCCCCCACCACTCCCGCCGTGCGCACGGTTTGAATTAACACCCGTGCCGGACGCTGGGTGCGCGACCTGCCTCGGCGCCGCTTGCCGCCATCTGTCGGCGGACAGCCGAAGCAAGGCGGTGGCGCGAAAGACGCTCCGATTCGAACGTCGCGCGTGACGTTTCCAAGATAATTCGTCGGGAATTCCGGAGTACCGTGCGAAAAACTCTTTTCCAACTCCTTTTTTATTTTTACAAAAAAACGTTGTTTCGTCGATATACGTTACAAATAAAAAAAATAGATCCCACAAACTCCATCGCTTTCGTGAGTCGCACTCGATTGTGGAAGCTCGACTGCGTTCGGCGACATTTACGAATTTCTCACGTGGTCGACGAATTCGACTGGATGAACAGTCTTCGTACATTCGACGATGACATACAAACGTAAAAAATATCACAGAGGTGATACACATCTGAAGAAAGGCTGGCGAACGAAACGGAGAACGAAGGATCTGGACGAGGTAAATTGTGCCGCTTTTGTCTAACCATAACCTTTTCGACACGTGGACGGTGTCTCGCACGCGCGATTGTCACTCGTCCGACTAATCGCGCATCCATGATTTATAGATCGACGAGGATCTGAAGGAGGAAAATGCAAAGAAGCTGTTGAACCAGGAGGTGGATTTTGACAAGCCGGGAGCGGCACAGCATTACTGCGTGCATTGCGCGTAAGTTTCCTCCCCCGCGATCTAACCTAACCTCTCGCGAAAAGACTAATATAAAGTTTGCGCCATATAATCCGAAGTCTTAGAGGTGAAGGCGTGTTAGCTTCATTTCTGGAACCTCTTTTTTTAATTAATATAAAAACTTTTTTTATACATTGTTACAAGTTGAGTAACTTTGTGTTATATAACATGGAGAGAGGTGGAAGGGAAGTTACTATTTAAACCTCCGTTAGTCGCAATATTCAATAGATACACGTCCAGGCTACTGATACTTCAGTTTTTTTTAAATTCATCTTATCCATCTTAATACTTGTTAATTTGTTTTTTTTTAATCCATTAATGCCTATTATCCACATGGAAAAAATTGTTTCAAGAAGTAGAAGAAAACATTGGTGTATCTGTGAGATACATTGTGGATCATTCATAGTTGAAAAAATAGAACGACTAACGGAAGGTTGATGTGTAACCAAAATTGACATATAATTACAATTTGACACTCGAAGAGTTAAATAAATAAATTATTAAATTACCAAGATATAACTCGCATTGGTGGCATATTTCTCCAGCAAAATTGTCAGATACATGACAATATGATCCTGTTTCACTGTGAAAAGAATTTTTATTAGATAAATAAATATATATAGAAAGGAAATTATTTTATCTTCACTATAATATGAGAAAATTTTGACTGCAATGTTTCTATTCAATATTCTATTAGAAAACAGTTATTACAATATATAACATGTTTCCATATGAGTTAACATCATCTTCCATTTGGAAAGCATTTGCATGATTAAAATATCATTTTGTGTGGCGAAATAATGTGCTCTTAATAATAACAGCATGTTTTTACAAAATGCAGGAAACAATTATCCACATTATTAAAACTACAAAACACTTTTTGATTCTAGGAGGTATTTTATAAATAAAACTGCTTTGCATACTCACTTCAATACCAAGGTGCACAAACGACGAATGAAAGCACTGGAGTTGGAGCCGTACAGTATCGAAGAATCGGAGAGAGCAGCAGGCAAGGGAAGTTATTCCGCACCGCAGAAGCGGAAGATTGAGACTGTGACACGGGAAGACTTTGAAGATAAACGGAACATGGATGCTGAACCAGATGTTAAAGTGATGAAAATAAATGAATAGAGTTATCTCATAATTTATCTCAAATTGCCGTATCTTTATTATGACGCGAGAAAGAGTTTAAGTTAGGACATGATGAATAATAATATATGTAGATTCACTTACGCTTTAAAGTATACGTACAGAACTTTGATGCGCGATGTTCGTCGAAGAACTTTCCTGCCGAACTTCGAGAGAGACTACAGTTCGGCACTGTATATTTCCGGTAACAAGGCTTACAAAGCATTCGCGTATCTATCGCCATATCTGGATTTCGATGAAAAATTCACCAATTTAGACAAATTGCAGAAGAATGTGGCATCGCGTGGAATGGATGTAGACGTCGTTCAATTGAAGGAACTTTGGAATTTTTATGTAAAGATGGTTGCCGACAAATATGCGTTGGAAGATCACCACACAGAACTCACCAGTCGTTTAAAAACCTTGCTGGAAAGCGCCCAGCGTACTGCCGAGCAGGAACAGGAGGTGCTCAAGTTGCATACACAACTTAAAATCATACGGCAAGATATAAAAACGATGAAGGAAGCGACTTGGGATATGGAGGAAGACGTAATAGAAAAAGTCTTGAAATTACCGAACGAGTTGGATCCTAAAACTCCTGTTGACAAGTCGGTGATATTGAAGAAGGTCGGGAGCGTGATCGAGATATCAGAGAAGAATAGGAGGAGTCACATCGATATTGGGACGAGCCTAGGTCTGCTAGATTACAAGAATCCTATCTGTTATTACCTAAGCAATGATGCGGTTTTGTTCGAGCTTGCTGTACTGGCGCACGCAGGCCGAGTTCTTGATGGAAATAATATGGTCAGGATAATCGGTACAGATTTCGGCCGTAGTCTTCTAGTGGAAGCGTCAGGTTTGAATCATGAAGATCCCATGGCCGCTTTCGTGATAGAGAATCATAACGAGGTCGAAAGAGGCTCGCCGAATCGTATGCATCTGGTCGGTGGTGCAAGCTTGATCTCTTTCTTGGCGTTTCATACAAAACAACTAATAAATCCCAAGAAGTTTCCGCTTAAATATTTCGCCACCGGCAGACAGTATACGCCATCGCCACGAGATGAGCACCTTTACGGCTTGTTCACAGCGTGTCAGGCTTCCGTGGCGCATGCCTTCGTCGTCGTGAAAGATGCGAAGAGCGAGGATTATAGGATATTGTTCGAGGAACTTTTGGAGACTGTATGCAGATTGTACGACGATTTGTGCGATCATTATCGCGTCGTTATGCGACCCGCGTCCGAATTACAGTCTTCCGAGGAAATGCGTGTATCTTTCGAAATGTGGTCACCATTCCTAAACCGATACGTTGAAATTGGTCACATATCCACATATGGTGATTATTTAAGTAAAAGATTACTAATTGCCTATCAAACTCCTACTGGCAGAGACTTTCCTGCGATGATATCGGGCACTGTTCTTTCCGTTCCACGTCTCCTAGCTTGCCTGCTCGAACAAAATCCCGATAAGTTCGTGATACCATCGAAGATTGCCGAATTTATACCATCGAACGAACACGTTATGTAAATTAATAATGAAAGAAATTTTGATGATTTTTTCATGATAACTGCTCTATTAGATATTATTTTATTTTGTAAAAAATAGACAAATTTTTCAAATTAATAAGAAGGTTAATGTTACCGTTATAAAATATATTGGAGCAATTGATACATTTTAATGGAGCAATTGAACATTATAATAGTCGATAATGCACATGTAACTAACCCGATATTAAAATACGAATTGTAAAACTCGATGAGGCGATATTTTAAACCAGAATATATCAATAATGTATATTTAAAAAATATATACATAGTATAAATTTACATTATATATATAATTTGGCTTTTATGTATAACAAGCGATTCTGTTACTACTATATTGTTATTTCACAAGATACCGCTCGACGTAATGCAAAATTTCAAAAGCGACCTCCACCATAATAAGTATGATAATCATCCACTCCAAACGAACATGATGACGATCACTTAAGTGCGACGATAAAATGCTCACTAGTTCCAAGCAGTGATTTAATCTCTCGTTCATTACCTGTATAAAAAATCCCATACAAAAAATATAAGTGTCATACAGAAGGCAACAAAATGTATGCATTTGAATACTTACTTTCGTACGTTTTGCGATGCTAAAATATCCGCAGATTCGTTGATACAAATTTTCCAAGTCATCTCGTTCCCAATAGAAATCGGGTGTATCTAACAGATCTGAAGTTAGATTGATTCGATGTTTAAGAGCGAATATTTCGCCCTGTTTCCTCAACACTTCGTGCTGCGTCATTCGAATCTTCTTGCCAGCTTTTAGATCCTCTGTGACGAATTCAATTGAATCGATATAGCGGTTTAATGATGCCTCCCATATGCCTAATTTGACAGACTGCGCCATGGCATTGGAGAATGTGTATTTATCCAAATTTCCTGCTTCTTGCGCCAGGATAATATCGCCATCCTTCAAGTGGCTCTTTTTTCTAAATACCGAGAATTACTAAATTCATTTTTGAAAAATGCTTATTTATCTACAGTTCTTTACAATTTAGTTTCACCCAGTGAAATTCACGCATATAAAAGCAATTGGTAATAAAAAGAGTAAAGATACCCAGGGTCCGCATAAGTATAATTCATTAACTCGCTTTCGATATGAATCAGCTCTTCTATATAATGATTTTGCTCATAACGTCTCAAAAATTGTAATAGATTGCCGCATTCGAGATCAGAAATATTCCACATAACAATGCTACCTTCTCGAAAGAAAAAAATTTCTCGTGGTTCGTGTCCTACTTCGTACTTGGCAATCGCATGTATAACATCAGGCAAGGCTGCAAAAAAATGGTACAGAACAATCAAACTTTAATTATCTATAATTTCAAGGCAGTAGGAAGGATATTACTTAACTTAATGATAGACTCATTTTGTTTATTTTAATGACAGAACAAAAGTTTTTATTGGTAAATAAATGCCTTTAATTCCAATGTTTGTACATAAATTTGTATATATGTATATGTGTGTGTGTATATATATATATATATATATATATATATATTTGTATATAAATGTAATGTATATGTTGTATATAAAACTATAAATGTACATACAAAATTACAATTTATACAAATATTGAACTCATGATAGAAAAAAGTATTGCTTCGAGAAAAAATTATATAGTTGCATACCGAGTAGTACAATTTAGTAGTATAATTTACCAATCTAATTTACGATATTATTATTTTATTCATCAATCGATTAAAAGCGGGCTGTCGCAAGCACCTAGACCGGTCGCTACACCGCCTTCATTATCGGTGGATAATTTTGTTCTTAACATATGACCAGCTTGCTTGTTCATAATAATATTCTTATCATCTCCAATAATAACGCCAAATATGCCTAACTCCGAGACCAATTCTTTCGTCTCTAAATTCATATTTTCGTTTCCATATTTCACAACATAATTTCTGTGCACCGGTGGATAAATCCGATCCATAAGAATCCAAGCTACTCGATTTTCTTTAGATTTCGCAGACTCCAGAAAATCTTTGATATCTGTCCCATACAAGTTATTACAACCACCTTCTCTCTGGGGCTTTAACACGAAACGCTGAGGATCCGAGATACCCATTTCTATAGCAGCATTTCCATATTCGTCAAAGTCCAGCGGATAAAGGCCTAAAATAAGAAATTGTATGTTTTGTATAATCTATCTAATTTGACTTTACACACAATTAAATATTACATAACATTACAATGTTGCATTATTAATATTAACTTTCTGTAACTTATTCCAATATATAAAACAATTACCTACCAGTGAATACTTCTTTGACTTTTGCCGCCGTTTTTTCATCTTTTAAAAAACGTGCAACCATACCGGGCTTTGCAAGAGTCTGTTGAACCTTCTTTGTTCCGGCTAAATGATATTGAATACTCGGGCATTTTATTGCCAATGATCTCTCGATCAGCAATCTCGCATCCCATTCTTTTTGAGTGTGATACTGACCAGGCTCATAGCCGCATCTATAGTAAACTACTGCCACGACATAATTGTTCACTACTAATTCCATATTCAAATCCAATCTTGCGGTGGTCGCTAATTGCGTCAGATTTCTACGAATTACTTTTATATTCGGATTCTGCTTTCGTATTTCATACTCATGAAAACGTTGATCGCAAATATTATACGTAACATCTTCGATAACAAACAAAATAACTGCTCTGCAAATCATCACACGTTTTTATAATTTATTATAAATTTATTATAAATAAAAGAAGATTGAAATGATATTATTCAACCGATAGCATAAAATGATATAACAATAATTGATACATAAAATTTAGATAAATAATGATAAATTATAAGAGACTAGAAATAAATTTATAGAAATTATATACAAACACACTGTGAATCGCCATATAGATTCCATGCCTCTATTAAACCCAAACACAATGCTTGTAGAGCGTTATTTTGAGGAATATTTTTCAGCTCGGTCATGTAGCCGAGCTCTTGCAAGACAAACTTATGTAACTGCATAGATGCGGGTCCTAGCCAACCGAATCCAGAGGCAATTGTATTTATCTCAACTTGCTTCCAGCAGCAGTGAGACTTGTGTATTTTAGTGTCTTTCTTGGGACAACTTGTGTCTAACATTAGATCCGAACGTAACATGCCAAGAGATATTTTCTGAGCGGCCCCTTCCTTGTGAATAATCTCATAGATATTGAACAAGTTTTTAGTGAAGTCATCCACCTTTATAATTTCTTGCAAAGTATCTTTTAAAAAATTATAATCATAAGCTACTCTATGTATGAGTATATTCAAAACAACCTGGATATCACAGGCATTATAAAACTCCTCTCGTGGGAATGGCGACGGGAAAAGCGTGAATGGTGCGAATTGCAAGACATTTTTGTCAAAATTCTTTTTTGATCTCAAGCATATCCCATTCATAAGTGCCCAATCCTTTGCTTTATCTATTAATTCTTCCAATTCTTCTTTTGGCAAATCCAGCGGAATAGGCAGTTTCATTGTCGGTTGCTTCTTGATTGTTCCTCTTTATCCTTCCAAATTTAATTGTGCTTCTAATTTTTAGATATGGAGTGCACTATTATTATTTTATTTCGTTTCTGTATTTCCAATTAAAACATTAGAATTTGTGTTTAGTATTTCTCCATATGGTAGACATGAAGCTTGTTATATCATAAAAATAAACTCAATGTTTACTTTGGCTTGCATAGTCATTCTTTACGACGAAAAATATATAATAAAGATTCGTAAAAATTATAACAATCGCTTTACTATATTTGATTGTTCTAATTTATTCTTTAATATATAATAATAATATAATATTAAAATAATGAACCTCGTGTAGTTATCGATAAAAGACTATGTCGATTAACCTTGGGCAAACACATGAAATTCTCATGGTAAGCACGTCAATCATAAGCAAATAAGTTTACCAATCAGCAACTTACAGTGATAACAACTGACTACACTGATAACAACTGATATTTCAATTAACTGTCTGCTCTTTTATATCCACGACCATCAGTGAGTAACTGATAAGTGACAATCAAACGGGGTAATGATAAACTTTACAAGATGATATGCTCGGTGCCGCACAAAATAGACATTCATTTCGAGTAATCACAAGATCTTGCAAAATCTCACGCAATCTCTTGCATAATCGTTTATGTCATCGATATTTCTGAAAAATTTGAATTGCGAGAAATTCAGATTAAAGAATACTTACGATTAGTCGATATAGATATTTTACTAGGAACATATAACTGTTGGTCTAGTAGGCCGTAAGCTAAAGCTTCCAAATTATATTCTTCAGAAGTGGCCAAGGCTTTCACAGTCCACACCTAATAAAGAAATTTCTTTCATACATATGTATTCTTTCATTTTTCTCGTTACAGACTTGCGTAAGGCAATGTTCCAATATAAAATACAAACTTACATTGGACTTTAGGCTCGTGTCACTTATTATGGCTCTGTTTCTCCTGGATGGTCTCGTTTTCATTTGAAACGTAGACACATTATCTACGATGCCACACCTGTTCTCTTTCGAATTAATTTTTTCCGCGCGGATTGTAGAATCGTGAAAAGATTTTCCGTGAATCATGCACGTGTGAGGTCCAGGAAACCCTGTTTTTATTACTGCCGTCCTTCCATGCAGAACGCTCAGGAACGGTGCGACCTTCCGGTACACGTTGATGTCAATTTTACTTCTACAGCTCGGTATCACAAGCCTTTGAATCATCGCGAAAATCATTTTATTTAGATTTTTGTTATTAAAAGTGTATTACAGTACGCTCCGGTCTTTGAATCAAACAAAACGAAAACTTGTTTACGCACGTACGAGCATCATTATTTTGCTACGAGCACTAGGTTTATTCACTATTGGATAACGTTTTTTCAAGCCGATATTATTGTCAGTCACATTGTCATTTTTTTATATCGTTTGCATCATGCACACGCATGCACAGCATGCTCGTCGTGAACGAATTTAAGGTTATGTCGTAGGTAAACATAGGTTATGGTCACTCTTCTGGCAAACGAACAAGATTTCACACTCACCCTATAGTTCACGTGTCCACGAGTAACACGATTGGCTGCAAGCACCAATATACCGCGTGTTTTTCAATATACACATGAATTTTGTTTACTCTGAAGCTATTGTTTATTTTTTAAGACTGCTTGTGAAAAATCAATTAATTAATCATTTTAATTTATAACAATTTACATTACTCATATTATTTATATAAAAAAGATTTGCATAAATATAGCGTAAAGCAATATGTAAATAATCCATGTAAATATAATTTTGAAATCACACAATGTTAATTATTTTTTAATTTTAATTATTGATGAAATTTAATCGAAACTTGTATGTACAGTAACGTTTGTATGTATTATTGGTATGTGTGAATAAAAAAAGAAATGAAGTCAACACATAAGGATTTACGTAAACGTATGTCGCCTCTGACTTTTGTAATCACATGGATGCGACATACATTTACCAATCCTTGTGCGTTGACTTACGACACCAATTTATGTTTACAATTACGTCGGAAAACAATTATGACATTTTTTTGCTCAGATACATGGACGTAGGAAATATATGGACGGAGTCTAAAGCCTGCGGCACACGGTACTGGTTTGCTTACGAAAGCCAATAAAGATGCAGAATTTTAGATCAAGTGATTTAAAGCTTAATCCTAATTGGTTCTTATAAGCAAACCACTAGACAAAATAGTTGCCTAGTTTACATCGAGCATTTGATACACGTATCAAGGTTGCATAAAACGTCTTAAGCCTTCGGCACACGATACGATTTTTCGTACTGGATTGCTTACGTGAGCCAATAAGAATGCAGAATTTTAGATCAAGTGACTTAAAGCTTAATCCTAATTGGCTCACGTAAGCAATCCAGTACGAAAAATCGTATCGTGTGCCGAAGGCTTTATTTAAGGAAAATTTTATTCAATACTCTATAGCTCACGTCACATATACTATAGAAATTGAGTAAAATTTTCCTCAAATAAAACGTTTTGGAATGTAATTTAGCTACTTTACTGAGATCGCATTCGCGCATGCGCAGAAGAAGCGGCCGTCTCGCCGATCGGAAGTGGCGCTGCTCAACCTGGTTCGACTTCTCTTGTGTTGTGCACGTGGAACGTATTAGCGTACTGGTTCAGCGCTGATCAGTTTTGCCTTCTACAAATTGGTTATCTCGACCAGTACAAAGAATCAACTATGGTAAATAACTCAAGCAATATTGATTAACAATTAGAAATGATTTCTACCGATGTAGCAATGATATACTCATGTTGTACGCATCGCGTCGAATACTGATTTAGGTTAGATTGACAGAAGTCGAATAGGACGCGCTCTGAACAAATATCTACGCGATGTATATTTTCGTACAAAGGTTTTTAAAAAAGAAATAAAATTGTAATTGAAATAAAAATAAAATTACAAATTTTATGTGCAGTAACAAGCAATATATTATTGTATACAGTGTGTGTGTGTGTGTGTGTGTGTTTGTTAAAAAAAGGATTAATATTCTGTTTTCATCTACTTCAGGCAACGACTAAGGTCGACAATCCTGAGAAACCAGGACAAGAGGTCACTCCCATTCATCGAATTAGAATCACACTCACATCCCGCAATGTTCGGTCTCTCGAAAAAGGTGAATTAAACTCAAAAGCATTTATTTTGAAAAATGATAAAAGTAAATTAATTCAACAAATGATTAAAGTTAATGTATAATGTAATTTTTACAGACTTAATGCAATAGATAACTCATCATTTCTGTTTGTCTATTTTAGTGTGTGCTGAATTGATCAATGGAGCTAAGAAACAAAAATTGAAGGTCAAAGGACCTGTTCGCATGCCAACGAAGATTCTGAGAATAACTACCCGCAAAACACCTTGTGGTGAAGGTTCGAAGACCTGGGATCGCTTCCAGATGCGAATTCACAAGAGAGTGATCGACTTGTATTCACCATCAGAAATTGTGAAACAAATCACGAGCATCTCCATCGAGCCTGGTGTAGAGGTGGAAGTGACGATTGCCAATGAATAAACACATTGTCATTAAAAAACTACAGTTTTAATAAAAATATATAAAAACTTGAACCAGTAATACATCTACTTGTGTTAACCCTTAGAGTACACCTCCAAGAAATTTTAGTACACAGGGTCAAACCGATCCCGTGTGTACTCTAGGAATTAATATGACCTAAGTTCGATACATACAATTTAATATTAATAATTACGTTCTTCTTATCTTTCTGTTTTAACTTGTGATTTTATTCCAAGCCATGCCACTACCACACTCGATATAAACGGGTAATTGGAGTAATGCTTGGAGTTTTTTTGTCAGAAATAAAAACATCTATCTTCAGGTCGTTTATTGTATACCAAGTCAGTAGAAAATTTGTTTCTATAAATTACAATAATTGATTTTTTACATCTTTATTTGAAAAGTTACACTGACATGTTCAGCAAAGCAATTAAAATATTTTATTAAATTCTAACTGCAATTGAAAAACACATGCGAATCAATTAATCGAATGTGTAGTTTATTATCTTCACAAATATATATATATGTACGTATATATATATATGAATATATTATGTATACTCAATTGTCTTCATCAGACACATCTTCTTTATCGTTCTGATCGATTGTTTTGCCATTCAGCCATTCAATGCCTTTGCTGTTCCGCTCGGCACTTTCGCCACTACTAAAATCGCCCTCCATTCCTTCCACCTCATCTTCATCGTCGCCAGCAACTTCTGCATTTTCGAGTTCCGCTCGTTCCATCTGTCGTGCCAATTCCGCTTCGTCCGTCGCGGTAACAACTTTTGGCTAATATTGTAGAAAAAGAACGGTATAGTTTTTACAGTTTATAGTTTATTTTTTTACAATACGCAAGAATGAATTAGATGAATACTTGTGTGTGAAACTTACTGCCATTTGAACATTAAATACACCACCAAGCGACGTTATTTTACTCTGTATAACCTCGATGGCATCGCCTAACGCCTTTAAGCCGTCCTGTTTTTCCGGGGTAGACGTCGTCATGACTAAAAATTATCATATAAGATACAACATTACGAATACAATTAATCTGAAAGATAATGTATAACATACCATATAATGGAGGAGCAATTAAATTAATTTTTATGGGAAGTTCGTCGGTGGAAAGGGCTAAGCCTGCCTTCAGTGCAGTCTTGACAGCATCGATCCCTTCGTAGCCGTAACACGCTACTTCCACATCCGCTCTAATTTTGACTGCTTGCGAAGTGAGTTTTCGCTTGATGTTATTTAACAATACCTCCTTTGTATGTTCATCCAGACCGCATTCTGCTAAAATCGAGGGATCCCTAAAATTCACATTCACAAATATATCTCCAGATATACTAGAATATATCTTGTATTTGTATTATATATGTATGTAGAATATATCTTGTAATTGAATTTTTGCTTACAATACTGATTGTTTGAAAAAATCATAAGCAGATGCCTTCTGCTTCTTATATTTTTCCTCGAAGTACCAAGCTGTTTTTTGATAGAGTTCCTCCAGCTGATCATCGTTATCATAATGCAAAAGTTCTGCTACGTGTCTTAAAATCGAATTAACGGCCTTAGCTTTAGCGTATCTCTCTGTACACTTTTCCACATCCTCAGCAGATACACGTCGCTTGCTCAGATCAATGTAACCTAGAATCCAAGATTTATACCTTTCATTACAAACATTGCGAATTGTGTAAATATACGTTGTAATAAGACGTTGTCAATTACCTTTTTCCTTGTCTACACGAATAACGACAACCGGTTCAGTTTTGCCTACTCGGATAAGTTTATTAATAGACCTAATACGTCTCCTAGAGAGTTCAGAGAGCAAGATCATGCCTTCGATGTTATTGTACTCTAATAAATGCACGTAAGCGCCCATCTCGGCTATACTGCGTACATTCACCATCACCACGTCCTCCACCTCCGGATACTTTTCCTTGTAAAATCGACATGACAGCACCATATTTCACTGAAAACACGAGAAAACATACAATACGGCGGCATTAAAAAGGACACCCTAGTGGTATAAAAAACGGTATTGAGTATTTGACAAAAAATATATCGTCGACTGAAATGTGAGGAACGCAAGAAGTTTTCAGTCGCGTTTATTGGAGTAATGAGGTTGATATAGGTTAATTTGTAGGTTAGCATTCTGGAATGCTTATAAAAAATCACTAATACCATTCTGATCGTTACCTAAGTAATTATTCTCACACAAAAATAAATCCTCCCTTTATCTATACGAACAGATTGAGTTTCAGAATTGTAAAAAGCCACACGTAACTTGTTAACTTAAGTTACCCTTTCTATAAAGAGATGTTATCCAGCGTGGTTGATCGATCTGTTCTCATTTACACTTTTTACACTTTTTTACGAAAAGCGAAATGAGAACATTATCTCATGACGAAAGTTGAGAAAAGATTCGACTTTTGGAACCAAAAATCTGTTTCAGATACTTATATAAAACACAATTTTTCCGTTTTCAAATTATCTAACAGTTGCAAGAAATATATTTATTTGTATTTTTGTGCATGCTGCATGACAACCCTGCAAAAATTTTTTTTAGAACTTTTTGCTTAATTTTTCACAATTTCTATACAATTTTAAAACTTTGTAAAAAATTCCTCTTTCTTATACGAATTGGAACAGTTTTTTCAGAAATGCTGTACGTGAGTCTTTTCTAAATTTCTTTTTTATGTATTAATTCTGAAATGTTTAAAAATTTATAAGTATTTCAATTGTAACTCTGCAAACTCTTGCATTTGCGATAATTCTTATCACTTTAATGACAATAAATAAAAGATATCCTATTTTATTGAAAAATTTTTGAATACATATCTAGGATATAATCATAAAATAATAATAAAAATCTTCGAATACAGCCATATTTTTTATATACGGCCAGATTAACTTTAATCTCAGTTTAACTTTTTTTTTAGTTTCAAGAATTAAAAAAAATAAGTTAAATTGAGAAAGTTAATCTGCATTGGTAGAAATGAACATAAAAGGAACTAATATATATTTCTAAACATATAAAAATGTAAATGATAATATTTTATTTTCTAAATAAATAATTCTAAATAAATAAAATACACAACCATATGGCTATAACAAAGAAGTTAAGGACGATTTCAATCAAATTCCGAATATCCATTTCAATTAATAGATTAACTTTAATCTCGATTCAACTTCCTTCTTATCATTTTATAATTCTTAGAATTTAATCAATGACTAACTTTAATTTCTGTTTTTCTTTTTATTTTTTCTTAAGTTTTTTTAAGTTTTAAGTTTTTTTAAGTTTTTTTAAGTTTCTTAAGTTTTCTTAAGTTTTAAGTTTTAAGGATTAGAAAAAATAAAAAATAAGTTAAACCGAGGGTTTGTTCGCGTCGCAATACCCCAATATGCTCCTACTCACTCCAATACGCTCCAATCTATAGTATACGTAACGTAATACTATAGTTTGGAGCGTATTAGAGCGAGTAGGAGCATGTTGGGGCAAGCGACGCGAACAAACCTCGAGATTAAAGTTAATCTGCATTGTTGGAAACGGACATAAGTTAATCGATTAATCCAATCGATAGCATTGTTTAAGCAAATTTCCGATCTATATAATTTTTTATTTCCAATCTAATCTTTTTTTTTCATACATTAAACACCATTAAAGATTGATAATTCCATATTAAAATAGTACAGTTATTCTTAATAAATTGATCGCTGATTAATTTATCGAAGTTTATTCGAAGTTACCTTAAACGCAGTGCAATATAGCTGCCATTTGAGCTCAGGCCGGCGATTGGTCTCGCGAGTGGCAACTCGCGCGAAGCCATATGAACGGTCCTTAACGGTTCGTTTACACAGGATATTTGTACACACCGTCTCCAATGACAATCGTTTTCGTGCGCGAGGCTCGATACTGTCAATCACGGCGCGCGATATGTCACGATCAGGTTAGAGGACGGCCAGCGACAGTTACGATGATCAACAACGGCGGCGACAACGTGACGATGGCAGTGACACGCGTTGTCACGAGCCGCGCGTAGGTGCGGACGGGAATCCCGGACTGCGCGCGAGAGCGAGGACGAGGAGAACGTCATTTGTGATTCGAAGAGCGTCGTTATCCGTGGTGGAAAGATACGACGTTTCGCCTGAGAAAGAGGAAAAATGCCGCTAGTCGTGAGGAATTGCCCACATCTGGCCAATCGCGGCGATCTCGCCTTCATCGAGGCGGTGATGGCTCGGGAGGAACGCTTCGCCAAGTGCAGCGACTGCGACACTTCGGGGCCCAACCTCTGGCTCTGCCTGTTTCCCGACTGTCGTTGGGTCGGCTGCGCGGAGACGCACCTCGATCACAGTACCATCCACAACCAGAACTTCCCGACTCATTGCGCCCACATGAATCTGTCCACCAACAGGATCTGGTGCTACGCCTGCAAGAGCGAGGCCATCGCCAAGCACGTACCGTCGCCCCCGTTGTCGCCGACGCAAGTGGAGTTCAAGACTATGGGCAACAAGTTCGCCGGGGACGCTCCTGGTAGCATCGAGTCCAAGCTGGACGGCTTGGACAGGTTGATGCTCGATAAGTAAGTAAATGCCCAAGTAGTTATTTTAGCATTAGAAGTCTTATTGATACTTCTGAAATTATTACTTGTACTTTCCATTTCGAAACTGTATTATTGAATTAAGAACAGTTGTTCAAGTCTCTAGAACTTGGTGGTAATCTCAGAATGATCATAGATTGGTTTTCATTGGTAGCGAGATTCTGAATAAATATTATATATTGTATATCCAGACAAGCATGAATTAAGAACTACATTTCTAATGTGTTTTTCTTTAATAGATTTTATGGAGATTGGTCAGTAAACAGAATCAATTCAGAGAAAGGAAATTCATTTAACGAACGATCTAGGGATTCTCCTGACAGTACAGATTCAGACGAGAGCAAGGACTTCTCTGGGAAGCCAAGAGGTCTAGTGGGCTTGCAGAATATTGGCAACACGTGTTACATGAATGCTGCACTACAAGCTTTGTCCAATGTGTCTCCCTTAACTCAGTTCTTCTTGGACTGTGGCCATATGGTCAGTTACATGTCGAAAGACAGGAAACCTGGACTGAGTCTGAACTACCTGAATCTTATTCGGGATATGTGGAATAAAAAAACTAGAGGATATGTTGTGCCGCATGGTATCCTCTCAGGCATCAGAACGGTCCATCCAATGTTTAGGGGATATCATCAACATGACACACAAGAATTTCTTAGATGTTTCATGGATCAACTACACGAGGAACTGAAAGAGCACATCGAAGAAGATAGAGACGTTCAGTTGCGGCTGAAAGGACTGGGAGACCAGTCCTCAGAAGATGAAGACGAGACCGAAATTGATGGTAATGCTTCCAGTCAGTCTGATGCCGAATACGAGACCTGCGACTCAGGTGTGAGCGAGCAGAGTTCCCTGAGCGACGAGGGTGAACGTGGCACGAAGAGACGATATTCTCGCGTGTCGCAGACGGAGAAGTTGCGGAACAAATTCACCAACAGGAGTATGAAGAAGTCTAATGTCGAGCCGACGTTGCCATTCGCTCCACCGCAGCGCTCGCCACAAAATTCACCGACCAAACATCGCACCAAGAAACAAATGAAGACGCGCAGCATTATTAGCGATACATTCGACGGCAAGCTTTTGAGTAGCGTGCAATGTCTGACGTGTGATCGGATTTCCACCAGGGTAGAGACTTTTCAGGATTTATCTTTACCAATCCCGAGTAGAGATCACATCGACATGCTGCATCAGGGATCGTTGACTCCACAGAAGGCTGGGCCGTGCTCAGATGTGGTCTATGTGACCAATCAGTCGGGTTGGCTGTCATGGTTTCTGCAATGGATGCGTTCGTGGTTCTGGGGACCAGTGGTCAGTTTGCATGACTGCTTATCGGCATTTTTTAGCGCCGACGAGCTCAAAGGCGATAATATGTACAGCTGCGAGAAGTGCAATAAGCTGCGTAATGGCATCAAGTTCTCCAAGGTCTTGGAATTGCCCGAGATATTGTGCGTTCATTTGAAAAGATTTCGCCATGAATTGATGTTTAGCTCAAAAATCGCCAATTATGTATCGTTTCCTCTCGAGGGTCTAGACATGAGACCTTATTTGCACAAAGAATGCGTGTCCAAGGTAACTACTTACAATTTGATATCAGTAATTTGTCACCATGGTACGGCCGGTGGTGGCCATTATACCTGTTACGCATTGAATCCCATCGCCAACAAGTGGTACGAGTTCGATGACCAGTGCGTCACAGAAGTGTCACCAGAAACGGTGAAACATTGCGAGGCATACGTGTTGTTCTACAAAAAATGGTCACCGGAGATATTGCAGTTGCGCGATAAAACCATGGAGCTCATGGAAATATCATCCCGTGAGATGTCTGATCTAAATTTCTTCGTGTCCCGACAGTGGATCAATCGCTTCAATACGTTCTCCGAGCCTGGTCCGATCGATAATTCCGACTTTCTATGTCCACACGGAGGAGTAATCCCTGTTAGAGCGCAATTCGTTGACAAGATCAGCATGCCTATACCGCAAGCAGTTTGGGAATACCTATATAATGCGTAAGTGTTTGATTGTGATAATATTATTTGTTTCTATATTATGTTACGTATTATATTTATATTATATTTATATATAATTATATAATTAATTATATAATTATATATAATTTATATTTATATTTCTAATATATATATAATTATAATTCAATATTATTTATTTATATATAATTTTTGCATATATAATTATATAATTATATATAATTTATATTTATATCTCTAATTTCCATTGCGTTTCTCAGATTTGGAGGAGGTCCAGCCTGCACGCACCTTTACGAGTGTCCGACCTGTGAAGAAAAGTATGAATCGTTGCAGAAACGTAGACATTATGAGATGGAACTATTTCAACGGTTGAATACCGACAATCCTACGGCCATTTATGCGTTGTCTATGGCATGGCTGAGACAGTGGCAGAACTTTGTCCGAGGCAAAGAGACACAGCCACCAGGACCAATCGATAATAATTCCATTATTGTAAACAAAAATGGTCAAAATAGTCTTAAAGTTGGTAAGTCTTCCTTCATCTCGATAAATAAGTTTTCTTTTATCTCAATTGAGTGTCAAGTCATAATTATCAGATAATGAAAACAGTACAGATTCTTTTTCTTCATACGTTTTTCTTCATACGTTTTTTTCTTTTTCACAGGTTCGGATTACGGCCAGATCCCCGAAGAATTGTGGCAATTCTTCTTGACTACGTATGGCGGTGGACCAGAGCTAATGCTGCATTCGTGTCAACGATCGGTGCCTGCTCAGCCTAACGTTTCTATACATTCCGCATCGAATCCAAATTTGATAGATCCGAATCTTAAGTGCAATCGCGTAGAAGCTAAGTCCAACAAACTTTGTACGACCAGGAGCTCGGAGACGATTTCGCAACAAGATAGCGCGATTGAGAGCCTAATTTCAAGCAGTGACTCCCATCAGACGCAGAGGGACGTGAGCGAGTGAGTAAACGCGATGTGCAATTTCACAGCCTCGTTCAATACGACGAACATTTCCATTGGTTTTCTTTAAGTTTAGTCTCTAAGTAATAAAATTATTCTACTTTCGAAATTCCACGCTTTCGAAGTTTCATGCTCAGATCAAACGACTTAGCACTTTATTATTAGATTATTACGACGAGACGATCTCGATATTTACCTTTGGATATGAAACAATCATTGTCGTTTTGTGATTTGACAATGAAAAGACAATCGGACATACTTTTATACTCGTAGCGATTTTTGTACGAAATTAGTAAAGTCGAATTGTAGCGTCAAGTGCTAAATTTGAAAATAATCGAATCATAAGGAAGAACTATGAATACCATGATCGAATAACTTGTGCGTTTTGTCGTAATATGTGGCGTAATATAGCTTGACGGTAATTGCCGTCAATTTGTCATAATATACAGCGTGTTTTTTAATAAGTGTGAAAAATTTTAGGATATGATTCTTTGTTGAAAATTAAGGAAGGGGGTTTCTCCACAGGGAGGGATGTAGGAGTATATTTATATGAAAAACCCCTCTTAATTTTTGATAAAGAATCATCTCCTAAAATTTTTTGCACTTATTGAGAAACAGCCTGTATAGCGACATATTAATCTTGCTTGAAAAAACTGAGGACAGGATGCTTGTCTCTTAGCTCGCTATGGAAAAGATCCATCGACAAAATACCATTTTCTTTCGAATGAAACGTTCTTCTTTTATTTCCAAATCATCGGTTTGGAAAATAGAATGACACTGATTGTTTTAGATCCATTGCTCTGACGCTGTAAAGTCGATTATGATCGTTGAGCAGCGTGGAATTCAATTTCATCAATGGGAATATTGTATATGTTGGGAAATGTAGTTATAGTACAAACAAGTTTTGCTATAGACTATATTATTTAAATACAAATCTTAGTTCGTTTTTTTTGCCCAAAGTCTAGGTCCGCAACATCGCGCGACCTCGAGTTGTGTCACATATTTTCGATGTTTTGTACATTTGCTGGCGTGTGTGTATGTATTATTCCTGCACATAAATATTAGGTGGTTTTCTTTTTTCTTTTTCCTTGTCGAAGTTGTGTACATAACACCGTTTTTCTTCGTTGGTGGTAGCCTCTCCGGAAAGAAAACTAAAGATATGGGAGACTGACAAATCGATTTTATTTAAAAAGAAATATTTAATTAATTATACGATTTAGCGACACTGAATTATAAGATTGAACGCGATGCAAAAAACCTCGATAATTTTTTTATGTTTTGTTCTTGAACGGAGAAAATATTGTTATTTAGTAAATTTATTGTTGTACACGTATGTTTCATTTTCACGGAGCCACGAGGATTTCTCGTAGCATACGATTCGCCGTTTTCAATGTCAATCAACATGAAACAGTTGAGCTTGGCAGTTATTTGTTTAAGCGACGAAACGTGCTTCTTAAGGCTCCTGTTTCCTATAGCCGCTTCAAATTACGACATCAGGAAGATAAATCATTGGAATCATTACGACATCAGGAAGATAAATCATTGGAATCATTACATCAGGAAGATAAATCATTGAAATCTCTTACATACATCGAGATAAATTAGTTTTTTGCGTGCTATTAAACAAAAATCTTGTCTTATTATGTATTTTTGCCTTCTAGCAAAATTTTGACATAATGTTCAAGTATTTATCAAGCACGTCTGTATAAGAGGGGAAGGATTGGGAAGATTGTCATAGTTTATATTAATATTTGAAGATTAATTTAGAGTATTGAATATATTAGTGTTCATGATATACATATGTTAAATTACAACATATATTCTCTATATATTGTGTGTAAATTTTTTCAATTTTATATGTCACGTTTTTTTGCAATAAAATGTCTATAACAATTAAATAATTTCATAATTATTTAATAACTTGGCTATATGAAGATTATGAAGCATTAGCCTAGAACGTTTAGATCAAGAACTTGGGATAAAAACATTGAGCTGTATAAACACTTAGCTTAGATTATAAATACTTGGACATTTTGTATTAAAAGTGCACACATTCCCGCTTCTGCTTTGTAATACTTAAGAAGTGTGTTCTATCGCATAGGCCATTAATTGTGCTGTTTAATTACTTTATGTTCGTAAAGAGATGAAAAGAGTCGCGTGTCACGAGCTCCTCGTATAAACTTAATTTTTAGAAATCTTATCTTGTTGTAAGGATATTTATCCTTGTAACGATTTTAACGTCACAGTTATATATTGCGAGAAAGTAAAGGGAGAATGCAATGTAAGTTCCATTCGCAGGGACGCAAACAATTTTAAAGAATTGTTAAGGCCAATTATCTGTAATCATTATCCCGAGCGAAGTGCATAAGGTGAATAATAAATAAGTTGGTTTCTTTATTTATTGAAACATCCAGACTATGTCATTTCCAAACAAGTATGCGTTTCTTCATAGTCTAAAGTATCCTAATTCATTTTTATAGCTATAGAATTTTCCGTTTCACAGTAAATCACCGTGACTTACTATAAAGGAAATAAAAACTCGCAAGTTAGAAATTCGCAATTGCAAAACGTCATTTGAATCACGATTGATCAATGTATCAATTTCGAACAGTATTACAAAGGATTTCTTCCTACAATGCACAATAACTCCAATCTCATCCTGTAAATTTCATTAAAAGCACCAAATGTTCTTAATGTCTAATCGATTTCTATTTGATACAAGATTATGTGGTTAATAATACGAATAAAATGATCCAAGTGTTTTTCTTCGAAGACAACTGTATCTCTATCGTCGGTATCAACCCTAAATCCCAAACGTCGTCAGGCTCCGAGATGCATGCAACCTTTTTCCATTTATAGAAGAAGGGAAGCGGATGCAAGCGGATCTACATTCGCGATTAATTTGAATGGAGAACACGCGTGACTCGCGTGATCATCTGTATTTTGCGTGGCTTAAGGGTCGCGGGTCTTATCCCACCCCCATTTCGGGGGGTGCGCGGAGATACGGCTTACGTTGCGAGAAGCCACGCGCGAGATGACGATACGTCTCTCTCTTTCGTTCGGAGCATCGATCGAATCCTGCGCATTCGGGGGAGGCTGGCCATATTACCCCCGCGATCTTCCGATCCCTTAAACGTCCCCGCTGTTGGTCGATGCCGCGGATCGACGGGTTCACCGCGATTTTGGCCTCGCAAGCCGCGGTGTAGGTCGTAGATCGGACAGCATCGTCGTCATCATGCGGTTTCGTAATCCGGGTAGTTAGGTAATCTCGCGCCCTTGCCTCTCAATTCCTCTCTCCGCCTTTTTTTCTCTCCTCTTGGCGCCTTCATGAAGCCTCGCTTTCGACCGGGGTCGTTTTTAGTTTAGTCATTTCTACGCTGCGCGAGGCTCGATCGTCGGGAAAATCGAGGACCGAAATCTCCCAGAAGGAAACAACCGAAGCGGGCATCGGATTCGTCATTTGGTAAGCACGATTGATAATGTCAGTACGAACTAATCCGAGACGTTAAGGAGACTCTCTGAGACCTCTCTTCTGTGTAATCGAGGGAGAAAAAGCCTCCGCTCGATCTTATCCACAAACGCATCCCCTTTACACGTCTCCTTCGTTACTAATTTACACATTTTTCTCACCACTTGCATGTCCATTTGCAACACCTGCAAGACGCGGACGACTTAAATTTAGATAGCCGAAATAATGTCCGACACTTAATTTACCTCGCTGGGAAATGCTATTCTTCACCTCCCTCACCTCTTCGGTCCCTGTATCCAGTTTTACGTGCGGAACTACGCATGTAAGGAATTAAACATATCGCCGTAGAAGCAACAGATAGGGGGAAATGGCGAATTTCCGTGGATTTTATATACCCTCCTTCGGAGCAACGGTCAACGTCGCCTGGGAGACCTTGAAGGCCGTATGGCCGGAGAACAGTCCGTGCATGGAGCTGATCCGCGCTGGTGGCGGCAGCGGTGGCGGTATGGGCCAGGGTCATCCTCAAGGCCGGCCTGGTCAGGGTCAGTTCAAGTCTTTCGACGAAGGTCACGATAATACCGAAATGATGACCATGAACGGGGATCAGGCGTATCGAGATCAGAACAATGTGGGAATCGCCGAAGACTCCTTCAGCTACCAGAGGAACGGGTAAGAATTTATCATCACGCGTTTTCGAGTTTCGGCCTCATTGGTCCTACTACGAGTTTAATTGATCATCTACGTCGCTTCGATTTCAGGGACAAAGTTAGAACCGGAAGCGTGAGCAGCGGTGAGTTCAGCGAGTACGACGAGGGTGGCGGAGAGTTCGGCGGGCAGGGTGTCAAGATCAACGAATGGCAGGCCGCTTGGAATGTTACAAATGCCATTCAGGTATCGCAGGATCAAAGATGTAGCTCTATGACGAAATCTCACTTTTTATCAATGTAGTATTCAGAGACAGAAGCTGAACACACGTTATTGTGATTTTGTAACATTTAATTAATATTATGAGAGGAATTTATTGTACAGCAAACACCAATTAACAATAATGTAACATCATGTGTTATAATTTTCCACTCAACAACATAAATGCGATATAATACATGTGTCATGTTACGGTTACATTGTTGAGTGGGAAATTATAATATTGATGTCGCGTTACTTAGTTGGTGTTTGCTGGATACAATTAGGAATTTTTCTGCGAATCATTCGTTTTCTCGCGAATTCCTCAGGGAATGTTCATTATGAGAGGAATTTATTGTACAGCAAACACCAATTAACAATAATGTAACATCAGTGTTATAATTTTCCACTCAACAACATAAATGCGATATAATACATGTGTCATGTTACGGTTACATTGTTGAGTGGGAAATTATAATATTAATGTCGCGTTACTTAGTTGGTGTTTGCTGGATACAATTAGGAATTTTTCTACGAATCATTCGTTTTCTCGCGAATTTCTCAGGGAATGTTCATCGTCTCTCTGCCGTTCGCCGTTCTACGTGGCGGTTACTGGGCGATCGCCGCGATGGTCGGCATCGCACATATCTGCTGCTACACCGGCAAGATCCTGGTCGAGTGCCTCTACGAGCTGGACACAGTGACGGGTCAACGTGTGCGCGTACGAGATTCGTACGTGGCCATCGCCAAGGAGTGCTTCGGGCCGACGTGGGGCGCCCGCGCCGTCAACCTCGCGCAGATCATCGAGCTGCTGATGACCTGCATTCTTTACGTAGTTGTATGCGGCGACCTGATGATCGGTACTTTTCCCGAGGGCGCGATCGACACCCGCAGCTGGATGATGCTAATCGGCATATTTCTGTTGCCGCTCGGCTTCCTCAAATCCCTGCAGCACGTTTCCGTGTTGAGTTTCTGGTGCACAATGTCTCACCTCTTCATCAACGCGATCATCATCGGTTACTGTATCCTGGAGATTAGTGACTGGGGTTGGTCGAAGGTGAAGTGGACGATCGACATAAAGAACTTCCCGATCTCGCTTGGCGTGATTGTCTTCAGCTATACGTCGCAGATCTTCCTGCCGAGCCTCGAGGGCAATCTCATCGATCGCTCCAAGTTCGACTGGATGCTGAACTGGAGTCACATCGCCGCGGCTGCATTCAAATCCCTCTTTGGCTGGATCTGTTTTCTGACCTTCCAGAACGACACGCAACAGGTGATCACGAATAATCTGCATTCGGCTGGCTTCAAGGGTCTGGTGAACCTGTGTCTGGTCGTTAAAGCGGTGCTCTCGTACCCGCTGCCGTATTACGCGGCCTGCGAGCTCCTCGAGCGCGCCTTCTTCCGCGGTCGACCGAAAACGATTTTCCCGACCATCTGGACGGTGGATCGCGAGCTCAAGGTCTGGGGTCTGGCTTGGAAAGTCGGCGTGATTGTGTTCACCATTCTGATGGCGATCTTCATACCGCACTTCAGCATACTGATGGGTTTCATCGGTTCCTTTACCGGCACCATGCTCTCGTTCATCTGGCCCTGCTACTTCCATTTGAAGCTGAAGAGGAACTCGATGGAGTGGAGCGCCGTAGCATACGATTGCTTCGTAATTTTTCTCGGTATTCTCTTCGGCGTAATCGGCGTCTACGATTCAGGCTCCGCGCTGATCGATGCCTTCGAGATCGGCCTTCCCTTCTGAACGATCTCGCGACAGCTAGGTCGTTTTGTTGTTCTTGTTTTCCACCAAAATGATGTTGTCGAAACGCTCTCGAGCCGCTGAAATATTTGACTATCGATCTTAACACGTTGTTCGGTATTCGTGCAATAATTGCTGATGCATACGGGAGGCTATAAAATCTAAAATTGAAGAGCGAATAACGGTAGAATTGATAAAATTTTGTGCTTTAGGGAAATTTTTCTGAATAACATTCTGATCGATAATCAACGAAGCTTTTTTTACAAAATGTGCTAATAGAAAAGACAAATTAAGAAAATATGTACGTCATTGTGAAATCCTTTTTCAATATAAATTCATAAAATTTCTTATAAGAAATGTTTGAAACATGTTAGTCGAGGATCAAATATTTCACGTGATCGAGAGTGATTAATTAATATGAGAATTTTGCATTACGTGTACTCTATACCTGTTTCTTGTCACATATCATTTTCAACGTCTTCATTATTTGGACGAAATGGTACATTTATATTTCTTTAAAACGATTTCTAATCAAACATGTTAAAGAGCATCTTTCTATTCGCGTAAGAATCTGTCGCACGATAAAAGTTTTCATAACGACAACGTTTTAGTTTTTTACGTTGCAAGTTTTAAATTATTGTGAATTAATAATTTCAGAGCAAAGCAACAGGCCAATTTTTCCAGTTATGATAGCTTCGAGCCAGTGACGTTTAGAAACGTGAAAATCAAAATTAAACGAGAACGTACTATTTTCTAACTATAGTATTCTTTTTTTCAGAAGGAAGATTATTGGCTCCCTAGAGAGCGTTTAAAATTCCGTTGTACGTTTCATGTTGCGACTGGGATTGCGACGTTTCTATAAGACGAAGAATTTATCCAATCTTCCAATCCCCCGATTTGCATTTGCATTCGGGAGTCTTTAGATGAGAGATCAAACACGCATTGAACGTGACAATAAAGCACGAAGTAACGATGTCTTCCACGATGCAGCAGCAAGCAGAGTGCAGTCTAAGTCTAGTAGTTGACTACTGTTACAGTTTTCTGGATTTTATAATTGTATCGCTGCGGAGTTGTATACCCGTATATAATTTTTATGCGACGCGTCGAATTGTGAATCGCGATGACGGGACGCACGGTGATTTTGTCATGATATGTTAACAATAGACGATGATGAATCGGCCTGACTTTTGGAATAGTCTACCGTACCGTCCCGTCGCCGTATAAACGAGACGCAAAACGATGCGTGAACAGTTATGTACAACCGAGTACAATTAGTTGTATAATCCAACGTCTTCCAAGATCGTATAGATCGTTAGTTTAAGGAGTATAGATAATGTAGTTGTTCCGTGAAACTGCAGAATGCTGCGATGACTCGAGAATATTTTATATGGGATATGTTTCGTAAAATTTATTCTATAGATACATTTTACTACATTTTACTACGAGAAGATCCATAATTTAAGTTAATAAATTTTTGGACTCTCTTAATATCCATGGATCCTTAAGATGATAATGTTTAATGATATGGATGCTTGATTTTATAGATCTTTAGATGATAGATTCTCAAAAACTTGAATAAGTTTTTGAATCTATAAGCTTTTGTGGATATGTAAATTTTTTAAAACTTGTATATATATATTTTTTTTTAAATTTCCTGAGAGAGATCTATAGATCTTTCATTCCGTTTTTCTTTCTCGAAGCTACACGAGTGTTCTGCAGACATGGAAAATTCGCAGAAACTAATTAAAACGCGTTAATAATCGTGAAACGAGTCTTCCAATAATGTCTTCCAGAACGATAATATTGATAAAAATAATAACAATATCGCTATATGATAATGATGTATTACTATTGAGCAAAGATCTTTGTCAAATGATATTAAGCGTTATATTGAGAATTGTAGACGTTAAGAGTTAACTCATAAGCTACCGTCATGCAAAATTGATGTTTCATATCAATGAATATATCAATGACACATAATGTAAGTAAAAATCATGCTGTTCACGAAATCAATTTAGATCGATTAACGAGGGATCATCTTACTTCTTTGTATCAACAATAATTATCAAAAGTGGTTGAATGAGAATTGCGTATCGTCTCTTCTTTTCGTGATTATCGGACGGTAATTTTTGTCGTATAAAATTTAATTTTGCTTTTTGATATATCATGAAACGAGTCTTCCAATAATGTCCAGAATCTCTCTTATCAGCCTGAGAGAAAAATAGAAAATGCAACATGCGTTGTAAAGAAATAATTGTTCAATTCAACTATATATAGATAACGTTAATCACGATGAGATACTTTGAGAACTGATGATATTTTAACGCGGACGAAAGCAAGTATAGGCTTCTAAAGCGCTTTTGCAGAAATATTCATATTTCCCAGCGTTTCGAGAAGAAACCTCAACGGTGTTGTGTAGGCGAAATATACCTATATAAACGTTATAAAATGATGTAAAGCGGCCTCCGTATTATGAAAAATATGAAAATATATTATCCGTGAGGAGTGATAATATATATTAATAAAATTTTACGGACGTATATTTTACTCGCACACACATTTTACCCAGTAATGTATGATACATTATTGATATATTATTTCTTTAAAGAGTTCCATCTATAAAAATTGGTTTTCGATATAGCATTAAATTTTGTTTCGAATTTATCTTGCTTATTTAGACGCATATATTTATAGGAGAAAAAATGAAGGATAAATTGAATGGGTATTTCGATAATTTACACATATATGTACATACGTATGTATGTGTATATATATATATATATAATTAGATTTATCAACAATGCTTTATTATTTTTCACATTAGAATAATCTCAGAAATGCTATGACTGAAAATAATACAATTACGGAGGTTTGAAATTTGAAAACATTGTAAATATGGCAACATCATGTTTTCCTAACAAAGAAAATAGAAAATTTATATTAAATAACAGAGAGAGAAAGAAGTGCCCTTGAGAATTCTCACTTACACATTATCGTCGTTTCTGACGAGCCTAATTATTATCTCTAATATGTACGAAGTATAAAAAATTAATAATCGAATGTGTGCATATATTCTATATGATTTTATTACTTCAAAGAAATTCGACTCGATCAATTATCAGATATGATTTTCAGTCGCGTGAGCCTTCAGGAATTATCTAGTAGTTTGTCAACGAGTCATACAAGCAACGAAAGAATCAAAGATTAAAAAAAACAAATATTAATGCAATATAAATAAATACATATATATATATATATAAACTATAAATTCAAATAACATCGTTCATCAGTAAAAGTTGCTTTTGCTCTAATATTAGATATAATTATTATTAAATCTAGTTAGAATTTATTAATCTCAGCTGTTCTTAATCTGAAACATCCCGTTTTGTTATTGCTTGTGCCAAAATATTCTTTGATTGTCACTTGAACAGGAAGTGAATTTTTCTTGCGGGTTACATTTCATATAAAACTTCGGAGATGTCATACACAGTAACTGTTACTTTGCTATATTTTTTCTATTGTTATAAAAGCGCTATATTTTTATTAACGTAAAGTTGTGCACGTTACAGGATGTTAAAAAAAGGTTCAGGACTATCAGGCAGATAGTACGAAATGGGAGGAAAAAAACTTAAAATATATGATCGAAAAATTAATCTCATTACTTTACTGACACATCATGGTGATGGTCATTTATCTCTTCATCAATAAATAATATAGAAAAATTAAAGAGAATACAAAATGCTTGTGAAATAGTTTGAACAAAGTCGCGAATTTTTGAAAGAATTTCGCAATTCTGTGATACGCTGTAAGAGCACCAGAAGCAAGCTAGTCACTTGTTTTAATCAAAATGAAGAATTGTTTATAATTCCGACAATATTTATTTTTCGACCAATATTTATTACTTTTTTCTCCACTTCGAGGAGTACCTTAAAGTCCTAAATCCGTTTTTAACTACACACACACACACACACACACACGTATATAGTACTCGAAATTTAGAGTAATCTTAAGAGAATCAGAAAAATAAAAATATAACACAGTGTGTATGTATGTATGTATACATGTACCGGACTTACTGTATTACTCGTAACGTTAGATACGAAGTCATTTGGAGATGAAAATCGTAATGCTCAAATGTCGAGGCTGCTACGATATTTGAACGGAAAAGGTTTATTTTGACAAGCTGATTGATAAACTTTAAATCTTTTCCGCTCAAAAATTATAGTAGCCTCGACATTTTGGCATTAGCATTTTCGTCTCCAAATGATTTCAGTAATCTGCCATTAATGGTAAGACTGGTACACCATATGAAATTCTGAAAAATTTGAATTGCGATGTTACTCGGTGAACTTGCAATCATTCACATAACATTCTCGAATGTTTGTTCCAAAAATAAGGATTCGTTGGGAACTATTCGAATAACTTGATTTTCTCTCAACTCCTATATTGCCATAAAAATTAACTTTTGAAATATATATCACGCATTTCAACAAATATTTATAAAAGCTTTGTCTTCTATCGTTATCTATCGGTAACTTACAGTTACGTCGTAACATTTTATACATTTTTACTTCACATTTCCCTTTTCAATTTTTCAGTTTTGGTCACTCAAAGCTGCCTTTTCTTCTTCTACATGTAAATTCTTTAGAGATTCTATCTTATCAACTACAATGCTATTTGCAACGTTATTCTCTCTCTCATTATTATCTGTGCGTTCTTGAGTTTCATTAACGTGTTTCACTAATATTATATCACCAGTGTTAATCTTTTCATCTGTAATAGTAATAGCTTCATCTTCTATGGCTAAATTTTCTTTTTCTTTCAAGACTTTGTTTTCGCTTCTTAGTTCATCATTTTGTTCTGCTATATAACATACATCAGATAAAGATGGAACCGTAACACTGTTTACTTCTTTTTCTTCTGGAGAGCTTTTCGCATCAAGCTTAACATTGTTTTCTTGCTCACTCGTATCTTTAGTTTGTTTATTATCACAGTTATCGCTTAAGATTTCTTTAGTTTGCTCTGAATTATCTTTGTCTTTATTTTCTATTACAGTTTCCTTGGTATCTTCATTAACATCGTATGACGAGTATTCCACATATTTATCATTTTTATCATTATCATCTTTTACTGATGATGTATTTAAATTTGTTTCAGTAGTTTCACACTCGGATGTCACAATTGCTTGAACATTTGGCGACTCCACTTTGTCTTCCAGCTTTTCATTTTTTTTACATGTGTCAATCTCTGTATCAATCTCAGACCCAGGTAAATTTAAATTTTGCAAAACAGAGTTACCTTCTTTGTCTATATGAACCTCACTCTTGTTTATATGTAAATTCAAATTGTCATTTTGATTATCCTCATTCTTTATTTCTACAGAATTCATAGAATCTCCAGAAGAAATTATATTGCTTTCTTTCTCATTAGCAGTCGTCACAATATTATCTTGTAATGTAGTTTTATCTTGTAGTGCCTCCTCAGACTTTTCAAGTTTATAAGATTTTTGCGACTCTTTATGTTCTTTTCGCGGTGATTCCGTTTCGTGATACTTCTCATCTTCCCTTCTGATATCTTTCTTACGAAAGTAAGGAGATTTATTACTGAAGTCCTTTTTTTTCGGTGAAAGTTGCGACTTTCGCGAATTAGAGGATTTGTGCAGATTTTCATGCTGGACACCTTTAGTTTTGTCTTCATATTTTGGACGTGAAAAAGACTCGGTATCAGGGGACGCTACTTCAACATCTGAATGACTGCTGTATGTTATGCGACTCCTTTGTCGCGGCCCGACTCGTCCTGTTCCAGCAATACTTGGCGAGTTTACTGAAATAACATTGAAAAAATATTCAAAATATTTTATATTCAGGAACATATCACCGTCACTTTTAATATACCTTTGACACTCATGACTGGACCTTTTGTCATATTTCCTTGATTCAGTGTAACTTTTATGCTTTTATCGGTAGCAACGACAGTTCTCTTTTCGGAACTGGAAAGATTTTTAACGTGTCCATCCTGATGATACATGTTGGAAGAATTTTCATAATTATTATGAAAATGTCTCGAATTTCCCCGATAGGAACGATGACTACTTCGATTATGATTTGCATAATCATTTCCTGCAGAGAGCAATTGTATACATATTCAATGAACGAGAATATAATCTAAAACTCGCCGATTTGTATTCCCACTTATATAAGGTTCTTACCGTTAACGTGGTATCTTCTATCAAAATCTTTATGGTCCTTTTTTACATACTCTCCTAATTTAACCTCAGATCTCGCCACTTCGTCCACGATATGTGCCTATAATTACATCTATATGTATCTATCATATCTACACAATCATGGTAGCAACGCATGATTCTTTTTTTTTGTTACACAATTCTCACCTTGTCATTATCCCATTCTCTACGCCAATTACCCTCCGCAGTTCTCTGTCTGCTAATGCGATCTTCATCAATACGATTTCTCTCAGCTCTCCAAGCTTCGTATTCTGGCTGATGGTCATCCCTGTGTGACCCCCTATTTGTTCTATAATCCTTTTCAAAAAGTAGATAATTTAAAAAAACGGAAATATATGCAGATATATTTAGAACATTTTGTTTTAAACTTTACGTACTCTTTGCATGCCATCCTTCCCTCCAGGTTTCCTCTTAAACATGCCTCTCGAATATTTTTGTCCTCTATTTGAGTTATCCTTCGTGCTTTCTTTTTCACCTTCCTCTCTCTCAGCATCAGCAAGGAAGTTATACTTAGGATCAGGTGGAGGCCCTTGTCCCTAAGAAAAGGGAGTATCAATAAAAATTTTCTTTTTATTGATTTTTTTATTTATCAATTTATTGAAATTAAATTCAAAATTTAAAGAAACCTTTCAAACAAGGAAAGATCTTATTAAATCAAATTAAAAGATTATCAAATCAAAGATCTTGTTTCTCTTAATATAATTTCTTTGTATACCTGAGCAAACGTATGGCCTTTTCGTCCTTCGCCACTTACGGGTTGATATTGTTGTAAATGCTCATGATGTTCCTTGACAGGTTTTGACTTGTCTTTACTCGTTCTAGGTGGATTAGAAAATTCCGGTGGCTCCTTCCTCTCCGGCCAATCTGTAGACGGTACCATTTGCACCAACGCATTTAGTTTGGCTGCGTTTTTCTTATCCTCTTCCACTTCCTGCACAACAGAACCCGTCATTTCCTCACATAGGACAGTCATCCATCAAATCACTCAATTCTTACCTCGTGCCTCCTTCTAATTTCCTCATTCTGTTGCCTTATCTTGTTAATCTTCTCCTCGAGTGCATTCGCTGCCATCTGCAATTTGGAAAAGTCAGATTACTAACAAAAGGCAACAAATTAGATATATATATATATTAGACATATATTGTATGTAGATATGTATTGTATAATACAGCCTTGGCCAAAAGTATTAGGCACCCTATAATAATTAGACAACTTCAGATGTTTTATTACGCATGTTAGTCATCTATTGTTAAAAATATTGTTTAAACATTCCAATACAATAAGAATTAACAATTGAATCATTTCCAAGAATACTTAAAAAATATGTCATAAAAATAAGAGTGCCTAATACTTTTGGCCAAGGCTGTAGAAGAGAGAGATCTAATATAAACACTGAATCTATTTCTCTCCTATTAAAATCCTTGTTGGAAATATCGCAGGAAGGATCGCGTTTCACGCAATATAAACCTCCAAATGCTCTAATAGGACGATCGAGAATGATCTGATGTCTCGGTACCGCGACACGGTATTCGTGTCATGTCCCTGCGTGTCGCGAAAGGAATGTCACTTCCGAATTCCTCTAGACAACCGATCGCAAGCGGCCGATCATCCAGAGGCGCACGGAGATCAACTCCGCTAATTCGTCAAAGGATCAACCGTGCGAGATCTCGCTTGAACAAAGATTTGCCAGACCCCACGCTAATCCAACGCGACGGGGAATCAGCTATGCAAAAAGCTAAGCGAACCATTATTTTCCCCGCGAGCGAATCGACGTCGCGCAGAAATTCACGACACGTCGACGACACATCGGACGACGGAATCGCCGGAAATCCTGCCGCAAACTACTTGATCTCAAACGAAACTTGTCGTTCGCGATACGATATAGCGGGTACACCGCGATAGCGTACGAATTTTTGCTGCCCCGAATTTCTAACCACGGGGCACCTCGCGCCGATACTTGCGGTTAATTCGATTCGACCGCAATGAGATGAGCGATTCGTCTAGGCGAGACGTCATAACATGCCACTTCGTCGTAATTGCGATAACGTACGGTGATTGTATGCGTCGCAAGAAACGTCGCTGGACCGAACGGCGAGACTGGGGCGCTCGGAACCTCAGAACATCACACGCGACTTATGTCAGATGCAGGACACGCATAATCGCACACAGTTGCAACTTCGGCGCAACTGTCACCACCATAGACCTTATAGACCTTATAGACTAGCAATAAGAGCTCGACTATGGCGGTCAAGCTGCCGCTACGAATGCTTCGAAATCTTCGAAGTATTCTGCTTCTCCTTTCTTTTACTAAAGATAGAAGAAAAAGAGAAATGCCTCGAACGTAGGAAATATATGGACGGAGTGTAAACGACATTTCTTGGCGAGAGGTATAAAGCCTGAGAAGTGAGGGGAAATCTTTGGCGGCCATATTGGTTCAACATGTTTAAGCATATATATATATATATTATGTTCTATATACAGGGTCCATTATAAAAGTAATGCGCATTGTCTGAGAAAAATAGATTTATTGATCGTAGCGGTACAAATGCTTAAAATTCTTCAAAATACTCCCCCCCTGAATCAATACACTTGCGGAGACGTGTCTGCCATGCCTGGAAGGCATGCTGAAACTCCTCGACGGGAATGTCTTTTAGGATCCTTGTAACATGCTTATGGATGTTTTCCACGGACTCCCAATGCTTTCCTTTCAGCTCTCTCTTCAGACGGGGAAACAAAAAAAAGTCGCACGGAGCCAAATCGGGACTGTAAGGGGGCTGGGGGACCACCGGCGTGTTGCTTCGGACGAGGTAGTTGGCAACGATGAAGGCCGTGTGGCTGGGGGCATTGTCATGGTGGAGCTTGATCGCGTCTTTGATGTCAGCCCTCACGCGCGCGACCCGGCGTTTCAATCTCTTGAGCACCTCCAGGTAAAAGGCTGAGTTGACAGTTTCTCCCTGCGGCACAAACTCAAAATGGACGATTCCTCGGACGTCAAAAAAGACAATGAGCATCGTTTTGATGCGAGACTTGCTCATTCGCGCTTTCTTGGGGCGGGGGGATGATTTTGTGTGCCACTCGCTGCTCTGCCTTTTCGATTCTGGGTCGTACTCGAACATCCAAGATTCGTCTCCGGTTACGACACAGTTAAGAAAGTCCGGCTCATTTTGAATCAAATCCAACAATTCTTGACAGCGCGAAATTCGAAGTTCTTTCTGTTCTTCTGTCAACACTTTCGGCACAAACTTCCCACAGATCTTGCGCATTTGCAGATTCTCGGTCACTATCCCATGTACCGCAAATGTGGATATGTTTAGGGTGTCAGCGATGTACTGGATGCTCAATCGACGGTTGGAACGTAAAACGTCGTACACACGATTCACGTTTTCGTCGGTTCTGGCCGTTGTTGGGCGTCCAGACCGGGGTTCATCGGCGATCTCCTCCCGGCCCTCCTTGAACGCCTTGTGCCACCTCCCGGACTGTGACCTTGAAATGCAGTCTTCCTTAAACGCCTCTTGAAGCATCTGGAATGTTTCGGTTGCATTCTTTCCAAGCCGCACGCAAAACTTGATGGCGTATCGCTGTTCAAGCGAACTCTCCATCGCGCCGTGTTACAAAGACGAAAAACACACTTCACGCGGAGGCACGTCTTTCCACTCGGACTGCTCGGAGCAAACTGGCGACCGGCTGCCTTGGAAGGGCAGACCCCCCACTACATTTCCCGACTCATCTTACCCCGCTGCGATGGATATCGCGTCACAATAAAATCATGCGCATTACTTTCATAATGGACCCTGTATGATCTTGATCTATTTACACGCCGTTAATATAATGGGGCCTACGGAACTTTAATCATTTTAGCCATTTTAGCGCTATATGGCGCAATTTTCGACCATGGAGCTAGCCACTAGTCGACTATTTGTGTTCATCAACTCCGTGAAAGTAGACTTTTTTCCCCTCACTCTTTGGGCTTCATCCCCGCGGAATTAGACTCCGTCCATATATTTTCTACATCTAGGGCCTCGAAACATTTAAGGCCATAGATTTAATAGACGGAGCCTTTTACAAAAAGCATGTGATAGGCGAACACTAACTTCGGAAAGTTTCGTCGGCGCGACTCGGAAATATTCGGCTGTATTTCGCTGTATCAGCGAATCAGCTTACAGCAAAATTGTCGAATTTTACCGAGTTCCACCGAGTTTAACCGAAGTTACTGTTCACCTACTGCGTTCCCCTTACGGCAAAGATCACTACCCCCCTTGCCCATTTAGGCAGCTTAGGCTCCGTCTATTAAGTCTATGTTTAAGGTCATCCCACACAAAAATACTTAAGAACGTAAGACGTAACTGTAAGGAAATTGACCAATCAGCATTGAGTATTCCAGTTACGGAGACAATTGTGGAAGGGTACAGTTGAGTTTGATTGGTGGAATCGCTTACGCTTACGGGTCACGGCTACGGAACTTCGTGTGCTGGGGCCCTTAATAGCGACAATTTGACCATAATCTATGTCCGTAACTTTTTTTTCTCTCTCTCTCTATCTTTGGGTGCTTTCCAGCAAGCCGCAGTGTAACACAGTGTCCACTAGTGTGAGTGAGACACACTCAGTATATCTAGTGAGATATATGAGTGTGTCTCACTCATACTAGTGGACACTGTGTTACACTGCGGCTTGCTGGAAAACACCCTTTCTCTCTCTCAAAATGTCCGGAAATATCTCTTGCGCATATATTAAGGCTTAAACACAATGAAAAACACAGGCAAGAGAACAGGGAATAACGATAGCGAGTGAAAGCCAACCAATCAGAAAAGCCAAAGAGCTTTTCTGATTGGTAAATTAATTTGCAGAATTTTAAATTAGGTGACTTAAAGATTAATCCTAATTGGCTCTTGTAAGCAACTCATACAGTAGAATAATGTGCGTGTGTGTGTGTGTGGGGGGGGGGGGGGTGTACGACATCACGTGACCAAAAACATGTGTCACTATTGGTCAATATTGGTCACGTGATGTCGTTTGACGCTGAAATAGAGCGTCGTGCGTCAGTATGAAAAGCATCTTAGGTTGCATTCCAAAACGTCTTAGGGTGCAAACCCATGTAGCGGAATAGCGTAACGCGGAACGAGAGCGGAACCAATCACAAGCGTTCCGCGTTTCTATTATAGCGAAAATAGCGGAACAGCTTTTGCGCAGCTGCGTAATATATCCACAAATCTTCAAAGTCTTTGGCTACCTTACGCCAGTTTTCTGTTGTCGGATTAAAGAGAACTTTTTCCTTTAATAAGTCTTAAATACATTCACATGTTTCACAAATTATTTTCGATACTGTATAATTTCCTACACGGAATAGATATGATATAGATGCCATACTGTCACCACTAGCTAAATATCGTAAAGTAAGTTCCAATCGTGTTCGTGTTGAAATTGGTTCTCGGATTGCATACTGCTTTTCAATTCTTGTACTAATAATCTCTAATAATTTCTCGAATAATATTGGTGTCAATTGCATGAAATTACAATATTTTGTGTCATTGGAGTTCAACATTTCAGGGATCAGATTATTACTGGCACCCTGCAAAAATCTTTTTTGAGGCGTGAAGATAGGACGAACCCAAAATTTTCTTTTTTGCTTTTTTTTCAATGCATTCTCATGTTGTACCATTTTTTTATATATTACGTATAATTTAAGCAACTTTTTTTTTACTGCTCTGTGATATATTGGAGATTGTCTCCATTTCTTCCAATATTTGTAAATGCATAATAATGCAATTGAGAATTCATCACAATCTTTTTGTAACTGTCAAAATATATATAAATTATCACATATATGAAATCACAGTATATACAATATTATTAATAATATATATTTCATTATATAATATACTGCATGCGAGTTATAAAGTTTTAATTATTATTAACTTTACTATTAACTAGTTTTGTCTTACCTCTCAACAATGAGTAATAACTAATAATTTATCTCTGTAATAATAATTTATTTCACCACGTTATTTTTGCGAATTTAACAAAACATGTGTATATACACACACTGAAATATATTTCAGTGTACATACATATATTCCGTCATTTTTGTTGCGCTAAAACGTGAACTCCCAATACCCATGGAGCATAATGAGCGCATCGCGGACTTTGCGCAACCAATCATAAGTCATTATTTTATAAAGGTTAAATTACATTGAAACTAATTTCATATATTTTAACATCTTTGATCAATATTTCCAATAAAAAACGCATTTAATTCAGTATTTAGGTGCATGATAATAATAAACGAGCGATAAAAACAAGATTTAAATGTCATTTATAGATTTGCTATTTATTCCGCTTACTCTCATTCCGCTCCATGGAGATGAGGGATTTGGAAGCTGCGTAACGAAAACTGCGGAACGCTCGTGATTGGTTCCGCTCTCGTTCCGCGTTACGCTATTCCGCTACATGGGTTTGCACCCTGATTTGAGGAAAATTTTACTCAATTTCTATAGTATATGTGACGTGAGCTATAGGGTTTGTTCGCGTCGCAATATCCCAATATGCTCCTACTCACTCCAATACGCTCCAATCTATAGTATACGTAACGTAATACTATAGTTTGGAGCGTATTGGAGCGAGTAGGAGCATGTTGGGGCAAGCGACGCGAACAAACCTATAGAGTATTGAGTAAAATTTTCCTCAAATAAGACATTTTGGAATGCAACCTTAACATGCTATATGTTAATTGACACGCGCAATGTATATTTCTGGACACTTTGAGAAAGAGAAGGCACTAAAAAACATATTTCCTTCTCTGTCTCTCATCCGGGCACGACTTCTAATGCAGAAACTATAGCAATTGCCGGTCCATATCTATAAGGTGTATGACAGTGTTTTATACACTTAACCTCTGACATACTTAACCTGTCTTTTCGCACCTCTTGACTTTTTTTCAGTCATATAACCCAAAGATGGGGTTGAAGGCACTTAGATTCCGTCCAAGAACTGATTAACCAAAAAAAAACCTCTTAACCTCTCATTATTACGCTATATACTCAAAAGTGGTGTTGAAGACACCTTAGCTCCCTTTCAGCCTCTTGTGGATTACCAATTATTGAGGGAAATGTTAACTCCTTTCCCCCCTTTTGACATTTCTCAATGTATTTGCTAAGTCAATACGTTCCGTCGTTATTTTTCGTTGTAAATTTTCTTCCCCGCACTTTGTACTTTATGATCAACTCAATTCGATATAATTTACTCAGTCTTATCACTATAAATATTGATACTGATGTACAATGTCACGAAACTTGACACGTGCCATACCGTTCCGATCGCGGATCCACTCAGATCGACCGTCGTGGCGGTTATATATACAAACAATTGTTAGATAATCTTGATTTTTCTTGATGAATTGTTTGTCATGACAGACGACGATAACGTGTGGAGTGAACTGGCGAACATTCCTGCCGATCCTCCTAAGACAAGAGACAAGTGTCAACAATGCAAGTAAGTGCCAAAACAGTCTGAATATCCCAAACATATTCGGTCTATTCTTACCTGAATTTTTCTTGCACTGTTCATCTTTGTTTTTCTGTTCTTTTCTTTTAGAAAGAGAGAAAAAGAGGAAAGATGAATGGAAAGAAGTTAATCTAAAAAGAACAAAATTGTAAGAATTTTTCTCTAGTAACATGTATGCTCTTGTAGGAGACCTGTACAAGTATGCTGGTGTCCGGGTTTGCCAAAGCAGCGTCTTAATCCAGCGTCGAGGATAATAATCTTGCAGCATCCGGCAGAAGCAAAGCGCTGTCTGCGTACAGTGCCGATGCTCGCACTGGCATTAGAATTGGGAAAGTGCCTAATTTTCAGGTGAATAAGACACATTTGTTTTAGCTTGATCATCGACTATCGACAAGTCTAGATTGAATAAGATATTATAAAATCAATCCTCTTTAAGGGGAAAAAAGTTTCCATTGCCTAAACATGAAGGCTTGGCGGAGATACTAAATGACAAGAATACCATTTTGTTATATCCATCACCTAGTGCTGTCGCATTGGACACGCTGGATCCAGTTGGGATCAATGAACAAAAGGCATATAACTTGGTACTATTGGATGGAACATGGCCCCAAGCGAAAGTAAATAAATCATCACCACAGTGACATTTATAAACTTGTTGTATTAATGACATAATTATAATTACTAATCTGGACTTTTAGAAACAATACAATGTATTGAAAGATACATAGATAATAAGATAGTACAATAGATTCTTGGGTTTTTTTGATACTTATTGCTATCCTGCAGGCAATATATCACTCAAGCCCAGCCCTATATTTTCTGCGAGCTTGCAAGCTAATCGGCATGCCTAGTAGTGAATACGTGATCAGGACGCAACCAACAGAGGGCTGTCTCTCAACGGTGGAGACAGGTGCGAGTGCGCTTTCAATTTTGGAAGGCGATCCCGAATTGAGAGAGAAGATACTGGGTCCACTACATTATTTATGTAGGCAAGTAACACATTACCTGTATAAAGTTTTCTGCGAAACTATAATCTTTACAATTGAATAAAGAATAAACAATTATAATCAATACTCTAAAACAATAATTAAATAATAATTTAAAAATTACATTTACATCATTTATGAATTACACAAAAAGTTTAAGCTTCTTTCTTTTTTCAGGTTTCAATTAGAGAATGGTGCGGTAACACATCAGAGCAAGGAATTTCTTATCAAACAAAAAGCTTATCCCAAATTAATTGGCAAAAGACTTGCTAAACAATTACGTATATTACCAGACAGTACCTCATAATATTAAGATATACTGAAAATATATATTAAATATATTAAAAATATATTAAAATATTTGAAAAAAAATTTAATAGATAAATAAATATTTTTCATGAATTTTATATAAAGCGTATTGATGTGAGTAGATGGTGAAAATGAAAAGAAACATAAAGTTAGTGCGTACGCGCACCTAAGTTCCAAAATTTCCTATTTATAGAGAAAGTCTTGAGGTTCCTGAATACACGCCGCATGAAATCGTAACGTTGGGTAAGAAATAACATGTTGAGAGTTCTTATGTGTCATTTTCAAACAAAAATATTTTGGGTGCAAAAATATTTCATATCACTTTAGCATACTATAAAATTTCCCGAAAACTATCCTTTTCCTTTGACAATTAATAAAAATGTGTAATATAAATCCTAATCATATAACTATTCAGTGCATAAAAGCAAACGCAGCTTAATTTTCAAAATATTTGACACAACTCGTTTTTAGAGAAGTTTTATGTACATTTTTTAAATTTGTACACTTATCGCTAGTCTGCTATAGCAGAATTGTTCTTCAAATAATTCTCATTTACTTATTCCCTTCTTTTCACTACTTGAATCTCTAGAATTTAAAGAGCCATTAAAACATACATATTTCTACATACAAATATAATCTTATTATCGTTTTCTTATTGTAAAATTTCGTTTCCGTAATTTTATTGTTTACTGTTTGAAACATTCCTTATATAAGAGCAACATTAAAACATTTTAATACTTCATAAATATTAAACACAATTAAACAAACATTTATTAATCATTCGTTAATACATCAAACTTAAATTCTACTTCGCCACTTTGTGGGACAAAAGTAAACAACCACGAAAGTATACTTTCTTTCGTAACATTGGATACTTTACGAAATAGATGCACGCCTTGTCTCGTATATGGATCCCATGATACACGCTTGCCAGGCACAATTTCCTCAATTGGACCACAAGATACTGACAGATCAGAGTCCAATTGCCAATCCACCCATATAGCAACTCCATTGCAGGAGCCGCTGCTATAAAACGGAAAACGTATATTATTATAATAAAGAAATTAAAATCTGTTTTCGCACACTGATGTTTAAACACTTTTCTTTATACATAAGCGCAGTGTCTATTCAATATTCAAATAAAAGACATTTACTCTAAAAAAAAAAAAAATTCAATAAAAAATACTTACTCTAAAATCGGAACTCTTCCAGTTATTCTCTTACGCTCGTCAAAATTTACGTTCCGTGTTAGATCGAGCTTTATAATATCAAAGGACGAAGATAATGCTTTGCAAGGATACTCCCAAAGTGGCTGTGCTTCTACAAGATGATCACTTTTCTCGCTAGATGCCTGCAAGAATTTCCAAGAGTATTTTGAATGATATAAAATGCAAATAAGCTAAAAAAACTAACTTGAATAAGTCTGTCGAAAGAGGAGAGGTCGAAACCCTCGCAAGTGCCAAGAGGAGCTCTTATTTTCTGCAAATCCTTAAACTCGACAGCGGCGGCCTTGATCATCGCCGCGACCGGCATTCTCGCAATACTTGATGGATATTTAGAGGCGAGATACCAAAACCGTAGATTCTCCCAAGGCACAATGGAGCTCAAGAAGTATGGTTCGCCAAAAATGAAATCTATTTTGCTTGCCTCCGGCAAACTATCGACCAACTCAACGATTTTTACTCGATCGGAAAGCCCGTTTGCCTGCACAAACATCTCCATGGTTCTACGCGACAGGAAATTCTGCTCCAATAAGTACACCTTTGCACCCAATCTTGCAATCGCGAGAGCCAACAGACAACCATCTGAGAAGCAGAGACAAACGCTGTTCGGAGTAATCCTCCTCCGCAAAGCCTGTAGATACCTCTGATTACGAACTGTGTCGTTTAATTGACCAATACGCGTTCGCGAGTACGCGATATGTGCCCAGCAATTGCACTCGGGCCTCTGACAATCTGGAATCTCATTTCTGTGAAGGAGGTTTTCCTTTTTACTTAATGTAGCAAACATAATTAAAATTACTTTCAAATAGCAAGTTTTTTAAAAAGGTTGAATAATAATTCAGAAAATAAAAAATAAAATTGTATGAATTATATAACATGCGAGGTGAAAATAATAAAAAAGAGACAAAAACTTACATAGATCCATTCAGTAATTTAAACCAGAAGGAATATTCATCATGATAACCAATAAGGTTCACCTCGACGCCGTATGTGATAGGTATTTCTTCTGGAAGGTAATAGATAGCTTGCATCCAGTGATCACGCCAAGGTATCGAATCCGCCATCTTTTTCAAACACGAAGGATCTTTCTTCATGTCATCAGGTACATTTGGATGTTCCCATACAGGTGCACAACTCAGTAATATCTAAAAATTATATACAGCATTAAATTCATAAGATGACTAAAAAAAATAATATAGATGTTTCATTACCTGATTATCTGTATCCATGTTTAAGTCCCACCACATAAAAATTGCATGTGCGGTGCCACTTGTTAGCGGCTGCATTAGTAATGATACTTTTTCGTTGTTCAATAAAGGTTCCTTGCTAGACCAGTCAAACCTAAAATGCATTTTCAATATTAATATATTTGAAAATTATCATAAATAATCATTATTAATAATTATTATCAATACAGATTTTTAAATTCGTACAATCTGTATACTAAGGATTAGATTCTTGATAAAAATCTCTTTGGTCCTTCTAATTAGGATATTGTGCATGTGGTTTATAATCCATTATGTGAAATACTTATTGTAGCAAATGTTCATACACAGGAAGACCGCATTTTTAAAATAAGTCAAAATCGACCCAAAATTATGGAGCCAATGTTGACGAAAATAAACAAAAGAAAATAGCTAAGAAAAAAGCTTAAGAATGGAAATGATAAATCCACATTCTTGGACCTTAAATAATAAACATTCTTTCATTAAAGGAACGAAAAATTCATTACCTGAAAACAGGCTGTGCTGGCAGTAAAGGCATGAAAGAATCGCGAGAGAGACGTGATAATTGCATGTCATGTACAGCTGCAGCACCAGAGCATGTTTGGATAGTCGATGGAGCGTCAACCAACATTTCTCCGTTCTCAATAGGCTTCACTCTGTTCCAAGCACATACTTTAGTGCTCTCGACTACTTGCGCCCATACTGTTCCTTTGTGCGGCACGACTATGCTGTCTTCCTAATGTAAAAGCAAAGTGTATCTTTGAACGAGCAAGATCACACGCAAGCTTGACGTTACCTCAAGAAGAACTTCATGTGCATGACGGAACGTTGATAGTGCTCCTTCACCAATCAATTCAGTGTCGAACACTTCAGTGACTAGTATATTCGCGCGTTTTGGCATGTCACAATTCTCGCCCACTATCATCTTCGTAGACCGTTTACGGATCAATTTAATTTTATCCTCGAAGCCGTTCTCTCTTATTATTTTTGCAGCACAAGTTGCAATTGGTTTGAAAGCCTAAATAAGATTCTCCTGTATAAGCAGAGCTTGGAAAAAGATTTTTAAGATTCTCTTACCTCGCATGCCGTTATAGTGTCTGCTCCGCATTTCGCAGCCATCATCGACAACAAGCCTGTCCCAGTGCCTATGTCAAGAACGTTAGCTTTTTCACCAGCTTGGTGTTTTTTCTCAATAGCAGCTTTGAGAGCCATGTAATACTTCTCATTCTATTAAACAAAATGTGAGCTACTTTAATTCCGCTAGTTAAAGAATTATTATTGAATAAAAAATTTATAGTAACAAAATACTGACTCGTTCATGGTCGTGTAGCATGTCCGCAAAGGCGGATCTAGCTACTTCTTGATGATAATCATAATATTGATCTTTTTCCTCCCATGAGGCAACGCCAGTCAGAGGATTCAAACACTGTGTGAATATACTCATGTTTCGATTAAGTAACGTTCCGATTGCAGTATAAAAACCAGTTCTTAACATCCAGCGTTGAAACATATGCGTGGGAGATTCATTTAAACACTTCGTTCTTGCTTTATTTCAACTCTTTATACCTGCAAGAAGTCAGTTTTAACATTCAGATTTTGAAACGTTTTTATGCATCAAATACTGAATCTTAATTATTCCATTCTCTTTACTAACAGATTTATACTTGGCTAAATCTCTGTATCTTTATAGCTTTCTTCACTGGCATTGTAGCTTTAAAATCTTATAAAATCTTACTGGTAATACATGGGACGAACTGCTGTGGATAATAACACCAATGTATCCAAACTGCTACGTATATCTTGGACTTTCAGCAGTTTATGAGCTATCAGTACAATTTCATTTTCTCTCTGTTCCAGCATTCCAAAAACTTTAAAAATACGAGATTTTTCCTGCAAAAGTATTACATCATGAGAAAACTAAATCAGGCAGGATAGTCATTCTATTGTTACACAAAAACTTGTATTATTTAAATGGTCATTATTAACATTTTTTAATATTAATATGTAAATATTAATATAAATAAAAATGGTAAACAATAAAATGATACATTAGTCAAATTATCTATCAATAACATAAAAAATTATCCCCTTTTTGATTATATATCTTGTATATATGCACATGGTTCTAAAGATCTGTTTTATAGCTGAACTAGTGTACATCCTCCATATTAAAAATAAACAAGTTAAAACAAGTTAAACTTCTTTCCTTGCTTTCATATGTTTAAAAATTGATGAAAGCAAGAAAAGAAATTCTGTAGTTCAGTGCAGCAATAACGAACCTAAAGCTTGTCTCAGACTATGCATTGAAAATTGCAAAGATAAGAATTTCACCTCAGATCATTTTAATTTCAATTTATTTCGTTCTGACTGAATTCTAATCTTCAATTTGCAATCCTCAATTTCCAATCTTCAATGTGTAGTCTAATACAGATCTAATAGTTATTATATGCAGCTGGATTGCAATATTAAAGAAAATTCAAGGAGGTTAGAGTATTCTGCTCATCGTAACGAGTTTTCTAAGAGCAAAACGATTACTTTACCCATATGAATAGATGTTTTCCCTTACTGTCTTTGAAGTAGAGAGTGTCCACAGAAAGTCTCTCTAGGCTGAGGGTAACCCTCGCCTCGCGATCCGACGAGATACTTTGTAAACAAGCGATTCGCGCGGTGCCGGGTACAATCTCACCAATCGTTTGCACGTTTTTTATGCAATTCTCGCTGTAATCAGGTAAGGACGTGTATCGAGGAATATCCTCGATTAAGAGTGGAACATGTGGAGTAGCGGACGACAAATGGTTCTCACGAATAGCCAAACATGCCGGCCACGGAGAATGACCCAGATGCACTCGTTCCATTCCACTAGACCATTATGTCACTGATGGTCACTGAGGAAATACTAAAGACCAGCAATATATGCAAAACGAGCGGTTTTGCGACTGTGCATGACCGGTCAATCACTCAAAGCTCTTGTATACGGAACGCGGCAACGCTAGGGAATACCACGTGACCTACGCGGTAACCAATGGCTGCGTTCAGCAGAAGTAGCGCTTAAAAAGCGCTTTGCGCTGATTGGATTATACTTTCAGATCTAGAGGAGTAGTTCAATCTCAACGAAGATCTAAGAGCATAATCCAATCAGAACAAAGCGCTCCTTAAGCGTGACTTCTGAGCTGCGTTCCGTTTCACGCATGATGCGCGCATGATCTATAGTATACGTAACGTGTACTATAGATAAATGCGCGCATATGCGTGAAACGGAACGCACCCCTGCTGAACGCAGCCAATCAATGATTGTAGCGATCGTGTCCCAGTGTGAGATCAGCTTTATGCTCATTTCTACCAATGGCCTAGTTTACATCGTGCACTTGATACGCGTATCAAGTAGTGTATTTGAGTTGATCAGCCAATAGCTGAATAAATGCACTAGTTATTTACTATTTGATACGCGCATCAAGGGCTACGTTCCAAAACCTTACCCGGGTGACTATAACACTAGAAGTTGCTATAGTATATGTCACGTATGCTATAGTACTTCTAGTATTTAGTGCACTCGAGTAAGGTTTTGGAACGTACCCAAGTGCACGATGTAAGGGTTATCGCACACAAAATGCATAGCGTTGCATAAACATAACATAAGACCGCTGGACCAATAAACACCTAGAAAAAAGTCGCCATATTGATTTACATAAGATGCGCATTGGTCCAGCGGTCTTATGTTATGCGTATGCTCTGTTATGCATTTCGTGTGCGATGGGCTTAAACTAGACCATAGTGATTAATTCATGGACGTAGGAAATATATGGACGGAGTGTAAACCATGGACCTAAGAATATATGGATGGAGTGTAAAGTAGGCGAGGGGATATTGGTGAGGGGACCCAAACCAACGGGGAAAAGGGAAATCGGGCGGCAGCCATTACTGGTGATCACTTTTTCTAACCTTACCCTACTACTCCTACGCGTTATGACATGTTTTGATTCTTCAACCGAGTCCAGATTTTTTTACTTATATTACTTTTATACATATGCTGAACAAATATAAGTCACATTAATCCAATTATTCAGTATTAATTTAAATCAAATAAAAGTTTTATTAAAGTTTTTAAATTAAATTCATATTTAACTTTTTTCGCGGATTAATATAATATATTATTAATATAGGCAGAGCGAGTAATAATTGTTAGGGTGAAATTTATTCAAAATGATGTATAATGTTTTATTATTTATGTTTTATTATTTAGCTTTGATTTATTAATTTTATTGTCATACCTTGTATCATAATTGTTTTTTGCTATAATATTTACAACAAAAATTGATTTCTCTTTTGCATTGCGTTACAAATAGAAACTGAGCCGTTACAATTTTAATAGAATTGTATTTTTTATTTATTTAATCTAAAGCTTTTACACTTCACGTAGTACTTGCACGTGCATTATTTTGTGATTCGACTATAGGTTTTTATTTTATTTTTTACACATACTTGAACTGTTAGTATACATAAAGTTCCGTGTTTGAAGAATTTTACATCTAAGCGGCAACATACGGTTGTAATTTGATTTGGTATGGTGGTTTATTTTGTTCAATAATCCAAATTGATCCGTTTTCACCCTTTTGAATCGCCGTGACTGTAGATTGTCCCACATGCACAGCACTGCAACAAATACAACATATGTACATGTTTCCGAAAAGATTTTGATATAATTTCCTTATATTATTATGTTATAATAATATAATTATAATGTTAATTATAATTATATTTTTATCTTTATAATTATATTTATATTTATCTTTTTATATATATAATTATAATTATATTTATTTTTTTTTATGTAGGATATTCGTATATGCACTTTCAGTGTGGCAATATTAATAATCAAATGACGAAGAAGTTGAAAGAAAGAATTCCTGTCTATTAAAAATAGTAATTTTAATTTATATTTATATAATATTTTAATTAATTTTTATTAATTAAAATTTTATTTTATTAAAAATGAATTATAATTAATTACAATGAATTAATAATTAATTACAATTCTAAGACAAACATGCTCCTAATAGGTATTACATACTATACGCTTCAATTGTACTGTATTACGTGTTTTATATACATACGATTGAGGATTATAGAAATTTTTGTCCATATTCTTTTCAATAAAATCTTTATCGACAATATCAAGATATTTCATATGAAAATTTTCATCAACCATTGGCGTGTCTGTAAACCTAGGACATATTGTTATAATACGAACTCCCGTTTTGTTATAAAATTTCTGAAAAAAATTACTTCAATAAGATTTTTTATTATTACAGAGAAAACATGTATTATGCATTTAGAAAATATGTATAAAGATTATAAAATTATTGCACAATGATATACCACACATACACACATACGCACACACACGCACGTACGCACGCACGCACACACACACACGCACACACACACAAAATACGATATATTTAAAAAAATTTTAAGTATTTTTTTCTGAATAAAATTATTTCGCATAAAATATCATCGAGATTTGTACGCAATTGTAAAAATATAAAAATACGAAACTCTTTATACAAAATTTGTCATATCTAAAACTAAAAGAAAAAACGCCACGATTGGTATACATATATCTAAATATATCTGTTCTTTTAAATATCCTTTAGATATAACAAAATTAGAATATCTTCAAAACTTCTTTTTGATATTTTTTGTTATTTATGCATTTGTCATGCTTGCTTTGGAAGAGTTAAAAGAGAGAATTGTTGTAAAGAAGTTTATTTATTATTGTGTAAGAGTAAGGATGCATATATTGTACGAAATATAAATTACTTCAAGATTGAGACCAAATCCGACGACAGCATATTTAGTAGAACTGTACACCGAAAATGTAGCTAAAGGACCAATGCCAGCTATAGATGCTATATTTATTATAGTACCCCCTTTGCCACCTTTATGTTTACCCATGTAATCTAAGTCCAACAACGAGCTGCGAATTAGAGCTACCTATAGAAATAAAATTTTTGTATAATAATTTACTCATTATTTAACATATATATTTGTGATTAACGAAATTCATGTTACATGTTTAAAATATATCACATGTAATACTTGCTAATGTATTTATTTATAATAATTAAATTAGTCATTTTATAATGTATATTATTTCCAATTTTTAAAAGTATATTATTTTTTTTAAAGTAATTTTTAAAAAAGCAAACCTTAATATAAGTAAATAATTTAATCGGCTGAAATTTGTTTTATTACTTACGACATTAATAGCAAATGATTGCTCGACACAACGGTCATTACATATTCCGGCATTGTTAACAAGTATGTCAAGACCATTAAGAGCAGTAACAATTTGCTTGAAGGTTTCTAAGAATTAAAACAATCAGTTAAGTCGGGAGCACATAAAAAAACATAAGCAGTAGAACTGCTTATCAACCAATACTGCTTGTCAACCAATACTGCTTGACCGTGATTGGTCGATTCGCTTAAGTTTTACTGCTTACTGTTTAAGTTTTTTTATGTGCTCCCAACTTTAGTGTATTTAATATTCTAGTTTTTAGATTATTTGAATATCAGTTCCCAGATAGCACAACTGATCCTTTTGATTTCAAAAAGAATTCACTTTCTTTTCGAATTCGCGTAATCTGTTTGAAATGAACTAAAAAAGAATTCCTTTTTATAATTAGAAAAAGGATTCCATAAAAGTATATATTTTGATTTCTTTTGGAATTAAATTAAAGTAGATTTAAAGAAAAGGAATCCTTTTTGAATCTAAAAAAGAACTCACAAATGGTGACATAAAAGTGAAGTCTTTTGGAATGCTGAAGAATACTTTTAGAACAGAAATGGGATGGAAAAAGAATTCATTTTGTAAATCGGGGACCAAAAAAAAATTCTTTTCGAATTCTCTGTGCTATCTGGGTTATTATTCTAGTATTATTCAATTTGATATTTCGTGACCAAAACTATAAAATAAATGCCGTGATTGTTGATGATAAATAGATTGAGAAGTATTTAAGAGATTTGATAATTACCACTGTATGTTTTCATGTTTGTTATATCAATCGGAAAAAAGATGACTCGTTCTTTTCCAAATTTTTCTTGCAAAGTCGCTGTTGCGTTGTAACTACATGCTACCGGCAAATCGATAATAGCGACTTTCTAAAATTATAATAAGATAAAAAAATAAAAAATATCATTTTTCACTATTTTTTATTTTTAATTGTAAAATACCTTCGCGCCTTTACACAATAAATCTTCGGCAATATAATAGCCAATGCCAGACCCTGCTCCTGTGACTATCGCTGTTTTATTTTCCACCTTATCCATTATTATCGTATCGAAAAGATTGAATACCAAAGAAACTGTGCACAGAAAGAAATGCTCGGTCGTGCGATGCTTTTATATCTCAAGAATTAAACTTACACATAGTTAATTTATAAGAAAGGTAACGTTTCAAACTTTTGTAAATAAGTTTTACTATCACGATACTTATCACCAAATATTTTATGATAATTAAAAGCTGTATTTAAATGCGTGTTTGAGAGAATCTTTTTTAAATTTTAATTGAATTTTAATTCAAAGGAAAAAGGCAGTGACTGACTTCTAAATTTTAATTGTTACACATCTATTTTTGTCTATGTGTAACATGTTTAATAGCATTCAACAATAGAATATAAATGTGATGAAGATATAAGATGTGTGTTTTATGTATATATATGTATATATATATATATATGTATATATATGTGTTTTATGTATATATGTATATATATGTATATATGTATATATATGTATATGTATGTATATGTATGTATATGTATGTAGATATTTTATGTACATATACATGTATATATATATACATATACATATGTATTATGTACATACATATACGGAATGTCCAAAAAATCTGGAAAACGGTCAAATGTCTCGGAAAGGATACATTTTAGAAAATAAATTCTTGAAATCAAAGTTGTACGGTTTGGAATGGATTATCAGATGGGGCAGTTAAAATCTACGGCCCATGCCGGACCTAATAACCGTATTGGGCCTAAATCACATTTTTTAAATGAGAACTCCTAATTTTTAATGCATATTCTTGATTAGCATGTTTCTTAGGGGGATAGAGGTCTCTGAATTTTGGGTTTGGAGCCTACGAGATCCACGAAGTATGGAAACGGTTGAATAGCTTGGTAAAAAAATGCATTTTAAAAAAAAAATATTCAAAGTTGTTCGGCTTAGAAATAGATGGATTTACAAATGGGCAGATTCTCAAAATTTGGGTCTAGGGCGCTGTTGGGTCACATTTTTTAAGAAAATCGGAAACTCGATTTGGATTATTTAACAAAAAATTGTTGAATTTCAAAAATTAAAAAAAAAATTTAATATTATTCATATAAGAACTAATATTATTAAAAATATTATTCATATAAGAAAAAAGTTTTAATATTATTCATATAAGAAACTTTAAAAATTTAGTGAGAAAAAATGAAATCTATAGGCTTAATGGGATTCAAAATGAGTCAGGAACTTTAGATCACCCTAACTTAATTGTTATGAAAATGAAAGTATAGTGAAAACAAGAATAAATTTTGTTTGGGTCTTGTGGGATTCAAAAGGAATCCCGAATTCAAAATTCAAAGTGACCGTGTCTAGATGCAAAAAATTCTGGACAAGAAATGCATTAACAAATGGAGGTTTCAACTTAGAGAAGTAGCGATCGAATAAAAACTGATGATTTTTAGTCGGATTTTATTTCATAATAAATACGTTTTAAAAATAATATTTCTCTATATCGAATCACTCATAGAATTTAAAAGAAAAAAAGTTGGAAACAGCCGAGACTTAAAAGGCTTGATTGATTGACAAAACGAGAAAGAGAAATATTCGAGGATCCTTTTCATACAATTCAAATACTCTGCTTCTTTTTTATTATGTCTAATGTTATATATACATTGTTTGTTATATAAGTTGTCATAATTTACTACATTAATGTGGCCCGAGTACAAAAAAACATTTCATTTTCTATTATCTATCTGTTGTGAGATATATTATACCGTATAATGTACACTGAGATATATTAGACTGTATGAATTACTTTAACCCATAAATTTATCAGATACGGTATACACATATCAGCAACATTCATGGGAAATTTATATCGCTCAAATATATATTGCTACGATATAACTTATAAAAAAGTTGTCATTTTTATAATTGTTTACAAAAAAATATTTAAATACACTGAATAAAAAGCTAATCTTGTCTCTTTTATGCCAAAAGGTGCAAATTTTCACTTTTTGAATAAAGAAGTAAAGTAAATAAAAAATAAAATAAAATAATAAATGATTAATGAATAATTTTTTAAATTTCAAAAATTTTGATCTCTAGAATTATCTGATTATATTTTACATTTAATTATAAATTGTCAAAATTTATCGAATTACATTCATAGCATAAGAGAGATGACATATAACCAGATACTTTTATTCCTTTACAATTAGTTATGACATTAAAATCGCAATAAAAGATGTTACAAAATTTTAATGTTAATCTTAATGAACAATGAAATTTGTTTCCTGGAAAACTTTGTTTTTTGAATTTTATGTTATTATTGTAGCAAATGAGCAATACGTCATACAACATGCATGTGCATAACGTATATTAAGATCTTTTCTACACTTATCGTGAGTCTCTTACGATGATTGTAACGCTCGTAACAACTACCGTAAGATTAAAAAAAAAAAACATGAATTTTCTTTGATTTCATGAAATTATATGTGACGTTAAACTTTATCCAGTCTTTTCTCTTTAGTAACAATGTTTTTACTGTCTGATATACCTCGTTTCGCTAGCTCTTCTATTACTTTCCTTTCTGATCTAATCGAGTTAAATCCGAATAGTTCGCACATCTTTTTTTTCCTTACGACTACGATCGCTTACGATTGTTTAAAGTGTTACAATAGATGTAGAACAGTTTTTACATATACGTATATATACATACATATAAAGGATATTTCTGAAAATTGGCGATAAACTTAAAAAACTGAGAGGTCAAATAAAATTGAGTAACTTTTGGTAAGTAACGCATTTGACAACGTTAATCTCAATTGATTTCAGTGTTTATTAAGTTTTAACTTTACTTATGTAAAGTGAAAATATACTCCGGTATCTTAGAAATTAATAAATTTATTAAATTCATCAAAAAAAGTTAATGAAAATTTTCATTGATCGAATGCTGTACAACTTGTTTTACAATAAAGAAAAGATTTTGCGCTTTTCTTTATCTAGATGTATAAAACATTATCAATTTTATTTAAATGCATCAAAGAGAATTAGCAATGAAAAGATGTAAAGTGAAATGTAAAATATCACATTACGTTAAAAAAAAGACGAGTAATATAAATACGAGTAAACATTTTTTATGGTTGTGAAACTAGAGGACGCCGAGAATTTTCAACACTTAAATAAAAAAATTAATAAAAAAATAAAATAAAATATTCAGAGACATAATTTTTTATTCCAATTTATCCTTGTAAAAACTATCACTATTCAATAAGACTAAAACTGACACCTAAAATATTGACATCTTAAGAAAACACTGTTTAACATAAGTTGTTACCAATTTAATATTTAAGACTTCCGCGTAAATATCAAGTTTGACTCTCGAGTTTGAGTCATGTACATTCTTTATCTGATACTGACGTTTGTTCAATGTAAACCTAATATTGTTACCAATTGTTAAATTTGACTAGATCTATCATCTTTTAAGTATGTCGCCACTTCTCTGAAATATACATGTATACATGTGTACATGCGTACATGTACACATATCTATATATACATTTCCATGTTTATGTTATAGTAAATACCTAAGTATAGGTGGGACCATAAATGCTATAACACATGAATTTATATACATATCAGGGTATTAATTTTTCATAACATTATCATTATAAGAAAGCGATTTATTACTGAATAATCAACAGTTGTGATGACAATCAGTTATGATCCCATGTACATGGTTTTTGATCTATAACCTTCAGGCTTATTTATAGATGTAAATGTTGATTTTTGTTCTAAGCTCTGAGCTATATAGTACTAATTTGCTTAAATTTTACAGCTAAAATCTGGTTCAGTTTCAGCAGAAAGTAGAAATGCTTTATGCTAAAAAAAAGTCATAGCTCAGAGCGCAAAAAACTAAAAGCTACTACGCTCTGAAGGTCAGGTTTTAATCTCTTTATAATCAGAGTGATAAAGATTTTTAAGTAACCTTCAAGCGATTTAAAAACTGATGTGCTTAGTTGTGTTAGCTCCGCTATAATTTTGACTAAACGGCACCACTAATCCAATAGAAATGATAAGTAGGAAATGATAAGTAGGAAAATGATAAATAGGAAATGATAAGGAAAATGTATTTAAATACACATTCTTAAAAATTTAACGAAGATATCAAAGAATCTTTTGAAGTCTTTTGTATTATCTATAAGTTTGTAAGAGCAATTTATCATCAAAATATTCAAAAAGAATGTGCATCGATCATTGAATTTAATTTTTCTTTCATTACATAATAGTCAGGTACTCTGAAGCGAGCTGCATCGGATCGACGGGATATGATGTTAGGACGCGAACCTTCTGCCCATCTTGAGTCATGAATTCGATCGCTTGTTCACCATCCGCGAGTCCAGTCTGCTCGATACTTCCCAGCTGATTAATCGTCGCGACTGCTGTGGCATCGGTATCCTCGTCCTACACAAAGTAGTATTTAAGTATTTTAATAACACTATCAAATATAATTATGATATAATTTTAATTATTGCGCGCGCGTGTGTGTAAGAAAATATAATTAAATCATGATACTCTAAAAATGAAGAAATAAAAATTTGCGATTCAAGAAATTTGTAGAGTTAAAACAAAGAATTGATAAAATTTATAGAAAGTTTATTATATTATATATAAAAAAATTAAGAATACGCGAAAAAATTTTGTTAAGATTCTGTTATTATTTGTATTAAACTAAAAATTACCTCAAGCGCTTGAACAATTGCTTCTGCATCAGCTTGAATTGCTGACATCTCGATATTCTTGTTTGTATTCGGACGCACCAAGATTCCATTTTCCTCCATAGTATCTTCGTCGACATGGATATTCAAGGCTTGGAGTTGTTGCGCGAACATTCCAGGATGAACCTTGATGATCTGGTTGTCGTTCAACTGGCCAATAAAGTGTCCTTGCGAGAAAAGCTGTCGAGCTTCTTGAATAGACAGCGGAATCGGATTTCCGTGTTCATCCGTAATCTAAGAGTAATAACAGATTCCAGATGAAAGAGGAATTTTAATTGTAAAGAACAGTTATTTAAAATAATCATAGATATTTAAGCTTCAAAGTTAATAAGATGGAAATATAAATATTCGCTAGAACTTAATAAAGTAATTTAGATAAATAATAAGATAACGGTAGATAAATAATAAGATAAAAATACAATTTCTAATATTCTAATGTTCTATTTATAAATTTTTACACGTGATAAAAATAAAATAAAATCTTTCTCACTTGCAAATGCAAATCCGATTCCGATAGTTCAATCTCTGACTGTTCCTCATTGTTGCTGGCTCCATTATTCATAATTTTATCGGTAATGATTTCGTCGTTCTCCATATCCAAACGTGACAAGGAATTCGCATTCGCCACTACCTCATCTTTGTTCTTTACCATGTTAGCATCAACTAAATTTCCGTTTTGAAATAATAATTGATTAATCAATTGATAAATTGACAATTGTGTGTGGGTGTGTATGTGTGTGTTTTAACAAGTTCATTAATTATGATTGCTCTACCTAAGTGCAATGTTCGTGATTGATTGGGGTCGTTAGACTCCTGATAAGAAACATAAAAAATCTGTTGGATCCCATCATTAGACGTTTCGTCAGTAGTTATTATTTGATTATTAAACGTCTGTTCGTTAGTTTCCCGTGAATTTGGCACAATTTGCCACACTTCGCCGATCGGGGATCCTTTTGATCTATTCACAGTTAGTACCTTATTTTCCCTATGTACCTGTAGAAATCGATGATTATTATTAATTATTAATGAAAAAAAAATAAAATTGCTGTACCTTTTTGTGCTTTGTCAGATTTGAACAGTCCGCGAAAGCTTTGCCACACACATCGCAAGAATAAGGCTTTTCACCTGCAAAAAATGACACCATTAATATTTTATAATTACATGAAAATTAAAAATGATACAAAAACGAAAGTAATCGTCCACTTTTTATGTTTATTATATTCTTTTACTTTTAAATTTGAGATACGGTTATCACTTTTTATTATATTATACCAGTGTGTAAGCGAAGATGTTTCTTTAGCGCCCACTGCTCCGTAAAGCCACGATTGCATTGGTTGCATTGAAATGGACGTTCCCCCTTATGTCGACGCACATGACATTTCCACGTATCTTTATGCAAGAAGCTCTTTGAGCAAAACTCGCATTTCCACGGCCGCTCACCAGTATGCCGTTTTACGTGTAGTTTGAACTGCGACGACGTAGTAAACTTCCGGCCGCAGAAATCGCAACTGTATGGCTTTTCGCCGGTATGAATGCGTATATGCTCTTGCAAATTGCCATTTTGCGAGAAGCTTTTGCCGCATTCTTTGCATTTGTATGGCTTTTGACCGCTGTGCCATCTAAAAACGGAGCCGTACAATTTTTAAGATGTTTATTTTAACTGATAGCTAATTAAATTTTAATTTAAAAAAAAATTCAAATAAAAAATTAATCAATTTAACACATGATCTTATTTAAAAATTCTAGAAAATTGAAAAATACATTTTTTTTCTCAAAATCTTAGAATTTCTATGCTTTAAAAACAAATGATGTGTTCAATTACCTGTAATGTAAAGTGAGACTAGTCTTGTGCGCAAATTGTTGATTACAAATCTCACAGAGATATTTTTTTTGACCCGTGTGGGTAGACTGATGATTAATCAAATTTGCTTTCGTCTTGAAACTAGCATTACAAGATTTACAAACATGCGGCCGATTATCCGAGTGTACCAGCTGATGTCGCTGAAGCAATTGTTTATGTTTGAAGCTTTTGTTGCATTTGTTGCAGACAAAACGACGTCCGTTATTGTGTTCGGCTTCCTTGTGATACAAGACTGAACTTGGGTGGTTTAGAACTCTGCCGCAGATATCGCAAGCGTAGTCCTTATCTGATTTAGTTTTCTGTAATATTATTGTACAATATATAAACATCTAAGAATCTCTAGAAATATGTGCAATTTTAGAAAAAAAAGATCGTACAATTATTATATAAAAAATAAAAGTGTAAAATATTTCTAAGCAGTTTTTGAATTAATATTGTTAATTCGTTATGATTTATAAAACACACACCCCATGCGTTGTCATGTGCATCTTCAAATCCGATTGATTTATAAAGTTCTTGTCACAAATGTTACAGGTGAATTTCTGCTGCTCATGTTCCACTCTCATATGCAATTCGAATTCTTCCTTCAATTCAAATTGCTTGTTGCATTTTTCGCATGTGTAAATCACATTTCTGGAATCTTTGATTACTTCGGGTTTTCCCGTGGTGTCCTGTTCTACTTTGAGTGTCTCATATGATTCCTGTACCTCGATATTTTCTTCGGTGGGATTTGAACTGTGTTGAGTTGTTTCTTGATGCAATGTTAGACTTTTTTTACTGTCAAATAACTTCTTGCATTGTGTGCATTCATGTTTGATACCAGTATGGAAACTCCTAAAGTATAAACGTTAAAAAGTATAAAAATTTTTGTTTAAAAATTGTGTGTAAGTGTGTGTGTGTGTGAATGTAATACTAAAAAAAAATCTTTAATTTTTAATCAAAAATTTCAAAACCAAGAATTTGGAAATGTAAGCACAATTCATAAATATAATACAAATATAAATTCAAATATATAAATATATTTAAATTAAAAATATTGATAAATTAAAAATTATAAGATATAAAACATAAATATAAAAGAAATCTAATTTATAGAAAAAAGAATTTTCTCATATTTAAAGTAGCTAAGATCTTTTAGAAACGTACAATCATTTGTGTATAGAAAATGATATTACTTATGTACTATGTATCTGCTGCGTTGTAGGAAACCTTTGCCACAGAGTTGACATGTGAATTTACTTTTTCGACGATGTAATTTTGATTTTGATCGCACTCGTCCACGGTTAACAACTACCACCTCACCCAAGTCTGTACCCTCTTCTGTTTCGAGGTGACCTATCACTTCTGCAAAATATGCATGATACGTACATGAAAAAAAAAATTGTTTTTAATTCTTTATTTGATCATTGTATATACCTTCTTGACCATCTTGACTAGAAGATTTTAACAGATCTTCTGAATCGTCAAACATTTCAGAATCATTGTCTTCCTCATCTATTACACCTTCCTCCTTGAATATCCTTTCTAATTCTTTTCCCTGTACTGCTTCTAAAAACCTGTGCACAAATTCATTGACAATTATATAAATTACAACCTACAAATTTTCATATTAGCATACCTCTTGGGAACTTTGCGCTTTCTTCTGCGTCTACCATCACCATCCACTTCTTCTTCCTCTTCCTGTTTATCCTCTTCACCTTGACTTGCAATATCCACAGAATTGTCTTTTGTTGCCTTATACAAAATATACAACATATATTGAGAGTTACAACATAAAAAAATAATAAATTGGCAACAATTTAATCACAAACCATCTCAGAATCTGCCTCTGTAAATACTTTGGGCGGACGTCCACGCTTTCTTCTTGGCTTAGTCAAGCCTTCCATCTGCAAACTCATTTCATGCTCTGCCGCATACATAGATCCATCTGGCATAACTAAAATACATTATTGTATATAACATTAAAATATACAAAATATAATAGTTTTGCAAGATAAAAGCTAAAGCAAAAATTCCTTACTCTTAATAATCATTTGCTGCTCGTACTGCTCATCTTCATTATATTGACCCATATTATCCACTTCTATTGCGTCAAAATCCACATTTTCCTTTCTGTTACGCAAGCGTTCTACCTTGCGCTGTTTCTCCACTTGATGTTTCCAGAGTTCACGTATTTTGCACTGACCAGCCACCAACAACTCAAAGAATTGTGCTGTCGTCTCCAGTTGGATATTACAACCCGAGCAAATTGTCCGTGGTAACTTTCCATCGTCATGAATCTTGAATTTGGAAATTTACAACAATTTATAAATACACATGTCATTACGAATATAATTTGTAAAAATAAATAGTTCATATACATACTGTAAATCTTTCACTGTTAATATATGAAATTGTAAGATAACGTGTCAATAGAGAAACTGTTTATCTCTGAATATATTTAAGTAGCATCTGAAGGCAATATGTAACAGCATAAACAGCGATTATATAAAATAATCGTGTGGTAAAAAGAAATAGACAAAACCAGAGAAAGAGAGTGGAGGTTCAGAGTGAAAAAGTTAATGAATAATCAAGTGAGCGATGCATAAAACGATGAACATTTGATCAGTGCAGTAGCTACATAGAATAGCTACGCGAAAATCGTAGTAGGAAATCAAGTTGCAGTCCGTTTGATTGCGTTTTGAAAACGCAGCGCCTCACCTTAAGTGGTAGATAACGATTCACGAGCGAGCAGCGATCCGACTCGCCCGTCTTGCTGACGAACAGTTGCTCGTTGCCGTTGTCCGCCGCGCATAAACGACAGATCTTCGAGTCGTACAGATGTACGTCTACCATATTCCTGACGAGGGACTATACACCGAAATTGAAAATTATCCCGAAAATAAATCGCAAAGTGTAAGGAAAAAAGGGAGCGTTACTAAAAGTTCATGTGAGGCCGATGTAAAAATACGTTGCGCGTTACCATTATTTCATATATCTAAGTACAATGTCGCGTAAACGTAACTCATTCCAACGTTTGGAAGGAGGGCAGGCAGGAAGTTCGCGTCGGAGGTCAGGTTAACTTTTCCGGCCTCTCTGATTTTCATCAGTACTGCCTAGTGATATTTCCAAATATGATAAATAAGATTCCCTAAAATGTTATTTGGTGATAATCACTGAACTCTAGGACCGGTATTCATGGAAGGTGATTGGTTCTTGCTGTTTGATTCAACCAATCACATTTAATTGTCATTTAGCTCGGTGAAAATCGTGGCAGCGATCATGTAATTTTCTCCCTAGGACGGAAATATCAGTTATTTTAATAATATTTAATAATTATAGCTCTCATTGGATATCGCTCATCGCGTTCCGTCTGCAGAGACATATAGAGCGTCGATCATCAGTATGAAAAGATACCTTTACTTTCGGTTCATCTACATTCTACAACATTGGACAACTTGCAGGGTTGCGTTCACTTCTCCACCCGGGTGCACTATAATACTAGAAGTACTATAGCATACGTGACATGTACTATAACAACTTCTAGTGTTATATGGTGCTTTCCATTTAGCGACACAAGTCGACACAAGTGTCATTCTATCTTTGTTATTTATGAATGTTAAAAAAAGATAGAATGATGCTTGTGTCGATTTGTGTCACTAAATGGAAAGCACCAATAGTTACCCGGGTGGGGAATCTGAACGCAGCCCAGAACGATGATTCATTATTCGCTACATACCTCATAGAAACGTAAATCCAATATTGTCTTTATGACATTAAAGTAATGCGAAGAATCGTCAAAATTTTTTAGTGCTTTTTTAGTGCTTTAGTTTTAAAATATATTAATGGATTAGAATTTTTCTTGTCAACATGACAAGGGTGTAATAAATTAAAGGAATGTCTTGCAATACGTGCCAAGTGAAATTTTCGTTCTTCACGAAAGACGTAAGTATCAATGCTTCATTTAACTTTAATTGGTTAATCTTCCGAAATAAAACGTTACTGAGAAGAGAAAATCTGTTGTTTATTTATTTTTATTTTGCTATTCGCTCAGATCGGTTGCCCAGGTTGTGGCTATTCTTGCTGTAGTAAATGCCTCAAGTACAAATACGATGTTCCTAATGCAGGGAAAAAGAAAGTTTGCGGACGTTGCTACAACAAGTTCAGCAAAATGAAGAAATCGAGTTCCACGGATGTCATCGCGGATGATACACCTAGTGTGAACATGGAACCACTTGCACCAATTGACATCACTACGAAGTAGAGAGATTAATTTTTACTGGATATTTGCAAGCAGTTTGATTGTTACATTTAAGATATATTTAAAAATATGACATTTTTTTTTAACATTAAATATTTTATTGTAGGCTGAATTCATTGGAGAATCCAGTAAAGCCTCCAATAGTTATATACAATCATATGAATCACTGGGATAGGCTTAAGAAGGGATTAGATCCAGCTGATCAACAGATTGTGGACAGACTACGAAAATTGAAAGATGAGGAACGGGACATTCCATTACCTACTGTCGAGGAGATAAAGCAAAGACTAGCATTGTTGAAGGGCCAAAATCCAGAGGCCGATGGAAGTAACGTCATAGATGTATGCGGATAGAATGCACAAATATAGTTGTGTCACATGGATCTTTATGGATTGATTATTACAGATACATCAAGTAGATAGAAGAACCGATCAGGAAAAGGCGGATGATTTGATTCAGGAATATCTTGCGCAAATGGAGTTGCCTTCAACCAGTGATCCTTGTAAGGATATCCAGGAAAGGCTCAATTCCTTGCAAGATGATGGCGGTAAAACTGTAAGTGAATGAAATTTATACTAACTGGAAATGTAAAATTTTAACCATCGATCTTATCCCTTACAGAGTTTTGATCCAGGCTTGAAGGATAAGATCGACATTTACAAGAATTTATATGATACAGCAAATGATTCTAACGTAGAGTTAATTCACAAAATTTCAGCAATGGAAATAGAGGTATGTATTTGTAAGTTTACTTACTTTTAGCGCTTTTAATTTTTATTTATAATTTATTTCATTCTGCAGTTAATATGAATTTGTTTTCTTTGAAATATATTTATGCGTTTACAATAGATATATTTATATGTTTATCGCATGGTAAATTATAATAATATACATATTATATAATTATATATTTGAATTTATTAAATAATTATTCAGTTTTTACGTAAAATTTATGTTGAAAAAATCAGACTCCTCCAAATATGGAAGAGGAAAGTGAGGCTGAAGATGAAGATGAAGATGACAACGAAAATGAATGTGTCATGTGTTCGCGGACTGCGAATGAATCTGATCTATATAGATGCAAGGGTTGTACAGGCGATCTTTACTGTCCTTCGTGTTTCGAGAGCTCCCATGATGAAAGTGAAATGATCGACAAACATAAAGCAATTCGCTTTATCAAGGAAGATAAGAGAGATAAATTGTCTTCTGCAAAGATGAGTCTGATACAGAAACTATTAACGTCAGATAATCAGAAGAACAATCACTGATAATTCATTACTGCAATATACGAAAACATTCTTCGGTTTCACAACGTTAATTCAATTGGACTACAATTGGACGCACATTAAAATCGGAAACACTTCTAACAAATGTACAAAATAATTTAAAGCAAATTTCTCTATTTGCTTAATGCAAGTCTTTTAGTCTCTAGGAATTGAAATTAGCTATACCGCTTTTGGCTGTGTCAGTTTGTAGTATGGTAATTCATTTATTAGTTTTATTAACTTTCTATTTTATTATTATACAACAGAAATAGATATGTAATAATGCACATTCGTGTAAGAGTATAGTCGGGTATAAATGATATCACGTTCACGATTATAACGCTGTTCTTTATAATTCTACAAAATAAATTTATTTTGGCTAGTTACTTTGTAAGTTTTGAAATCGTCCCAATTCAAGTTTTGTTTCGAAATTTGTTATAAACTTTATCTACGTTTTTAAATTTGTAGTTTGTTTTTATTATAATGAGTTGCAGCTCGTTCGATAGGGCATAAAAACCCTGAAGATTGAATAGGCTTGTTTAAAAAAAAAAATCACGAAACAAAGTTAGGCTCGCGGAATTGTGCCACATAGTAAAAAGTAAAAAAAGTTTATGGTTTATTTTTTTTTAGTTTAAAATTTTCTTGTGTCTTTCATTGAAGATTATCTGTTATGATTTATAAGAGTATAATGTGTCGTGCGCAATTGCCACACAGATACCATGCCGCGTTGGACTAGCGAGTGACTCTCATTATCTCTAATGCCCGAATCACACTAGCGATTGCGTTTGTGTCTGCGTTTGCGTTTACGATTGCCTCTTGGCCAATCAGAAGGAAGCTGCTGGCAATCTGATTGGTCAAGAGACAATCGTAAACGCAGACGCAAACACAATCGCTAGTGGGTGCTTTCCATTAGTTGACTCAAGGGGTTACGCCACCCTGACGGGACTAAAAACACGTTCAATTTCAATAATTTTTTTTGGCGCTGATACCGCAAATTAATTTTTTTCTTTTTTATTTTCAAATTGTACATGCTTTTAAAAGTACGTAAAAAAAAAATCAGTTCAAAATTCTGAAAATTGGTTAAGATAGGCGTATTTTGGTCCGGGTTGATTTTTGAAGGCGCCCTTGGTGGTGTAACGTCCACTGACGACATTTTTCATCTGAAAAAAAAACAAAAAATTTTTTTTTAAACTTTAATGCAATACGCATCGTGTAGCACACGGAATTTGAACAAAAAATTTTTTTCGATAAATGGGAGCAGTTTGAAAATTTTGTGTTGTTTTTAGCCCTGAATTTGTTATTTAAAACATTCATAAAAGTTGTAAAACTTAATATATCAAAAAATCCGTATGCTACACGATAGATAATATCGTAAAGAAGATACCATATAAATTTCAAATTAATCGGTTGGATAGTTTCCGAGATAATCGTGACACCGTTTCAAAAAATACAGTTTCGAGTAAAACGGAAAATAAAATAAAATTGTATTAAAACCTTAAAAATCGATTTTTTTTTTTGCTTTACCTTTTTACTCCGCAATTCCAGGGCCATACACGACTCCTTCAATGGCGGCAGTAATGTCCGCTGACTCTTTTTGAGCAGCTCTTCTTAGTTTTCGGGCATTTTTTGTGGCTTCTTCGGCTCGGATATCGGCGATAGTTATGCGAGCCTTGTCTTGTTCTTCGCACATTCGTTGCGCGTTCGGTCCAATTTTTAAATTTAACTGTTGCATGATTAATAAAACATTTTCGTAACCATCGTTGAATACGCTGCATGCAATATACGTTGCAATTTCGACGATTTTTGCACCGCTGGAAGTAACTTTTGGTGCCATTGACCAAATAACTGAATTCACGCTCTCATTGTTGTTCTGCGTGAATCCACCTAAACAACGCTCCAACAAATCATCATTGCTTAAGGTTTCATAAATTGGTTTAATTGCATCTTGAACGTCAGTTGAAAGAGGAGATGCATGGTTGTAATTTTTCAAAGATCCAGAAGCCTTTGCCTTTTGCCAGGTACACCAGGAGTCTTCACCGGAAGGACACAGATGATGCTGTGGTTTATCGTTGGTAGAAATTTTGTGTAAAAATGTTGCCCAAATAGCATTTTTCATTTCTTCTTTCGACTCACTGTGTCTTCTAATAGCAAGACCATAATAAACAGTCAGTTCGTCAATCAGTTTGGCAGTTAGTTTGCCCCTGCCACCAAGGCCTTTCTTATCTTTTTTTACTTTACGCAAATGTGTTCCCATGCGTTTTTGGACATGTCCAATACATTCCTTTTTCTTTATTTCGGTATCACCATACGGTTTCGAGTTCACCACACTTTTATAAGTCTTGCTATCTCCGTCTCCTATGTAATTTGTGTATTTTTCACCATATAATTCTTCGGATCTTTTAAACATTTCGCATATTGCATCAGGTTCCATTTTTCCAGCCGAACCTTCATGATTCGCAGAACACCTTCCTTCGTGGTTTTTCTGCCATTCTTCATATTCTTCAGTGCCTTCAAATTTATTCCAAAATTCACAAACTTTGCAGTAACTACTTTTTATCACGACATCTAAAACTTTGCCTGTGTGATATCCGATAATTGTTGCAATACCAAAAAGTGAAGAGAAACCACGTTTTCGCCAAGATCCATCCCCTGAAACGGTAAGTCCATCAACATTTTGTTTCTCGCCCTGTTTTTCTTTTTCATTTTTAACTGCATTTTTCATTGACGACTCACAAACAGTTTTTGCAGCGATATGAATAATGTTCACCACTTTTTCATAAAATGAGTGAAATATAGGTCTTGGCATGTCCATTATTCCACAAAATTTTTCTATCCCTGCTAATCCAATTCCAAGTAATCGAAATGCCAATACGATTCGTCTATTGATATCGTATGCTTTATTGTTTATAAGAGGAGACGAATATGCAAAAGTTGGTTCACAAGAGGCACATGATAATTTTATTTTAAATCCAAGTCCACGGTTTGAAACTTCAGTGAATTCAACTTTACCGCCACACTTCTTACACTTCACTGCTTCACTAATAATTGAAAAAACTGACACAAAGTTTATAATTCGATAACCGAAAGAAGCGTCAATTTCTATGTCTGCAGCATCGGTACTTTTCAATTTTTTCGAAGATGCGCTTGTGTTGGCTTCGTCCTTTTCCATTGAAAAACGATTTACTGGAAAATGTTTCTTTTTTTTACTTGTAGAAGGACGTCCTGTCATTTTTCTTGAACCTTTTCTATCGAGATAAGTGCGCTTAGACATTTTAACGAACTTTCGTAATACAATTCACGACGATGTTTACCGTAGCGCATCGAACGAAATACTGACTGCATGAGAGAATTTTCCGGTACAAACGCGCACAGAAGAAGCCACTATACATATATAGACGAGTTTTGAACGACAATAGGTCCTAAACTTGTTCAAACGCGCACGGTCGGCGAGAGGCGAAGCGGCAGTGACTACCTGCGACCCTCTGTCCGAAATCCGCTCAGTCACGCTGCCACTGTAACGCGCATAACTTCTCTATATTTGAAATATTTTTACCGGTCCAATCTTAAAATGTTCCTGACATTTCAGGCTTCAAAATAATGCAAAAAAAAAAAAATCCATTTTTTGAAAATTTCAGGGTGGCGTAACCCCTCAAGTCGACACAAGTCTAGGGAAATCATCATTTGTGCTTTCCATTTGATTTGTGTCGTTATGTGTCAATAGCTCAAGTCGACTTTTTCGAACTCTGCTTTTGCAGAGAGTTGAGGTGGGTAACATTCAGTTCTACCAATGTCGAAAAATAAATGCACCTATTTATTTGATCATATATTTGAAAAATTCGATTTTATTGGTAATAAGTGAGGTTAAGATACTTTCTCTTGTGATACTTTGTACAATAAATGAGAATTTATTATAAAAATATTATTTATGAAGAAAATTAATTATTTGTTAATTATATGTCATAGAAAATAATATACTTTTCATAATATATTACACGTAAGTCATATATTTAATTTTAGTTTATCAATATAAATTATAAATTTGCAATCTAAGATTTTGCTTTCGTATGATAGATTTTACGATGAAGAAAACTGGAAAAATAATTTTGGTTGAAAATTTGACGGACCGCAACTATGAGTTTGTTTTTTATAGCTGAATATTTCCTGAATTTTAGTATACACTAATTGTAAGAGTGGTCTACAATACGTGTGTCTATATATTTTTTCTTTGATTAATATTAACTTAATAGTTCCGATACAAATGTTTTACTCTAGATCAGAAGACATATTGCGCATCAACTTCTGCGCAGTAGGTGCTTTCCATTTATCGTGATTGGAGCTGCTGACTTGAGCTAGCTTGAGTAGACACAAGTCATGATAAATGGAAAGCACCCAGTGTAATTCGGGCATAATCTTCATATACCGCGCTCTCGCATACGCAGTAACAATCGAACGTTCGATATATCTAGATAACTTTCCTAGATCGAGATTCAGCCGAGATCGAGAATTGGCGACGACGTTCGTACATACTGCGCCGTGAGACGAAGCACGTATGCGACTGTCGTATCGCGTACTACAGGGTGAGCCATAAAGTTGAGCGACTCACCCACCGAATCCATCCGTGGCTAAATCGCCGACGCTCGTCTCGTCCAGCGATTCACTCACGATTGAAAGGAAGGACCGATCAGCCGTGTTCGGCAAGCTCGACAAGCCGCGGACACGACGACCTCGCGCCTGGTGGTCTCCGCGAGCACCTTGGCGGTCGCCGCGGTCTCGTGACTCACCCCGTACATACATACGTGCGTACGCGTGATACGTCGCGCATCGAAGCCGCACGTAACGAAAAATCGCGAATAAAGGCCGCCGACGGGCAAGAGGGCATCGTGCACTGTGTACCGTACATACGTGCGCACACGATAGAGATCTGATGTGACACGCACATAGGCGAATACACCGTACGCAGCCCGACACGCTTGCCACCGCCGCCGCAACCAGAGGCAGATCCTTTACGTTTGTATGCGCACGTCCGAGCTGCGAGCGAGACGCTTCGAACACCGCTCGGACCCCCTTTGCATGGTAAGCGGTTGGATTCTAGGTTAGAATCCGCAACCTTCTCGTAACCTCTTCTCGTAAACTCGTGCGCGGCGAGCAGCCGTCTCGCGTCGAGTCTCACCACAGTCGATTCAATCGATCGCGATCTTTACACGTCTCTCCCGAGCGGTACATCCTCGATTGTTCCGGAGCTTGACGCACGGACGACTTCGTTTCGCTTCTCGGTTTCGCTCGGTCGGGTGGACTCGACAGATCGGAGCGGTTTCGCCTTTCGAAGTTGGATCACCTTGGAGGTCTTTCTCCTCTTCGCAAGCCCCGCAAATCTATCTGAGACATTGTGATATAGATGATTGAGGATATGCCGCGTCGTGGCTTCTACAAGTGCCACTTGAGAGTCGTAGAGATCCGAAAGGTAGACCGTGTTTGCGTCGCGCACGAAGCTCCTTTTATGAGGAGCTAGTCTTTGTTAAACGGAGCCTGTCGTTTTGAAGCCCTTGTTCATGATGGAATCGATTCTGATGGTTTTTCATAATGTACACTGATCGCAAAAATACGAATAACTTGCATTCATGTATTTCTATCGTCTCTAGACTTGTATACGTATCTCTGCATTATTTTGACTACGTAGGGACATATCGATTCATCATAATACTCGCTTTCTATCACATTTAATGATAATCACAATAGTGATTATTTGTCTTCCAGAACTCATAAACATTTTTAAGGATATTCCCTAGCAGTGTAATAATACAAAACATCTGTTTCTTTTTTCTTTTTTTGGATATGTTCCACAAGGTGCATACATTCTAAGAAAACATGCCTCTGTTTGGAAAGTCCCAGAAGAGTCCAGCGGAAGTGGTGAAGGCTTTGAAAGAAGCGGTAAATGCATTGGAACGCGGCGACAAGAAGGTAGAGAAGGTACGTTGTTGCGGATACACGTCGGTTTCTACGATGAAATACATCCCCTTTTAGGCGCAAGAAGATGTAAGCAAGAATCTTGTGCACATCAAAAACATGCTATATGGCACAGCCGAGACAGAGCCGCAGGCAGACATCGTGGTGGCGCAATTGGCCCAGGAATTGTACAATAGCAATCTGCTACTTCTGCTTGTACAAAATTTGAGTCGCATCGACTTCGAGGTACGCTCTCAATATACATGAAACAATCCAATCGAATCGAATATTTTTTGTGGCAAAGACAAAAATGTATGTATATGAAATTATTACTAAACATCGGAATATATTTATTAGAACGCAGCATTAGAGTGCTCGCCTAAGATGTAAGAGTTCTAGTTTTAAAGCGATATTTAACATTATTCAAATTATTTTTCTTAAGTTATATTTAATGAAATAATTGACAGCTTTACTTTACAGCGCAAATCATTAACAATTTGCTGAATTTAATATTTCTGTTCCTAATTAAGGGAAAGAAGGATGTCGCACAGGTCTTTAATAACATTTTGCGAAGGCAAATCGGAACTAGATCACCCACCGTAGAATACATATGTACCAAACCTGAAATTCTTTTTACACTCATGTCTGGGTGAGTCTCTTTTATGGGAGATGTCAGTGGAATAACATAAAAGTATATATTATTGAACTCGTGTCTTGCAGTTACGAGCACCAAGACATCGCACTTAACTGCGGCACAATGTTGCGAGAGTGCGCGAGATACGAAGCTCTGGCCAAGATCATGATCTACTCGGATGACTTTTACAACTTCTTCAGATATGTCGAGGTTTCTACGTTCGATATCGCGTCTGACGCTTTCTCTACGTTTAAAGTACGTCATGCTCTACAATACAAATATAAGAAGAATGTGAAATAATTTCTTTTTGGATATTATTTACGATTAATTTTACTCTTTCGTTAAAAATTTAAATATCTCTCACTAAATATTTAAGTATGAGAAAAATGTTCTAATTACTGTAAAATTATTTAATCATTAATACTATTAATAATACTATTAATATATGCTGTTCAATATAATCAAACAACTTATTACCTTTGTCCAGGAATTACTTACGAGGCACAAAATACTCAGCGCTGAATTCTTAGAGATACATTACGATAAAGTCTTCTCGCACTATCAAAGGTTACTCAATTCAGAAAACTATGTAACACGACGACAGAGTTTAAAACTGCTGGGTGAACTGTTGCTCGATAGACACAATTTTACAGTAAGTACTTGTCTTTGTCATGCGAATGACGTTCATATAATTACACTTTTCAAAGGGAGATTCTTCAAACATATCTCAAAGTATGATATAATTTCTGCGTTACGTATATGAGTCACTGGAAGTATTGCTCAAATAATGTACTATGTTTCGTAAATAATATAAATACAATATATTTTTAAAAAGAGGATATATTTCGTTAGCATATGTTCCTCGATTATAAACAGTCAATATATAAAATAATGATAACAAAAGAAATATTAAGAAATGCAGCAACAATTTATGTAAACAAAAATTCTTAAGATATAAGATTATATTTTGCTAAGAGTATTGTTAGTAAAATAATTGGTCAAGTTGCTTAATCTATCGACAATTAAAGACACATTGTAATATAATACAAGTTAATGGCGATACAATAGTGGAACGTGTTCTTGACACTTTCTGATAACTCGAAATCTTCATGCCTTTTTCGTTGCATTCATGAGAAGTCATTGGCAAGTGATAGCAGCCTATCATTGGAACGGATTCTTATGTTAAAACTGTTACAGGTTATGACACGATATATATCAAATCCAGATAATTTGAAATTAATGATGAACATGCTGAAGGAGAAATCTCGTAATATACAATTTGAAGCTTTCCATGTCTTCAAGGTATAGCAGCATTCAATATAAACAAATTTAAATCTTTAATTCGCAAGTTGAAGATCAATATTAAATTTCTATAAATCTTTGAGTTTCTTTTAATGCACAGCACAAAATTTCTTCTCGAGTTTAAATAATCATTCCAATAAACGCGTAAGAACGTTCTCATCAAAAAAGAGGGAATGAAGGATTAAACAATCTCTTCCGATTGTGTTCAGGTATTTGTGGCAAATCCCAACAAACCGAAACCTATTCTGGACATATTGCTCCGCAATCAGGAGAAGCTGATCGAGTTCCTGACGCGCTTCCACACGGATCGTTCCGAGGACGAGCAGTTCAACGACGAGAAGGCGTATCTGATTAAGCAGATCAAAGAACTTAAGTCTGTACATGATAATTAAGTCACGAAAAATACAATTATTGCTACTGCTACGACTAACTACCACTACAATCATTATTACTAGAGTCTACTGCTGTTGCTAATTACGGTTTTATCACTATTATATAGTTATAATTTATCATCATCACTGTCATATTGTCATCATTATTACGATCATCGTCATTACCATTGTCATCATCATCCCGGCATTATTATTACTATTATTAATTTTATTTGTGAGTAAATAATTCACTGTAAATAAAAATTACATTTATATCTTATTGTACTATACGCAGATCGAGTTGTCATCGTTGTCAGCGTTCTGCCACGTTTTTAGGAATGAATCGGTTATTAAAGCAGAATGAAAACTTAATTGTCTTGATTTTTGCGGCTTTAGTCGCGAGATTGTCAGCTCTTTATTTGATTTTATCGTATTTAAAAACTGTTGCACATGTATGAAGATATAACACTTTTTTCCAACCACTTCTCGCGTTTTTAGATTATCTCTTTAAAATCAGATTTATATTTCAGTTTAATACACTCTCATTTTTACGATTTGAATCTATCAACAATTCAAAATAATACTATGCAAATAGAATTTTTTAAATTTAATGAATATACATAATTTGCTAACCTTAATATCACGTGCACGATTTAACAATAGCTGCAACAGCAAAACTCATTTCAGTGAAAAGACGTGGTTTCTGCACGTTATTTCGATCAGGTTCACAATTGGGATACAATTTCTCCAAATCCTTAAATTTTTGCAATTTTGTTACTGTTGTGTCTTTCAAGACTTTTTGTTGAATACTTTTCATCAGCCAATTTATTTGCGGACACATTGTTATAGCCTGAAAAATATTGAATAAAATATATAAAAACAGAAGAAGTATTTAAGGATGTACAAAAAATTATAAGTGTTTAAAAGTGTAATGAAAAATTGTTAAAGAAGAGATTAAAGGATTTTTTACGAAGCTGGAAAATTTAAGAATACATAAAACATAAGATGAGTGCTATAAAAAGTTTAAGAATTTGAAAATTATTCTCTCTAATTTAGTGAGCTATACCTTTGAGTAATCTTCATCCTGATTAAGCAGCCATATTAAAGTGGCGCAATGCAGAAATACCTCCTTGTTTTTCAAAGATCCGTACAGAAGCTTCACTAACTCCAATGCATACTCTTTCTAACAATTGACACAAAATATTTTTCAAAGTGTACTGAATATAATATCAGAATTATCGGCTTTTTCTAAATTTACCTTGAGGACATATTTTCTTGTGTAGGGATACTTTGTCAGGGTGATTAGAATGCTGCACGCTCGCAAGCAGACTTTCATCCATGGTAGCGATCTGTTGTTCTGTGCTATCGTTTTGTAAATGTCATCGGCCAGGTTCAGCTCGCAGAGAATGACACAAACGGTCGGTGAAAATATCGTTATAGTATCTGGTGAGCATAAATTATTTATTATTTATATTGTCAAGAGAGAATGCTAGAAAATCATGACCTAAGGAAACAATACAGCATATGAGAAATTTATAAAAATAAATTTACTTTAAATTCTTCTTTACATCTTTTGAAAATATCATTATCATTAAGAAACAGTTAATGTTTTATTCCTTAAGTGAGAATCATCTACCTAAGCTACTCAAGCAAGTGAGCAACATCCCGACGCTGCTGCAATTGCGCAACGTGTTGATCACTTCTTGCCAGTAGTCGCTGCCCGGAAGTGCAAGTTTCACGTCCTGATCCATCTGAATAGCTTCTCCGCATTCTTCTCGGATTTTCGTGGCGATCAAAGCAATCTTGTTTTGCTGTCGCTCTTCGCGTTCCATTCTCTTCTGTCTGTAACACCGCTGCAACGTGATTGTTGCCTGACGCAGAGACAGATAATACAGTCTCTCTCGTCTACCAGCAATGTAAGCTCGCCAATAAGTTTGGATAATTAACGTGGCACACTTGATAATCTCGTATTTTTGCGTTGCAATTTTCATTCTGTAATACGATTGAGTGACTATTGCAGCCTGACGCAAAGCGACAAATCGTTTCCTCGCTGTCAAAGCTCTCCAGCGTGCTTGCACGACGATGGCTGCACGAGTCAGCAGATATTTTCTCCTCGCGGCACGAGCAACTCTCTTCGCACGCCATCTTCTTTGCATCTTCAACACGTAGGTTTTGTACTGTTCGTACTCATTTCTCATTTTGATCATTCGCCACCAGGATTGTATAGCGACGCACGCTTTTCTCCTCGTCAAATATTGTTGGCGATCCACGCGAGCTAGGACACGTCGACGCCAGTGTGTCTGCAGGAAAACTGTGCTCTTGCGAAGCTGCAGAAAACTCCTTCGTTTCTGACGGACTACCACAATGTTACGCCACCAATTCTGTATTCGTATCGCAGCGCATCTCGTCTCTAAGTAACGTCGTCGGACGGCCTTCGCTGAATTAGCACGACGGTACCACGATTGTATTAGCAAAGCTGCTCGTCGCTGCTTCAAATAATCCCTCCTGATCGTTCTCGCCCGCCAATTCTTCTGTATAATACATGCTGCTTCCCGCAGTTGCAAAAATTCCAAGCGTTGATGTCTTGTTAGTTCGATTCCACGCCACCAACGTTGCAATTTCAGGCAGCAAGACTTGCGGAGTTTATATTTGCGTGAACACGTCGCAGTTCTCCACCATGTTTGTATCTTCAAGCAAGCGACTTCTTGCTTATGCCTTCGGTACGTTCTCCACGTTCTTTGAATGAGAACAGCACTCTCCCGATACAGAAGGTACTTCTTTCTGTCGATCACGCTTATCCACCATCTCTCAATGCTACGCGCGGCAGCTCTCATCAACAGGAAATTATTGTGCGCTTTTCGTACCAACAAATGTTGTCTCCACCAAGTCTGAATGATACAAGCGTTCTCTCTACTATGGAGAAACCATTCGCGCTGTTCCTGCGTGATTTTCACAGATCTCCACCAGACCTGTATTTTTATGGCGGCATCTTTGCGTATGAGATATTTAGAATGTTGCAATTTCATCGCTCGCGTTGCTCTCCAACGGCTTTGAATCGTCAACGCAGCATTCCTCAGATTGCAATACCGACTTCGTTGGGCTCGCATCAGCAACGTAGCTCTCCATTTCTTTTGCAATGTGACCACCGCTTTATGTCTTTTTCTTAGCTCTTGCAATTTCTTTGTGTTTCCTCGCACCTGCCTCCACCACTTCTGAAGTTGTATTGCGGCTGTTCGGATGTGCAAGTACCTTTTACGTTCCTCAGTATCACAATAAATTTTGATCACGTGTGAGGAGAGCGTTGTTTTACGCCTCCACATGCGTTGGATTGTTATCGCGGCTTGATCTCTACGTGCACGCAAAAAGTTCCTTGTGCCAATGTACCAGAATTGCGCTCGCCACCATCTCTGAATCACGCGTGCCGCCCGATCGAACCGCGGCGCCTGGTATCTGTGAATAATCTGCCAGAGAAGTGACAGAGTCTTTTCGCAGTGACCATCGACGATGCTCTTCGCGTCTATATTGCCCTCGAGAGCATAGCCGGCCTGGCGTAAAGCACCCAACGCCATATCCACGTTGTGCACCTTCTGTAGACGCGATATCGCCGGTACCCGACAACGTTGGGTCAAACCTCGAGTACCGGTGATAAGCTCCATCGCACGACACAGTCGCACGCCGTCACGTAAATCGTGCCGTATATTCATTACCGCGTAATCGTACTCTTCAATGTAAGTCTGCCGATAAGTGAGCACATAGTCATAGCCACGCAGTAGTCTAGTCACATCGCCGATGCCGCTTAGGAGTTCGCGCGAGAAACTCAGCAAGATCTCGCGGCTCTCCTTGTATTGGGCGCGTTTGTGGAATAGGCATGGATCATGGCCGATCAGTTTATGCTGCTTAGCATAATCTAAAAAATATACTAGAAACAGAAATTTTCTCAGAATAAACTGGTTTAGCTGCGTGACGAACTTTTGGCTCGGGTCGGTTTTGTGGTAACCAGACATCTTCGTCAGTCGTGGGTCCGAAAAGAATCTCGTTAACAAGAAGCGAGTCAGTCCAATTATATCATTGTTCGAGCGTAACGAAATGTTCTCGCTATATACGGTTTCCAAGCCGATACGTAGCCACAGAGGATTGTAACTCAGGAATAAGCTCAATATGAGCTTCTGCAAGCCTGTTATCAAGACAGTACGGATTTAGAACATTATAATGTACAAGATTTAAAATTTATCAAACAGAAAGCTTTCTTTAATTGAAAGAAAATTAAGGATTAGAAAAACAAGACTTAGTTTATAATTTCAACTATATGTAAATATACCACAAAAAATTATTCAACGCACCGATATCGCGATGAAGATTACGATCCGATCTAATACATAAAGTTCCCTTGACGATGTACAGGTTGGTACGTGAAAGAACTTGCGTAACTTCGTCGCGTTTGAACATGGCATTTGCAGCTTTTCGTAATGTGTTTAATCTCATATTCGTGTGATACCTAAAAAAATTACTAATTAAAATAATTGCCGTTGGTTTAGAATTAACTTTATATCGTAATTTTTAGAAGCAGACTTTTCTATATTATTAATATAATGCGCACCTAGCAGATACAGCTTCTTTGGTTTCTGCCAATACAGTATTCTTCTGCACTTTACACGTTTGCCATACTTTACCAATGTCCACTACAGCACTTTCAATGTCAACGGACAAGTCCTCCGGCGAAGATAGTAGAGCGTTCAACCACTTTGTAAATGCCAACTCTTGCTGCAGCAGCCACGGCTCGTCAAAATGTACTATACTGTTGTAATAAGATGACCAAAACAATCTTGTTAAAATAATCGTTAACTTTTCAGTCTTGAATTAAAAATTTGCAATAAAACGTATTCTTTCGCAAGTTAATTTACGAATATAAAAAATTAAAAATTTATACAGAAACGACATTAAACAAAAAATTATGAGTATAAATTATGGATTCTAAATTTATACTAGTAATGTAAAATATTTTCTCTGTTACATTACAGAACTCAGCTAACTTTTTGAGAAATGGATCTTCCGTTGTAGATGGTGCGAAAGGATCCAATTCGCATGTTTCATAGATGAAGTACTCCTCTTTATTTAGCTTTTTAAAACTCGAATCTCTGATGGATGACGGATTATACCACTTTGTATTACATAAGGTAGTGAGGGACAATTTGTTTATCTTGATCGCTGGTACATTTTTCGTGTTCCTCTCTGTAATTATAAAAAACGCAAATTAGAATATTATTAAAAATACTTGATTTTTTTAAGGCAGAGCTTACTTGCAGCAGACGCATTTAGTTGTAACTTCTTTCTGTTTCCACCATCGCACAAGATATTATTTTTTGTAACTCTGCCGGTTTTCGCGTTACTCAGCTTCGATAATGACATAGATACTATCTTGGAATGCAAATGCTTCTTTGGTGGAGAAATCTCGATATACACATCTCCCATCTTTTTGGCCGCCTCAATATTCCTAGGAATGACTTCAAAACTGAAGTATTCGCAATTGGTTGTTTGGATACTTGGATTTATGTCCACCGTAAAATGTTTTGTGTATTCATTAGGATCTTTCGGTATATGATGTTGAAATTGAATCGGTGACGATGAAATTAAATTTTTTATATCGTTTATAAGAGGGCACGTATCGGGCTTAATCGGTGACAAGTTGTGCAAGTTTGCCGATTGTAGTGCAGGTACTGCATTGGCAGGAATCTTCGTATCGTAAATTGTGGGCGTCTCAAGGAATGGACTACGACTGATATTGAATGTTTTGTGTTTATCTAAAATCTGCGAAGTTGCGGATTCTATTGATTCCCTTTTCGCTGATTTGGGAGAACTCGAAATTACATCCGCAGACGTGAATGTAAATTTATTCAAAACTATGGAAAAATCAGACTGAATCTTATCTTTGTCACACTCCAGGTTTTCAACGTCTTCATTCTGCTCGTATAGTATACTGCTGCAAGGTTTCTTTTCCTTAATGTATGTGACTCTGCGTGCATCTTGTGTCCCATTTGAAGGAGGCAAGTCTTGCTGCAGAACACTACCATCACTCCACACATTTGTATTTTGCTCGCACAAGATACTTTCCAGTTTATCATTATATGTTCCATTGACTCTATCATCTTTTGCTTGCAATGCACAAGTATTTGCTTCATTGTTATTTTTATTTAAAATATTCTCCTTATTTAGGTCACTCTCGTACTTAGACAGAGACTTGCATTGTTTTACTTGTGTACCAAAATCATTGACCAGAGACAGGCTACTAGGAACTTTCGCTGTATTATTTCGATAAAGTTGTCTGTTTACTGTTGATCTGGAAATATTCGACGAGTTTGATGACAGAGCCGGTTTCAATCTCTTTCTTATTTTTTTACTTTTTTTATCATCCTTAGCAGTCGTCGATATGATAATATCATATTTAATTCGTCGATTATCGGTAAGTTGCAGCACATCTCGCCAACATCCTGCTTCTTTAGGTGACCATTTAATATGTATTGTACTGTTGCTGTTCCCTTGAATCTCTAATTCAGACAAGCTCAAAACAATCCGACGTTCCACAGACGGTTGCTTTGTCACAGATATCTAAACAGTAATTAGTCATTAAATAAAACGTAAATTAAATGAAAAATCAAGGTCTGAGAGTACTCGAAAATATTCTATTACATAGTTATTTGTATGTGGTACATAATTCTATATGAAAAAAATTAAGATAATTTAATTTGAGGAATATATTTCTCGTACATTTAATGTCTTGTCACCATCATTTCTCACATCTAAATGGCATTCTATATTGGTGTTTATTTTAGTCTCCAGTTCAATCCTTGTTGCAGGCTGAAATGGTGCAAGTAACATACTATAATGAAGTCTGTTTGGTTTTCCAACTTCGGATGTAGGATAAGAAGGATCCATCCTGTATTATACAAGCCCTCGATATGCTGTAATTCAAATGTGTGTGTATATATGAATATATGACAAATTAAGTTGCAATGCAAAACATGATGATAGCTCCGTTATAGAACACAATTGAAAATATTAGGTTCAACGGAAAGCGTATTGTCAATTATATCACGGTTCTTACATCGTACGTTGCAGGTCTTTTGCTCAGAAACTAACGCTCTCTCGAATTAAACATAAATACGGAAAATGATGGCCATACCTATCAACAGTAACGGACCTCGTCAACTCAATTTGAACAGGCATGCGAGTAACTTCCACGAGCAGGGCTGTCAACCTTCGTGCGAAAGCGTTGACAAGAGAGTTTGGAGACTCCGCGCGGTGACAACTCTGATTTCAAGGACTGCGTTCCGTTTCACGCATGATGCGCGCATGATCTATAGTATACGTAACGTGTACTATAGATAAATGCGTGCATATGCGTGAAACGGAACGCACCCAAGGTGTCTTTTCATGCCGGCGCTTCATTTAAAGCCTTGAGTCTGTTCTTTTTAGCTGCACTGCTGAACTAGTGCAATAAGTAGAGTGAAAAAATATATATTTGTCTCATTTTAACTTATTGCACCAGTTCAACAGTGCAACTAAAAAGAACAGATCCCTTGTGTCCACGATATCAGAAATCGGTCTGAAATCTTGATCCGAGAAATCTGTAGCCAATCAAATTGCAGTTTTTATGGAAAAGTTTCTATGTGATAGAATGAGAAAGCACTAAGGGCAAATCAACGTTCTCACTCTGTTTTAAACTGTCAACTTCCGGCTTCACTCTGCAAGCAAATTGCTTGGGTATCGATCATGTAATTTTTCACATGAAAAGTGAACTCAACGATTTCAACCAATGGAATTAGACTCATTGAGCAACTCATTAGGTTTGTTTGCGTCGCTTGCCCCAACATGCTCCTACTCGCTCCAATACGCTCCAAACTATAGTATTACGTTACGTATACTATAGATTGGAGCGTATTGGAGTGAGTAGGAGCATATTGGGGTATTGCGACGCGAACAAACCCATTGATTTTATTGGTTCAAATCGTTGAGTTCACGTGAAACTTTTCACGTGAAAAATTACATGATCGATACTTTGGTCTAGGTATATACGTCATTGGGTATTATACGTTTTTGACGTATTTTACAGTAAAATACTGTAAAATGTAAAAAACCCTAGAAAATGGTCGAATAACCCAATCCTGAATATAACTATTGACGTTAAGGGCCCGAGCACAGACCATTGCATAACGCATAACGCATATGCATAAGAAATCTGATTGGTCCGTTAGCATGTGCATAAGGAATTCGACCAATCGAATTTCTTATGCATATGTATTATGCATTATGCAAAAGCTGTGCTCCCCGCCTAAGCCTTGTGCCCACCAGAAATTGGTCCGAGATTTCTATCCGAGAAGTGTCCAGCCAATAAAATTGCCGCTTTTCCATAAAACTTGCTAGTTGATTGGCTACACATTTCTCGGGTTGCGTTCCGATTCCCCACCCAGGTTATTATAACACTAAGACCGGTATTCATAGTCGGATCTTATAATTAAGATCATCTTAAGTTTATCTTCAGATACTCCGTAGCCAATAAACTGATTCGTACAGCATCTAAAGATAAACTTAAGACAATCTTAAATATAAGACCCAACTATGAATACCGGCCTAAAAGTTGTTATAGTACATGTCACGTATGCTATAGTACTTCTAGTATTATAGTGCACTTGGGTGGGGAATCTGAACGCAACCTCGGACGGATTTCTAGGGTTTGTTCGCGTCGCAATACCCCAATATGCTCCTACTCACTCCAATACGCTCCAATCTATAGTATACGTAACGTAATACTATAGTTTGGAGTGTATTGGAGCGAGTAGGAGCATGTTGGGGCAAGCGACGCGAACAAACCTCTAGTATCATGAACACCCAAATGGCCTCCGAACACACCCATAGGGACTCTACCCCCACATTCGCTCCCGAAATAGAAGGCAACGACGGCTGGAATCGGGCATATCGGAATTTGTTCGCTATCATTCCACTTCGAGCCCCGTGTTTATGTTAAACAATTTGGCGTATTACCGCGAGTGACTCGGGGCTCGATTTAAAGTGAGTGCGGCAAATAATTCTGCCAGAAGGGTCCTCGTTCGATCCCCAACGTAACGTATTTTATTATTAAGAGAAACTTGGCGGTGATTCCCTCGTCCAATGCATCGATCACGGCGGTGAGACCCCAGGCCGACGAACGCGACGAGGATAACCCGTAAGTACTGTGTGTAACGGATAATTTTTCTCATCACTTTGCACTTTGTTCCATTACTTGTTTTGGATTCAATAGTTATTCCACGGTTTACGCCCTTTTTACGGGTCCTAAAGCGTTAGTCGAGATTGCGAGACGTCTGCGGGCACGTAAGAGCCGTTAACAACGGCTACACTTTCCAGTGGGAAACCTCGATCAGTTCAGCTTCGCGTCCTACGATGGCTGAATCCAGCGATTTAGATCGGCAAATCGAGCAGCTGAAAAAGTGTGAGATTATCAAGGAAGCTGAGGTCAAAGCCCTGTGTGCAAAGGCACGAGAAATCCTGATCGAGGAGAGCAACGTACAACGTGTTGATTCACCTGTGACAGTAAATATTTCTGTTTCTTGTAAAAGGTGATCAGATTGTTAGAATCTGAGTGTTAAATATATTGAAGCCTGTATGCAATGTTTTCCTTAGGTTTGTGGAGATATCCATGGTCAGTTTTATGATTTGAAGGAACTATTTAAAGTAGGTGGAGATGTGCCAGAAACAAATTATCTTTTTATGGGAGACTTTGTAGATAGAGGTTTTTATAGCGTCGAAACGTTTCTTCTTCTACTTGCATTAAAGGTATGTAAAAATGTCAAACATGGTTTTAATTACTTTAAATATTTGCATAGAAATTAAGGAGTTGTGTCTTTGTATAAATATATATTTAAATTTATGTGCACAATATACATATATATATATATATATATGTATGTATGTATGTAAGTGTGTATGTGTGTATTCCTTGATATAATTTCAATCTTGCTCTTCATATTTGAAAAATTTTATAAAAATTGTTTAAGAGAAATTAAGATAGCTAACAAAGTTGCTATTATAACATAATTTTATAGTTTGTGTTTTGCCACAGGTCCGTTATCCTGACAGAATCACGTTGATAAGAGGAAATCATGAATCACGACAGATAACACAAGTTTATGGTTTTTATGACGAGTGCTTACGCAAATACGGTAGTATAACAGTATGGCGATATTGCACAGAGATATTTGACTATTTATCGTTATCTGCCATTATTGACGGCAAGATCTTTTGTGTTCACGGTGGATTATCGCCTAGTATTCAGACATTAGATCAAATCCGGACTATTGACAGAAAGCAAGAAGTAAGTTTCTTTTTGTTTACTGTAATCTTTTTATAACAACAATAAAAATGGAACTATATGTATTTGATTGAAATTACAGTTTTAATTATTAAATTTATTAAGTAATTAAATTTAATTAAATTTGTTTGATTATACGTCACAGATGATACATCCTATGTTAGGCTAAAGCCGATTTCGTTACAATTGTTTTTATGAAAAGGTAGATTATAAGCTTCTTGTTCAGTTTCTATTTGAAAAATTAGATTTGCTTTATTTTTATCATTTGGAGGTTTTGTCCTTGAAGGGACAATACAATATTGGGATTTGTTTATCCTCTCTCAGTTGTCATAAGATTCATGTTTTTATTAGAGTAAGATATTTTTTCACTCAAAATTCTTAGTGTTATTTGTAAGGGCAAGTTCGGACAACAAATTCGAACCTAAATCTACTTGATAAACAAATTGTTCTGAGCTAACACACGCTATAGTTTAAATATAAAAAATTGAATTTTATTAATTTTAAAGATGATAAAATGTTATTATTTTTAAATGTTAAATTTTTAAACATTTTTTGGTTTAATGCAGGTTCCTCACGATGGGCCAATGTGTGATTTGCTATGGTCAGATCCCGAAGACACTCAAGGCTGGGGTGTTTCGCCGCGTGGTGCTGGTTATCTCTTCGGAAGTGATGTGGTAGCACAGTTCAACTCTGCCAATGATATTGATATGATATGCCGAGCCCATCAGTTAGTAATGGAAGGTTACAAGTGGCATTTTAATGAGACTGTATTGACCGTCTGGTCTGCGCCAAATTATTGTTACAGGTATATTTGCACTCATAGTTTCTTTCTCCAGTAAAACTATATATTATATGACTAATCAGTTATTTGTTTATCAATATATATATGTATATAGTGATTCACAAAACTGATTAAATGTATCATATGATATACAATATTATCTACAACTAGTTGATACGAGGAGGGCAATGAAAACCGACTTTTGATAGCAACATACAAGCAAATAGATATCTATGATTTTGCTACAGATAACTTCGTTCACGAATTTAAACAAAATTCTGAACGGTATGATTTGATCAGTTTCATGAGTCCGTATATTTCCAAATTTTCTTGTTTTTATCACTTTGTCTGTAATTTCAATCAGAAAATATTTCGTTTGCTGTTTCTTGTCAATATATTTTATACTTTTACTTAAGTATTTCAAAGTATTAGGAATGGCTAGATACTTAAATTTATATTATTTTTTTAATTAGATGTGGCAATGTAGCTGCAATATTGGAACTGAATGAGCATCTACAAAGAGATTTTACGATATTTGAAGCAGCGCCGCAGGAAAGCCGTGGGATACCCAGCAAGAAACCACAAGCAGATTACTTTTTATAAATAAGCTGTTATAGAGTACAAAAGAAACTATCAGAGTCATGTCAGATCGACTTGGGGAATTTGCTTCTTCTCTTTCTCTTTCGTAGATCAGTTCACATTGAGTGTGAAGAAGAGCAATTAAAGACGAGTGATTGAATATGAAGAGGAGAGATAATTTGCTATTATTTTTTATGGCAACATGATTTCATGATTTTCATAATTACATTGGATTTATCACACATTTGGCTGGAACTACGACAGTATATCTGTAAGAAACTGATGTAAAGTAAAATAAAACTTCCATTTAAACTGATGTTACGTGTTACCTCATTCAATTTAAATTTTCGAAAAAATCGATTATGCAGAGGATGTTCCGGAAAAAAAGTTGAGATTACGTTTTAGCAGAGAATCGTAATAAATTGCTCATTAAATAAGTAATTATTTAATTAAAGAATAGCCACACGCTTGGACAATCTGCGCTGTCTGTACACTATCGGTATGACAGATTTTCTAACCCTGCTACTGTCAGTTTTAAACACTTTATAACTTTTTTCCCTGAAGAGTGACGATTTTAACCATAGACATAGTAAGTATAGACTGAGCATCCTTTGTATAAGCGGTGATGCATACGATGAGAGAGAGAAAAGATATTAAGATGAGTTTCTCTCTCTTTTCAATGCCGGAGAGTGGGGAGCACTTCTCCTCATCGGCACTCCCACTCTTCGGCATTGAAAAGAGAGAGAAACTCATCTTAATATCTTTTCTCTCTCTCATCGTATGCATCACCGCTTATACAAAGGATGCTCAGTCTATACTTACTATGTCTATGATTTTAACTTTCAAATTAGCCTCGTGAAACTAAAGCCGGGTCTACAATAGTAAGCTTTAAACCGTAGGAATTTGACCAATCACAGTCAACTATGAGGAGAATAACCAACTGTGATTGGTCAGTTTCTTACGACTTAAGGCTTACCATACCTATAAGGCCTGGTCTACAATCAAGTCGTAAGTCGTTATCGTAAGAAATTAACCAATCACAGTTGAATTTAGAGAAGAATATTCAATTGTGATTTGTTAATTTCTTACGACAACAACTTACGACTTGATTGTAGACTAGGCCTAAGATCCGGCCTAAAACTTTGTATCCACGATACGAGAAATCAAGCCAGAGAGCTTGATTCGAAAAATATGTAGCCAATCAACTTGCAGTTTTTATGAAAAAGAGGCAGTTTTATTGGCTGAACACTTCTTGGATCTCGGACAAATTTCTAGTATCGTGGACACAAGACTTAAGGCTTGTCTACATTGAGTCGTAAGTAGTAAATCTTAAGCCATAAAAAACTGATCAATTATATTCAATTATTTTCTTCATGTCGAATATGATTGGTCAATTTCTTACAGCTTAAGACTTGCTACACCTATTGTAGAATTGGCCTTGGGCCCGTTCTACATTGAGTCGTAAGTGATTAGAGCCGTAAGAAATTGACCAATCACAGTTGAATATGAAGAAAATAATTGAATACTTCATATTCTACTACAATCATGGACGTAGAAAATATATTGACGGTGTCTAATTTCGCGGGATTGAAGAGTGAGAGGAAAGAAAGTCTACTTTCACGGAATTGATGAACACAAATGGCCGATTAGTGGTTAACTCCACGGTCAAAAACAGCGCTAAAATGCCTAAAATGGCTAAAGTCCCGTAGGCCCCATTATATTAACGACGTGTAAATAGACTAAGATCATATATAGAACATAATATATATATATATATACTCAAACATGATAAACCAATATGGTCGCGAGATTTCCCCTCACTTCTCAGGCTTCATACCTCTCGTCAAGAAATGCCGTTAACACTCCGTCCATATATTTCATACGTCCAATACTCCACGTATTGTAGACGACGTTATAGATTTTTAGCAATGTGAACGCATTTCGAATTGGAGCAATGAAGATATGAACCAATATTGAATATCGAACGCAATGTGAATCTTAAGCCGACGGCACACGGTACGATTTTTCGTAATAGATCGCATACGAGTTAGCCACTACGCATGAGAGCGAGAGAAAGCGAGCGTCTTTTTCTCTCTCTCACTCTCGTGCTTAGTGGCTAACTCGTATGCGATCTACTACGAAAACTCGTACCGTGTGCCGTCGGCTTTATACAACGCTGCGGACTTGAGTTCGTGCCAATCACGATTTCCCACCGGCAGCATCCGCAAATCGCACGCTACGGGGACGACGCTGGCGCACTTTAAGAACGCACTTACGGCGCGCAACCCCACCCATCGTGCCATGACAAATGCAACTTTTACTTCCGGCTGCGTACACGGCCATCGCGCTTGGTCTCGTCGTCTCTGTTCTCCGCAGGTTTTCACACGCCGTTTAAGTGTCGTTCTAGCAGCAATCTCCACGTCCGACGTTCTGCTCCACGACTGTTGTCTGCGCTCCGCAGTTCTATATCATCCGAGGGATCTCTTTTGTTTGTCGTATGTCCATCCAGAATCTCAACACATTCGGTGAGTAGCGAAACGCGTTTCATCGCATCCAAGCCTTCCTCGCTCCCCTCCCTCCCCCTCGTTCTCCCTTACGCCTTCTCTTTTTTCCTCTGTCTCCCCCGTCGCCGTCCTTCTCCCGTTGCGCGTCATCAGTCTTCGCGAACGAGGGCGACAAAACATTACCGTCGCTTCCAAAGAGAAGGGATTGTGAAGAAGGCCCCCCTCGTGCTGATCAAAATGGCGACGGCGTTGCTCGCGCGCGCGACCCTCCTTGCATCATCCTGCGCAATCCACATTTCTGATATGCCACACGGAATCTCTTATCTCTGCCCCTCTTCGCCTGTTCGCAGACCCCTTTGCAGATGCAATCAAGGGTTCAGACGATGACGTCCAGGACGGCCTTGTTCATATAAGGATCCAGCAGCGGAATGGTCGCAAAACCTTAACAACGGTGCAAGGACTCTCCTCGGAATATGACTTGAAGAAAATTGTGAGAGCATGTAAAAAGGTGAGTGTGCCAGCATTTATCCTCCTTCCACAAAGTGAAAGAGGGGCGGGGAGGGGATCCTGCCGATCCTTTCTCCTGCCCTCTCTGCTATGACCTCCACTTCCTCCTCCTCCTCCTCTCTTTGCTGTCTCTCCCACCATTGGCTGATTAAACAGACCTCTAAAAATAGGTCTGATGCAAACAACCACAGTGATACAAACTGGACAGATGTGGCTTTGCAACTTCTAGAAATGTATAGCATCTAAAGTACATTTGACAAGTGGTTTGACATGTAGTGGGGGAATAAATTTTTGTTTCGACTTGAGATTGTTAATTATCGCCGATGACTTGGCTGCTTGCAAACACTTTGTTTACTGTTGGATGAGACATCGGTGTTTAAAAATATCTAGCGTTACTCTTTAATGCCACTTGTTCCTAAGGAGAGCAAAAACATCCTAAATATCATAGATATCAAAGATAATATTTTTATCTAGCAATAATTTTAGAAAATAATTCTTATATTTGTAAAGATTAGAAGGTTTGGTAAATTTAACGTAGCAATGATAAATATCATAATTCATATATTCGTATATTGATAAAAATCAAATCTTTGATGAATTGTAGCAAAATTGTTGATCGGCAGAAGGAGATACAGCTTTAAAATTTATATATCTTTTATTTATTAGAAATGATATACTATATCATACTTATAAGATAAAATACATATCTTCTGATATTGACCGATATTCATAGTCGGATCTTATAATTAAGACCGTCTTAAGTTTATCTTCAGATACTCCATAGCCAATGAACTGATTCGTACAGCATCTAAGATAAACTTAGACGATCTTATAAATATAAGACTATGAATATCGGCCATAGAGTTATTCATGTTAAATTTGTTATGCAAGTATTTAACAAATTTGTAATATATTATGATATTTATTACTGTTATTTGAGGTATAGAAACTCTGATGGAGAAGCTAGATCTATTCATATTTATTTTACTTTGATAACTGTATCAGGAAAGGAAAATTTTGAACATATTTCTTTGGGAGATAAAAAACTCGACGTTCTACGGAAGTGAATTGTTTAGATAAGAGTCTCCAAGGAATGCTTGCGTGACTTATCATTGTTTTTACAGGAGTTTGCCTGCAATGGGACAGTAATAGAGCACCCGGAGTACGGGGAGGTGCTGCAGCTGCAGGGGGACCAACGAGAGAATATATGCCAGTGGCTGACAAAGTCTGGTCTGGCAAAACCTGACCAGCTGAAGGTCCATGGTTTTTAATTGACTAACAACATCAGCAACAATTACCATCCATGCCACAACCTACAACAACAGCAAACAGCTCCGCCCCTCGTCAGCGCTACATGATCGTCTCAAATTGAATCTGTATATCACTAAACTCCTCGTGGGATATCCCGATATATTATCACGTATCAACATATAATAATATAATATATACACACACATATATACACATACACGTGCGCGCGCATATATATTTCAATAATAAAAAAAGAAAGAAAACTAAATAGAGGGAAGTAAACGAAAAGAGGATAAAGGCGAATAAAAGAAAGGAGAAAAAAAGAGATATAGCAAAGAAAGGGAAGATATATAAGTGTATAACCGGCGTATATACCTATAGGCAATATATCTATTCTAATCGGAATCTTTTCTCGAGATAAAAGCAATACGTCACTGTAAGCCTTATGTTAGGTGATAGTGGCTGTTAAGGTAGGAATTCCCCGCCTTACAGCAGTGGATAAGATACATTTGATTTTGATAAACATCGAGGAGGAAGAAGAGGAGGAGGAAGAGAAGGAGGAAAAGAAGAGGCATAGATGAACGACCGGTAATTAGTGGCGCCGGATGGATGTTCGTTCTTGCATTAGGTAGTATGTATCTGGGCGCGATAGACGTATTTCGAGAAGGTAGTAAAGCTGTAGGTTGATTTGGCTCTCCTTCCTCGTATCCACCACATTCTTCTTCATAACCCCCCTCGTTTCGTAGGGAAAACTAAGAATTTTTTTTTTACGTTTGTATCGAAAATTAAGAGAGAACAAGCGTTCATCTCCGTTTGTGAATTGTTGAGTATTTGTAGGGCCGATTTTGATTCTTCCTTTCGCGTAGAGGACATCCCTCTTTCGCCCCGTATCACGTCTTCGCTCTTGCTTTCCCCCCTTTTAAAGCAGTAATGATTAAATGACGAATTGTTTTGAAATAATGAGAGTTAATAAAATGTGGCTGTTCTAGATAAATAAATAATGAGTAAATGAATGGGATATAACCATGCTCCTCTTCCTTTCCTTTTCGTTTCAACTCTAGAAAATTCAAAACTTTTGTAAAAAATTGCTGTGTACGAAATACATTAGATTTGTTAGGATTATTCATTTTCTTGTTTATTCAATATAAAACAAGTTGCATAGACACAGGAATGCAGTTCTCTTTCTTTAATTGATATAAAAACTTTTCTTCTCTTGTATATTTATGTAACAACGTAAAGATAAACCATTAAATGACAGTCCGAGTTTGTAGATACATCTAAATTAATATCTATCACCATGTGATCACGAGTGCAGTTCGTAAAAAAAATCATTAGATAAGCTATCGTTGTTTATCGATTACGTTTGTACTATGCTCGTTACAATCGCCATTTCGTAGAATCCTGTTTTCTTCGAATTAATTTAGCAAATGATACGATAGCGAGAATAGAGATACATAAAATGGTGAGAGAGATCGTACAGAGCACTTCTCTTCTATCTAGTTACGTACCTTGCGTAACATTTTGAAATTTATTCGAGAGGATACAGAAAGTTCGCAGAGTATACAAAATGTCAGAAATAATCGTGAAGAATTGAAATTGTTGGAAAAATGAACGTGCGGTATATGTATCTGTTTATTCAATGAAAAAAACAAAGAACCGATTTTGTTTCGAGCAAAAATAAATACAATTAAGTTTAAGAAATTTAGCTTCGATTTAGAACCTTTATAACATGAAAAAAGATCGATGGCACGAGATAGAAAGAGAAATTCCTTTCTATTTATCACCATTTTAAAAATCCGAGAAATGATGGAATTTTTCGTCGAAAAGGATAATCGGTGTTATTTATACGTGATACTACTTATACTTATTTCTTAAACTCATTTTTCCTTGCTTAAAAAAATAAAATAATTATATTTTGATTCGCTCGAAGGACTTTAATCAATAAAGAATAAAAAGTGATTGATAAAACGAGTGAGGAGGAAACAAATATCAAATAGTTAATTTCAGCTTTTTAATCAAGAAAGGACTTGATTTGCAGTCATATTTTTATCCACACACCCATCTATTCGTTCTATATATTACAATTAACCGGTATATTGTACACAATATACCTAATTGCTTTCTTGCTCTCTTACGTGCTTCAATATATATATATATATATATTTTTTTTTTCCTGTACATATATCTTAGACTAAATGTCTTTCTCATTTCCTCTAACTTATTTATCTTATTTATATTATATCGTTTCACTTTTTCTTTCTACAATCTTTTTCCTCTTTCTATGCCTAAATCGTCAATTACAAAATTTTATCAATCGTTCTTGGTTTCTGCCTAGTTTTATGAACTTGTATTCCTCCTTGCACAATGTTCTTAACTATCTATATCTAACTCACAAAACTTTTTATCTTCTTTTAACCAATATTTTTGTTTACTTCCTCCGTATTGCTACATCTCAGTTTTACCATTTCTAATTTCATCTCCTATCTCATTCTCTGTCTTAAATTTATCTATATTTTCTTCAAATATTTGTGTTTTTCATTTCTCATTCCTAATTTTTGGTTATCTTTCATTTATCATTTTACTTTTTTCTTTCGAGGGGGAGGGAACAAAGGGAGAAGCCAATTCCTATGAGAAGAGATAACAAGATAAGTCGCTTCCTGCTTTTCCTTTTTTGGGATCCAACGACTCGAGTATCGAATTTCTGTTTAGTACCATGCCAGAGAACATTATAAGGTCTTAAGGATTATAGATTTCTTATTTTAGATCATTTTTAGACATTGTGACACAAGATAATGCAAAAACAAGAAGAAAAATACGAAAGAAAAGCTAGTGCTTGAAAAATCGGCATATAAATGATAAATTTAATATTTACATAACACTTTTTGATAATCTATTACAACAACAATCTGTTATTATAACAGAGATAGATTTTGTGTTTAGCAAATGTCATGTATAAGTATTAAATCGTTGATATAGCAATGTATCAGATTTCACCTTCTGTCTCGTATGCTTTTTCTTGTTAACACATTTCCGAACAGCTTCACCTTAATTTTGCCGTTGCGACACTTAATAATTCAAAATATTTGAGCCAAATTATCAAATTTATATCAAATTAGCTCGCAATAAATATTTCCACAGGCCATGTTATGCTCAAATTGGCCATGTCATATCAATAAATGTTACAGCCGATATAAATACCTATACATGTTCCAAAAAACCTCTTATAAAAGACAATTTTCAAATCTCTCTCCATTTCGGAAAGTTTTAAAGACGCTTTCAAGATTTTCTTTCGGTTTAAATGCTTAAAGACGTCTTGACAATAATATTTTCATAATGTTTTTTTAAACGTGTTGTCCGGGATAGACAGTCTCCTCTCGCGGGGCGTTCGTGGATTTGAAAGTGGCGCGCGACGGGGCTGCGCGCGCCCCCTCCGTGACGGCGGGGCTGCGCGGCGCACCACCGGGCCCCAGAATGCATCGCGCGCCACGGCATGTGCCTTTCCGCCATTTTGTAGTTTGCTCGAGAGACTGTGTTGAGTTCGATTCTTCCACCTCGGTAAGGAAACACCGTCGTGCGAAACGGCCGCGCGTTGATCCGCTCGGCGCGGTGGGCCGTGGTACGCACAGGGCGGATCATCACGCGCGCGTCGCGCGGCGCCGCGAATTCGCGTGAGGAACGTGGCGAATCTCGCCGCCGCCTGTCTCGCCAGCCGTCGTGCTGCTGCGTCGCCGTATTTCGTTGCGCGCACGCGAGCGTGTGCGTGCGTGCGAGCGAGCGAGCGGGCGAGTGCGGTCGAGCGAGCGGGTCCCAGATCGAGCCTCTAGTCGGCCCAACGTTCATCATCAAGGCAGCACGAACGAATTCGCAAAACGCGCACACGAGACGCCCCGCGCGCACGACGAACCGAGCAACCAAGTGCTTCGAGAGCTCTCTCTCTAGTCGAGAAACCGATCTGCACGAGGCCGTTCGGGAGATAGAGAGAGAGAAAGAGTGAGAGCGCGCGAGCGAGTGAGCGAGCGAACGGGCGAGCGAGCGGACGGGCGAGTGAGCGAACGGGCAGGCACCTCGTAGCGCTAGATTCAGGGCACATGGGATCATCCGGGCCCGTCTCGAGATGAACGGTGATTTCGGTAACGACCATCCATCCCATTCATCAAACCACGCAACCACCATGCAACACCATCATCACCATCATCATCATCATCGTCATCATCATCGTCATCATCGTCTGTGTTACACGCGCTCGTGTCGGGGAGTGTAGTCTTGTCATCGCGCCGCCTCATCCACCTTCTCGCCACCGTCACCACCTCCTTATGTTGGTGTGTCTTTCCGCGCCGCATGCTAAAACTCTCGCGTACTGTACGTCGACACGTCGTTATCGTCATTGTCCTTCATCTTCTTGTCCACGTTGTTCGTCGTCATCGTCCTCGTCATCATGTCCGTGTACGTCCTTCTCAACCTCGTCCTCGTGTCCGCGTTCGTGTCCGGTCGGAGAGCGGCTCGCCGCCACCACCACCGCCACCGTGTCGTGTCCACGACCGCGCTATATTTGGCCGATAACGCGTCGCGCGCACGGCAACATATTGCGCGACCTTCCGCGCGGAGATCCTCACCTGGCGCGCTGCGAGCCTCTCCGGGCGGCCGTCGTCGTGGCACACAGTCCGACGCTTCGTCGCCGAGACTCGCCGGAGGCCCCGTTGCCGAGCATCACCGTGAGGTCCGACCGATCGTGTATCACCACGTCGTTGGTCTCGACCGTGCTGTAAAATTCCTCTCAATATCGTTCCCCGCTGCTCCCACGTTGTATCTCGTGATAAGGTCTCCTTGTACGTACACTGCTCGCGACAGATCTCGTACTCTATGGGACTCGCAGTTGCGGTACTTGATCGAATGGTGCTGGGTACTGGACACGGTTCGAGTCGATTGGTCCTCCTGATCGTTGTTCTGTTACTGTCGGACACTGTTGTTGTTGTCATGATAAATTAACAAGAATTTTAGGGTTGTCAATGTTGTACAAAACATCCTAGCTTAAGCACAATTAAATTGTTACTTTGTTATATGATATATATTTTTTATGTATATCATATAAAAGTATGTTAGCTGACATTGTTCTATGGAAAATAACTAGAAATATTATGTGTAATGCAATTAATATTTGTAATAATATTGTTAGATTACAGTACGATTCTATCTATATTCTTGAATAGATGTATTAGTTATTCGTTATAGAATATTACAATTGAACATTAAATTAAATCATAAGCGTAAGTCAAATGTAAGCATAAAATCATATATGATGTAATAACTAGATACGTTATTGCACAGAGCCATATTTGATGTAATAACTGAAACATGACTTATAAATTAGGTTAGAATCACAGATATGCTATTTCTAAAATTTAAGTAGAATTTAAATTACTATATATTATAGTAATTTGAAATAGCAAAATAAACAATAGAATTTTTAAGTAAATTACTGTTTGCAAAGTATTTGCATCAAATTTTATTTCTTAGAACAATGAAAGGCAATTGTAATGTACATGTGAACTTTGATACGATGTAAAGGTGAAAATAACTAACATTTCTCCATTTGCAGGGTACGTTTACATGAATGGGGACATCGGGAAGCTGCCACCAGGGGCGGTCTACCCAGCCACCCCTGAACCTCTGGGTCCACAGATTGCAGGTGCAATTGGTGGTGGTGTGCCTAATATAGACTACGGAGTCATGAACGGTGCACCGAGCGGCAGTGAATTGATTCTTGACACTGGTGTCGGCAGTCTGGAACCATCGCCCCAACACGCTATAAGCATGCATGGAGGTGCTGTCGGATACAGTCCAGTGGATGTTGCCGCATTAGGCGATGCTTCTGCCGCTCCATCATCTGTACCAATGACAGATCTAAATGTCCCTGTCATACCTTTGGAGCGACTTAAACAACTGCTCTCTTCACAACTCGAGTACTATTTTTCCAGGTAACAAATCATTGATTTGAAAAATCTCTCATCTACAATTGCATAAAATTGCACAATGATTTTGCAAATACATACATTTGCATCAGTTATATGTATATTTGCATCGACTATCAATTTTATTGTTCCTGAAATGTGTTTCAATCACATTGCGAGTTTTTTCATCACAATGACACTCACAACCTTCGACTCTTCAAGCATCCTTATAAGCACAGTGTATGTGTATATATGCGCGCACACACACACACACACACACACATATAGCATGAGGCTTGGAATCGAACTTAGCATCTACTGATTATGAGCGTTATTGACTGCTCTCATGTAGAGCCATATGTCATCCAAAGTTGTTTTAACTTTCTTTTCATAGTTCCTTTGACTATTCAAAAGTCGACCTTTGATCACATGTATTATTGAAAACTGTCATAGTACATTTGGTGGCTAAACTAAGTAAAAAGTAAGAAAAGAATTTATAGTGGTGTCTTAATAAACTTATATATATATATACACACACACACACACACACACACACACACATACAGAGAGAGATACAGAGAGGGAGGAGAGCACATAAAAATAGGATTTTAAAGTCAGACATTTTTAGGAAAAATTATTTATTTATAACAGGTATTAGCACTTACTTGTAGTAGTTTTTCTGCAAAATTAAAATGAAGAAACTATATATATATATATATATATATATATATATATATATATATATATATATACATACACACATATATAAATTGAACCTGAATACAAAACTTAATTCTCTTACAATATACTTCATTATTATAATTACTATATAGTTACTTTATATTATGATCTTCTTTGGATAAAAAAACTTTCCTAAAATATTTTTGTCTAAAAAATACAATTGCAATGCTTGTTATTGATTAATTGCCTATTTCTTAATTATGAAACACGCAATTAACATGCCAATTGTATAAGTACATACATGTATAAGAATATATGATAATGTGAATGAACAATAGAATGTTTGTCTTTCCAGAGAAAACTTAGCCAACGATACCTATTTGTTGTCACAAATGGATAATGATCAGTATGTGCCGATATGGACAGTAGCAAATTTTAACCAAGTGAAAAAACTGACAAATGATATTACACTCATAACAGAGGTGCTGAGGGAGTCTCCCAATGTTCAAGTCGATGAGGAGGGACAGAAAGTGAGGCCCAATCACAAACGATGTATTGTGATACTTCGTGAAATACCAGATAGCACTCCACTGGAAGATGTGAAGGTATGTCCTAATTTATTATCTATTCTGCGATTATCATTCTACGGTTGTCATAACCATGTCTGGCTCTTTAACATTTTGATTCTTCTTTGTAGAATTTATTTTCTGGGGAAGGATGCCCGAGGATTATTTCGTGTGAGTTTGCTCACAATAATTCGTGGTACGTGACATTTGAGTCCGACGAAGATGCTCAAAAGGCCTATCGGTTTTTACGTGAAGAGGTTCGAGAATTTCAGGTAGATTCATAATCAAAGCTTGTATAATTCCGTTGAGTAACTAATAATACAAAGCAAATTACCAACGATTTTGATGAGTCATCGGAGTTCACTGCTATATTTAGCTTTAATTATAGCTGTGTAATCGGATATTTGTTGTTACAAATAATAGCTGTAGATCTGAGTCCATAATTTTTATTCCGATTTAATCCAGGGAAAGCCAATAATGGCAAGAATCAAAGCTAAACCAATGAACAGGCTACCGATGCCAACAGTAGCTGGTGTAAGTATAAAGAACGGCTTCAGAACTCCACCCCCTCCTCCTGTTTATGATCCGAGCAATTACACGACTGGACAGCATCGTTTTCTCTATACCAATGGCACGACCATGCCTCAGACAACTATACCGACGTACGCGAACCAAGTCGTTTATGTAAGTATACAAGTCATAAATTCTTTGCCCAACTACTTGTGCAAACTTTTCCATTATCTTGAATAATTTATCGCATCTTGTGTAGGGAGAGAGATTCATATAAATTAAAAATTACTTCATTTTTCTTTCAGCAACCATTTTATCCGGCCGCCGGTATAATGCCTTGGGGACCAACCAGTCCCGCTTATTTCGAGATGTCCAATGTCTTTATGAATGGAATTACACCGCACAATACGTTCACGCGTTCGAACACAAGATATAATCCTCGACATAGGTACGGATCTGATATTTCGTTATTTTTTCTAGATTCTATGTCGAATGAATATTTCGGTATCTTAAAATATATTTTTTATATGTATATAGAAATAGACAAAGAAACGGTTCCGATCGAAGCTGTTTAATAGACCCGGCCAATCCCAGCAACAACAGTAACAACCATCACCACCACCACCACCACCACCATCACCACCACCATCAACAACAACAACAATCATCATCTATGCCGCCGCTGAGCAATCGTAGCTCTCACCCTCCTATGACCGGTAGTGGCAGTGGCAACAGTAGTGTGTCTCTGAGCTCTTCTACGTCCACTTACCATGCTTCGAGTTTGCCTCCTTCGAAGCCACCCACCTCTTTGTCCTCTTCTTCCTACCAGTCCGGCACAAAGTTCCATTCTTCGTCGTCCGCCGTGTCATCTGTTGAGCACATAAAGGGAGCTTCCTCCTCGTTGTCCTCCGCGCAGGACCAGGACACAACGGCGACGGTTGAGCCCTCCTCCACATCCTCCTCCTCGGCGCCTTCGTTTGCCCGTCATCGTATCCATCGCAGAAAAGATCAGGACACGAAGGTAGCAACCGGGAACAACCATGCGCTGCCGGCGATTAAGGAATCCTTGCCAGCGAGCGGAAGCAGCGGCAGCAACAGCAATTGTGGCAGTAGCCGCAGTAGTGGTGTGCAGTTTGACCTTGAGGCAGCTGCTTTTCCACCCTTACCTGGCCTCGACACCGACCATGGCAAAGCGTCAATTGACGTAGGTAGCAGTAGCAGCACCGGTATTGTCGGCATGGAGTCTTCATCACAGAATCGATTGTCCGATGTTGTCAAGGGTACCGCCAAGCTCAAGGCCATTGTCAAGGACAAGGAAAGTGGTAACCAGCCGCAACCTCAGTTGCAGCAACAGCAACCTACAGCGTCTGCGCCAGCAGCGGTGAATACCGTCAGTAGATCCGCTAGTCCTGGAGCGAGTACCGGAGTAGAGGCGCAGGGAAGCACTGTTGCAACGACGAATTCTGCGAACGTCACGCATATCCTTAATCCGCCGACGACCAGCAACGAGAATACGTCGTCGGCTGACGCTGCCGCGCTCAGCACCGTCGCGCTCACTCCCCCGTCATCTCCTGATAAGTGAGTGGGATTTTTAATTACAATACGCTCGCTCGGTGTAACGGTGTTTCGGGCAGTTGCGGAGAGTTGCGTTGGTTTGCGAAATTGACTTGTGCTGGCTCGAATAGCGAATTGTTTGTTAATCTGCGTTGGAGATGTGTTACGATTTTTAGGAAAAAAAGAAACATCCTTCAATGGATTTTTAATTCATCCTTATTCGACGATATAATGCATAGTTTGTCGTGAAATATGGAAAACTGCATTTGGTCATACGAATCGTTTCTTTTTTTTAGATTCTCCAACGATGTTGCCTTTGTTTGTTCGACATGTATGAAAAAAAGGAACTCCATTAGAATTTTTTTTTATTAAAAAACTAATTCTCAATCATGAGAAAGACAAAGACGGTTGTCTTGTTCCGAAGTACAACGAAACTTTCCGCTCTCCCAATACACATACATAAATGTACATAAATGTTGCGTTACTGTGCAAAGAGAGAGGGAGAAAGAAAGAGAGAGTGAAAAGTTCTTGGTCCTTTAATCTTTTATAGGACCGTTTTATTTTAATTTTACTCATAATTCATTATATTTTATCTCTTTTTAAACTGATTTCTTTATTTCTCATTTGTAATAATTTTTCTTTCATAAAAGATATTTATGTGATTAACAAGGTTTCACATTGAAAACCAGTGAACTGTATTGCCGTTTTGTCGAAGCCTTGTGTTTGACAATTATGTTTGTTGTTTTTTTTAATAGATAAGTATGTTCATTCGATTTAGATTGTTATAAAATCGCACAGTTAAAAATTCTTGCTAAATTGATAGAGAAATATTGTACAAGATCTTGATTGTCCGCAAAGTTGAATTTTTTAACATCTTATTTGAGTGAATGAGTAATTTTTTCCGCTTACGCAACTGGAAGGAAGGAATTGGCTTTTCTTTAAATGACTTTTTTTAGTTCTGTAAATGGTTATGACGGTTTTACTACTTTTGCAACATTTATATTTGTACCTAATCACTGATCACTAATTATACTTGACGCATAGAAAGCAAACACAAATTGAGGTCATATAGTAGGTTTTGTTCGAATGAGGGATTCAGCTGGTCTTCGTAAACGGGTTCCTGGACGCCTACATTGGATTTTTATATCCTTTCGATAGATCGTTGTATCGTCGGGTTCTCTAATTCCATTGGTTTCTTTCCTTTGGATTCTTCCATCGCAACTGCTCACTGTACCTTTGGATCCTCGGATTTTCTCGGAGATCTTTAGTTTTATTCGTAAGGATTCACTGATTCGACAGCGCAAAAATCTAAGGATTCAAGGATACGATGTATGAGTTTTGTGTAAGATGTAATAGAGTATATATGTTTTCAGGAATGCCGAATTATATTTCATTGTTCTTGGCTGCATTATGTGCTATGTTGCTGTGTTTTTTGTAATGACGAACACACGTTTTTTCTTCTACGAGCTACTTCCCGTTCTGATATTGTCAGATTGATCGACATCCGATCGATTTGTTATTTGGGATGAGGAAGATTTCTTTTTCTCATCGAACAGATATATATAGAAGTTGGAGCTTTCTTTCCATCGCCATAGTTAATCTAAAATAAAAGAACGTTACTAACTGTTGTCCTTCGAGTTACCGGATTAGTCTTATCTATCTGCATTCTTGCTTTTCCAATGCGTTTATCTTATCGTAGAAAATTTATACGAGAACCAAGGGTCTAAAAACTGACTTGAGATTCAAAACACAGAGATTGAGTCCTATATAGAGTCCTATACAGATTTTCCAACACTCGAGTATAATCCTTTTCGGTCGTTCTCTAGTGAGAATGTTGATACGAAGGTGTTTTCATCGAATTCTCCTTGAATCCTTAAAAAAAAACGCATGGAATCTCTAACATTGAATCTTCACAAGTTGTTAGATCTTCGGTCACGCGCAAGTCTCACTGTTATCTCCTATCATTTACATTAATAAGTAAATTAATTAGATATACTCGCATGTATGATTTGCCATTTCTTCTTATCAATAATTTCGTCGTTATCATCATGCCTTTCTGATTCTGAAGTTGTAGAAACTTTTTTTTCGTTTATAAAAGGCCTCTAAATATTATCTTTTTTCTTATAAGAACTCTAGAAGCATGTTTTATAAATTTGGTATATAAATAAGGGTTTAAGTTTGCGGTATCATGGATTCTTCTAGATGCTTAATTTTTGAGTATGTAGATTCTTTTATCCCTAGATCACTTGATACTGATTATTCTGAGGTAGACTCTGCTTCGGTAGCTCGGGTACTCGATCCTAAGATTTCATAGATTTCATGTTTTCAGTCATTAGATATTCAAACTTCTGTTTTCTTTAAGCATTCGAGATTTGAGTATACCTGATTCTTGTATGTCATTATTAGACATCTTTTATCTCCAGCTCTTTATTAATATATTCGCAAAGTTTATTGCAAATTTTTTTTTTTAAATGCACTTCAAAGTCCATCCCGAAGTTAAAATTCGAGAATTTTGATACATGAGCTGAAGTTGCTCAAAAACTTAAAGATCCCGGATTGCTTAAAGCAAAAACACTTTAAGTTTCCTAAAAATATCTAATCCAAGGACGTGTTAAGGATCGAAGCGTACCTAAGTGTTCAAATGATCGAGGGACTTAAGAACTATCCTTTTCGGTATGTCGCATACCGCCGATTGAAATTAACATTAAACAGCCATTGCTACACGCACTATAAATGCTATGCTGTGTGTGCGGGAATGTATGCGGTATTATTGTGGTATGAGATAATTTTCTTCTTACCTGTACTGTTTTGCGACAGATAAACAATAAAACGTTGAATAGGGATATATGATAAACAATATTATTTTTCAGGGTTCTTTAATATATTACGATTATTATTTGATTATTATATTATTGCTTATTGTCATTATAAATTTTTAATATTATTAAGATTATTATTATTTTTATTATTAATTATTATTATCTGTTCGGTTTCAAGTTACTCTTAAAGACATTTTGATGAAGTTTCTTTAGCTCATATAATTCTAACGTTACTAGTTAAGTTATAATTCTCGTTACGTGTGACTGCAAAATAAATATAAAACGGCAAAAACGAGAACACGCGGCCTCAGCATGGTATCTGATGGACCTTTGGTAATGACTATAGTTGCATTGTCAGCGATGAATTAGAAGTTAATAAACAATGTATATACTGATGTTTGTTAATGCGTGTCTTGCGATATTGCAAAAAATCCTTCTCTTTTGCATATCCCTTGATTGTTGCGGGCGGTTCTCATGAGATAAATTTTCACTTCTCGTCCTATTATCTATCTTTAAAAGAATCCATCATGCTACAAATACATACACAATCACACTTTTTAACGATGTTTTATTGTTAAATTTTTTTATGCCTTTGAAGATATTTTCTGAGATTTATAGATAATTAATCTTTCTTTAAGCCGATTACAAATTTTAACTTTTGTTTCATTCGCTTGGACAATTAAATTTCTTGAGATTTCTTTTCGAGATTCTTTTGAGCATTCCTGAATCATTGGCTCTTGAGAATCGCCTACACAAACTGATTTTCTTATTGTGCATGAACGAAGTTAATATGTGGTGCGGGATTAACAGTTACTAGCGTCCATTTAGTATTTGATGGTGAACGTAATAGAGAGAATTCACATTATAACACTTTAATACACGATTCTGCTATCTGATCTTGAGCTACGTTTTACATCGCATTCGTAAATTGATGTTTGCATAAATTTTATACAATTGTGCAGGCCTGTTTTTGCGGTGTGTGAGGACGGTCCCGATGTGTCCAAGGATTTTAGGGATATAAAAATCTAAAGGTCTCGCGATATCTGTCACAGTAATGATACCTTGGATATCTGAATTTTTAAAAACATATTCCTTAAAGTTCTAAAATTTTATTGTGTTTGTATATCCAAAGATGAGAAAATATAGGAATATCTATCCCTAAAAATCTAAAAGATACGAGGATATCTCTGCGGATCCTAGAATCTTAGGATAGCTAAGTAAGCATCTGTGTTAGTCTTTTACTATTGACAATGCACCACTGACAGATCAATAAAGACTGACGACTCGAACATGGTGAACGGTGTGGACGACGCTGTAGTTGCAAATACGCACCTGCCGGTAGTGGCTACGTCGACGGTAACGACGGCTACGACGATGACAACGGCAGCAACGGCGACGTCAGCCGCAGTGACCACGGACGATGCCGAGACGATGACCAGGTGCGACTGTAACAATGTCGTCATCGTCCCTCCTTCTACTGCCTCTTCACAAAACTCCCAATCGCAAACTGGAGTGGCCTCTGCCTTCCCTATAGTAAGTATTTCGCTATCTCTTGAAAGAACTTAATTTGTTACAAGTTGAAAATGTGCTGCAGATTCTTGAAGATCCTTGAGGAAATTTAAGCATAAAGTCAAGAAATGTGTTAGAAGATATGAGGAGGAAAATATAAAAGTTCTGTGATTTATATATAAGACGAGGGTTTCAAAACGTATAGACAGAAAATGTTTAGAAATGAAGAATTTAGAAATGAAAAACTGAAATATGCAGATTAAAAATCTAAAGTCTCATATCTAGAAATATATCTATATATGCAAATGTAAATAGATCATGAATTCAATAAAATAAAATAAGATTTTAACTAAATAAATAGTTAAATAAAGATTCTAAAAGTACAAATGATAATCAAAATCCTATGTACTTATGAATAATATTTATAAAATTTGATTTATATACTTTATATACTTTAAATTCTATGAAATTTTGTTCTTTTTCGCTGTATTTATGACGATTTTTATGTTCTATAGTGTACATAATAGATATTATACGCTTATATTCTTAAATAACGCGAGCTAATAGATACTTTATATTCTCTGCAGGATCTTACGAGGCCAAGTTATGCCCAAGTAGCGCAACATTGCCGCGAGCTACCTTGTACAAAACACAAAACAGATGAAAGGGATAGAAATGTTTAAAAGTTGCACGTAAGTATCCTTTTTCATTCAAACAATTTCCATAGATTCTCCTTAAGAAATTATGCATACACGAAAAGAAATATCAATAAGTTTGAAAATTGTAAATAACTTGTAAATAACTTAATATTATAAATGTTACTTTCTAATAAAAAGTTCTAAGATTATCTTATGTTCATTTCTGCCACTATAGATTAACTTTAATCTTGGTTTAATTTATTTCTATCTTTCTCTAATTCTAAAAATTAGAAATGGAAAAAGTAAGTTAAACCTGTTTTGAAATTAATCTGTATTGATAGAAACATTACACAACGGTATACTAAAAAAATCGAAAATTTGCAATTAGAGAATTTCATAATTTGTATATCTAAAGAAATTTTATAATATTTTTTTTTATTACCGTCTTGTATTCTCAGATCTTTAAAGTACAGCTTGAATCCTTTTTGGATTTTTCGAGAATCGCCTTACACTCTAAAATATTTTCCCAAATCCACAAACATAATTCAATCGGCTGAAAGTATCATTTCTCCATAAAAGAGTAAACGTTTGCCAAGAGTATATATATTCTGTTCCTTTATATGTTATGAAGGTGACGACGAAAGAAAAACACCTCGAGCGGCGGAAGCAGTTTAGATATAACGAAGCAAGAAGCCAAAATCTATAGATTACCACGCATCAACGGGGTAATTAAACGATAATTAGCTGTGCTATATGTGCTATGACGTCATCGCCATCTTCTCGGGTCGGATCGGATCGAGAATCAGGAGCTCGCCGCTGCTTTCACCTACCTATCTATTCCCCCGGTACTCCCTTCTCAGATCGATGCCGTCACGTGCTGCAGGTGTGAGGATGAGAAAACTTTTTACATTGTACAGTGACGTCTCGCCTACGATCAACGATCGAATCGGTCGGTCGACGAATCGATCAAGAGAGAGAGAGAGAGAGAGAAAGAATGAATGAATAAATGAATGAGTAATAGTATGTGTGAAAATGTATAAGACTCGCCGCGCACTATTATAGCGGCGCATTCGCAGGCGCTACTATTATACAGGGTGATCGGAGAGTCCCATGGGGCAAGAAGTTTGTCGCCGCGGTTTGATGATGTTGATGGTCTTGCCGATATATTTGTTTATAGTCGGCACAATTGTTTTATTCGTTTTATTGCAATTTGCGAAACGCAATGATTCAATTGTAGTTTATTCGTGATTGGAGGATGTTTGAAGGAATTTAAGGTCTTAAAGGAAAAATCTAAAAATTCGTTATAGGATTTAAGAATCTGATGATCTAAATTTCGTGTTAAATGGGCAAAAAGAATGGCCGGCTTGGCCGTAGAGGCCCAGAGACTCGAAGCAAATTGTGCTTAGTTACCGGCTCGCCTATGAGAGTTATTAGGCAAAAAGAGTTCGACATGAGGAGCAACTGGAGATCAGAAAATGTAAAAAAAAGTTGAGAATCTGAGTTTTTACATGCATGTAAATATAATAAAAATCAAGATTTACATCGAAATAAAATAATTTTGATTTCATAAATATACATGTACACTCTTGAAATCTCAGATTTCTGACTTTTTGATTTTTTCGTTCTATGATTTGCTTTTCGAGTTTTTATTACCGATCTTTACTTCTATGAGTTTCAATATATACGATAACACAGTTTTGAGTGTACCTAATAATGTTTGATAAGCTTTAGTTTTAAGACTTCGTTAGTAATTGGTTAGGATTCTTAATTAATAACAAATATATATATATGTGTATATTTCTATATATATGCATATATGTATATATATGTGCGTGCGTGTGTGTATACACGTATGCATGTGTGTGTGTGTGTGTGTGTGTGTGTGTGTGTGTGTGTGTATGTATATGTATATGTGTATATATACATATATATATATATATATATACAGATCTAAAGAATTTACGAATCTAAAAATTCGAGTTAGAAAATATAAATGATTATCTAGAATTATTCTTCGGATAAAACGTGGAAGTGTGTTGACTTTTTTTTAAGCAGTCTTTCTCTCGACAGCACCAAGCGCACGGCTACGCGGCTTCCCGATCACCCGGTACATCGCGCAAGAGAAGAGTATTGTTATATATCGTTTTTTGGTTCTGTGATTGAGGTAAATATTTGTTAGCTTGTAAAAAAACGCGCGTTAAAGAAATAAGATTATATTACTCTTTTAAAGGGAAAAAACCCCTTCTCCCGCCCCTCCTTCGCGTGTGCAGAGCCGTAATATTATAACCGGGAAGAACACACATGTCTATAATATATATAATTATATATATTTGTGCCAAAAAAAAAAGAACATTTGCTTGACGAAATCTCCCGAAACATGCAACGAAGTGGATGCCGAAATCAACTGAGATTCTCGCCAAGTGGAAAGCGGTGTGGAATTCCCACCCTAAAAAATTCCACTCTCTTCCACGTTCCTCATCTTTTACGCAAAAAACAAGAGTTAAAAGTAATAAGAGGAGAACGAAGAGATTGTATTTTGTAAACAGAAGTTATGATGTGTAACGAGATTATGCGTGGTTTAAGAGATTACCGATGATGAATAATGATGAGTAATGATGATGAGGAGGCGGTGAGGGAGGAGGACAATCGAGAAGCATATAAATTCGTACTTTTATGTGGTTAAAGCGTATGAGAAACTTATTGCGGAGAAAATTGGCGGATACCGGATCTGTAAAGTTAACAAAAAGACGAAGAGTGAGTGGATTGAGGAATGATAACAATTGAGGAATGATCTTGGAAGATGTTAGTGCATCTCTCATAAGAAATACTTTGCGTTTTACAATGTAACCGTAATTACATTACTTAATTAACATTTTAATTAGTACGTAATGGTGCGGAATACTGTATTGCGTATTGTAACACATATGATGCAAATAACAAAAAAAAAGAGATGGATTAAAAAGAAATTATAAAAATCTTGGAAAATTATAATATACAGGACGAAGTCTCTCGAGGTACGCGACGAGGCAGATACAGAATTAAGTATTCCGTCTTTAAGTACATCAATTTGCATTAGATATTTTATACAATTTCTCGTGCCTTGATTATTCCTCAATTTGTTCAGATCCACTTTAAGCCGATGTTGAAAGTGGATTTAAATTCACTTCCGCTGCTTGAAACCTGCTTGAATCAAATTTGAATCCTAGATTCCAAAATTTTTCGAGTCTCCCCCGAGGAGGAATTTTGCACTTCGAAGCCTCATTATGGATTTCGTCTTGATTCCATTTGTCCCATCGTCATCATTACCATGATTTTCTTGGTTTTTCTTGCCCATTTCCGGGTAATAACGTGAATCTCTGAGAAACTTTCAGACATTTTCACATGTTTCGAGATAATCCCATTCTCTTCTCTCGATTTTTCTTTTCTTTTTTTTTTTTGTTCCTGCTTGCAATTAATTCTCTGCCAGATCTCTCGATCACTAGAATTCGTGTCCAATTTTCCATCTTGACAACGCAAATCTCTGAAGAACATGCCGACAGTTTATATCAACAACTTCTTTGATCTCTGTGTTGTTTCGTGAGATGGACTGATATTGCAATCCTCTCCGAGCTCTCCATCGCGATTACAATATTTCCCAATATTTTTTCAACTTTTCAACCCTATCGTCCGATTGTGATTCCATTTACTCTTCCGTCTTATTCACCACAGTGATGCACCACGAACGAGCATCGTTTAGCATCACGGTGGTCATCGTCGATTCCGGGGACAATCGGAAGTGAACACTTCCGATCTGCGTGAAACTCAATCTCCCCAGTTTTTAACTAATTGCCTATTATACTCTTCGCTGCGTCGCGATCAGATTTTTTTTTGTTAGACTATTCCTTCTATTCGATCCTCTGATATTGAGGTGCACTGAGACATTTAGGAATCTTAGGATCATGTTTTTATTCAGCCAAGAGAGAGAGAGAGAGAGAGGGAGAGAATGAAAAAGAGATTGTGCGCGAGAACATGCTAATTCGGAGTAGCTAGTGTTGCGAGAATCGGGACGACTAATTGAGCACGCATTTAAGTGCCTCTCAAAGTATGTTGTATATTATTGATTATTACCACTATTAATATTAATTAGTACTATTGATTGCTCTATTATATTATTATCATCATTATTTTATTATTATTATTATTATTATTATTATTATTATAAGCAGGAGCTTTTGGCTTTAGGTGTACGATGATGCATATATACCTACACACAACACACACACACACACACACAACACATACAGACACACTATAGTGAAAAAAAAATGAGAAGAGGGATTCGAGAGAGAAACAAAAAGGACATTATTAAATAATATTTTATATATGTATATACTATTATATATAAAATATATCTTACTGGTCGATGGCTTATTAATATTTTGTTAAGATATATCTTTTATATAATAATATATGTAGGGTGTCCCAAAACTACTGTATATCCTCTTAATGGCAAATTCCTTAGAATTTTTCAAGACGAAAATTTTAATAACAAAAACGTCGAGACTACAATAGTTATTCAATGGGAAATGATTATACTTCACGTATGATAAGGCTGACATTTCGCGCGTTTATGGTGAAATGACAAATGATAAAAATGCTCCTATAAGCGGGCTCTTATGATTACCATATATAAATTTACAATTGCATTGTCATTACATGTTTTCCCTTCTCTACGCATTAGTACATTCTTTTTGCTATAATAGAATAATAAATATAAAAACTAAAAATCTAAAAAATGATTCAAGTAAAAATGTTTCAACTTCAGCTGTTAAAGTAGTCGATCAATATCAATAGTGAGGGTGGCTGCTGTACTACGCTGCGAGAAATAAAATTTAATAGAATTATGTTTATTTATTTTACAAATTTCTTTACAGTACAGCGTTTGAAGGAGAGGGTTAAAAGATACGTATATTAATATCGTAAGAAGAGAGCTCACACACACATAGGAACACTTTTATTACTTGTCAATTTACCTGAGCACACGAAATCTCAGCCCTGTCGTACGAAATATAATTGCTTCCTATTTAAAAACTATAGTAGTCTCGACATTTTTGTATTAGAATTTTTGTCTTGAAATATTCTAAAGAATCTGCCATTAAGAAGATATACGATGATTAGAACATCCTGTATACGTATGTGTGTGTGTGTGTGTATGCGCGCTCGCGTGTAAATTTAACATATATTTGTTGATAATTACGCGTATGCGAGTTTGAATTGTCGAAGTGTGACGGAAAAAAAAGTCATCTAAAGACGAAAAGGATGAAAAATCAATCTCCTGCGGATAGAAAGCAACAGGATGACGTTGTGTCGACGTACATACTGCTATACTTTGAACTTATGATGCTGCCGTTTCATTTATACACATATACAACATAGGGCGTTTTCAAAATACGAAAATTGTCAACTGTTTCTGTTAATATTGAGTTGAATAAATCAAATAAACGATATGTCGGACAAATGTCAACTCTCAGGATCGTATATCGTGCCGGCACATTCAGACATTCCCTTGGATTCTTGCGATCTTTCACGGGATTAATGAAGTTGATCACGCGTATTGGGAATTTATATGTACATGTAATGTATATGTAATGTTATATTGTTGAACGCTTCAAATCAGATTAATTCCATCATACTTTTGAACCACTTGAGAATCAAAGATTAAAAATTGGAAAACTCGGGGAATAACTAAGCACTGGGATCTTTAAAATTCATCTTCCATGATAAAAATACATCAATATAATCGATAACAAAAATTATATTATTATTATAATCGTGCACTGTCATTGTTATGATACTTCGACGACCTTAGCAAAACACTCCAAATTCTGAAGACGGTTCAAAGACTCGTTGGAAGATTCAAGCATACGAACAATGTCCAAGATATTCAATTTGAAAAAAATGATAAAAGAAAAACGGAATAATTCGAGGACTTGCAAAATTTTCCTGATTCGAGTGATTTATTCGTGCAGGATCGCTCGAGATTTCCCGAGATCGCTGAAGAATCGAAAAATGCCAAGGGATGATCGTTCGCCGGGCGATTCTCTGGAAATCATTTAATGTAATATCTACCATTGTCTGCTGCGTATTTTAGCGTGAGAGAGAGAGAGAGAGAAATGTACACACGCACACACACACGTATATCCCAGTTTCCTACATCCAAAACAAAATGATGCCAGAGAGAAATGATCGATCGTCGAATCTGGACACGACGGTGCGGATTATTTCAATTCGTACACGTTACATTCTGACCGAGTCCTAAAGCGTTTCATTAAGGACATAATATACGCGATATACAGATTATATATATATATATATTTTTTTTTGCGAACCATGCGCGGTTTTCTCCGGGAATGTGGTTTGCTTCGCCGCCACTCTCCAACGATGTAGTAAAATATATTCAATGTATATATGTGTATGTGTGTGTGTGTGTGTGTGTGTGTGTGTATATATATATATATATATATATGTGTGTGCACGCATATCTATACTACAGACACACACACATACGCGCTCGCGCGCGGATAGACTAAGCATTTTAATTATTATACAAACGTTTGATGTATGTGTGCGTAATGTAATATCGCGATGTGCGTTTCACGATCCTATATTGCGATTTGCGTCACTGATTCTCGTGTACGCGGATTCGTACGGAAGAAAAGAGAGAAGAGAGGAAAAGAAATAGCGATTTGCGTAATCGCGCGCCTTGTCACACATACACGTACACACACACACACACGCACACGCGAGCGACTTTTAACGATCTGTCAAGCGACCTCGTTTCAATTTCCTTTTCTTGGATTAACACGGGTTCTTTGGTTCTTATTCTTCCGTTTATCCTTTTTCTCCTCTATATTCACGTACACGTCTCGTTTGTTGCTTTTCGATATTGTTATACGTGCACGTGGAGGCGCAAAAAGTGCGGTATTGTATAGCAGGTAAATTAGACCGAGGGATCTAACGAAGCTGTAGAGATTAATTATGAGAGAGAAACAGATGGTGCGAAAAAAAAACAGAAAATTAGCTCATTATAGTGTTTTTTGAATTTTTGAATAAACGAGTTAGAATAAAGGAACAACGAGAGAGAAAGAGAGAGAGGGAGGGAGAAAATTAAGTAAGATATTGCGAAAGTACTTTGTCCGTTAATTTAAGCGTATACGGCTAATTGTGTGCTATTTATGTGATTTTTATAAATCCACGCTGAATTATATCCACGCTAAATTTTAGTCCTAGACTGAGCTTTTAGATCCTCCCAGGTCTGGTGTGTCGCTATAATAATGAGGGTTCTTCGAAAATTGCACCGCGTGAGAGTGATAATGAAACGTATTTCGATCTCGTAATTGTCCATCGGGATCGAGCGCGTCGCGGCGAGACTCTCTCTGACGATTGTGTCGATTAATTATCAAACAGAAATGGAAAATACAAAACGTTTCGTTGACGCATCAGGATAAGCTGTGATTATATAAAAAGAAAGGGAAAAAATGGAAACAGAACCGAGCAGGAGCAGGACGCAACAGGATGTGTATTCCTAGAAAGTCTGATTTTGTAAACTATTCTACGAGGAAAACACTTGTGTATTATATATATATAATATGCGATATATATATGATATGATATATGATATGATCTATGACGTTTGTTTATTACTATGTAAAGTGACAGATTTCGAAATTAAACATTAATTACTGTTAATCACGGCATTTCGAATTTATTCTTTTTTTTATTGGGGAATCGTGGAGGAAAGAGTGAGAGGGAGAATGTCAAATGCTGCGAGGGCGCAGACACAATGGACATTCAAATTTTATGAAACGCGAAAGAGAAATATTCGTATTTCCTCACCTTTGAATTCCTCAGATCGTGTTAATATTTAAACAAAATAATTTACACATCACTTACAGAGCTAGTGCGATAAAAAAATAAGTTAACATTCGTTAAAACAACATACATTTATGTCTAACAACAACCTTTTATGCTCGCACTTGCGAGTCTTTCGCCGACGTGACACAATTTTTTCACAATTTCTTGCTATAAGACACAAAGGGACGTTTACTTTTTGCGGAAAATACTCGGCATGCTCGGCGATCCAGTTTTCTGCTGGAAGATCTTGCTCATCCTCTGGCGCATATCTTCGACACCTTGGCCGACATTCACCGTTGCCATCGACAGGGAAAGTCCAGAACTCGTCGAGAGTGCCCTGGAATGAAGATAATTTTTTACAAACGTTTACGACATTTCTCGTTTACAGTGAGAAAATATGTTCAGGATAATAATGTGTCTCTAGAAGAGTATTCAATGGTCCAAAGATCGAATATCAAAAATCTATCACATTTATGAATTATTGCAACTACAGGTTACAATTAGTAGTATAAAATATGAAATTTTTTTTATTTCTTTATCTGTATACTATATGTTTCCTAATTATTAATTCATGATTTATTATAAACACGACCAGATATATTTATGCATAATTATTTTTTATCCAATACCTATCTATTGGCTTCGATAAATCCTGCCTAGACTCCGCTTCTCTGAGCAAGGAACGCACCGCATCTTTTTGTTGAGGTAGGCATTGATTTATCAACGTCTCGAGATTCCTCAATCCAGGTAGTACAACTCCGGAAACGCATTGACCACTTAACGGACAGTAAACCAGCACGGAGTACGCCTCCACCAGAGCGTTTACTAATTCGATCTTATGGTTTTGTTGAAGCGCGAATGAAGCAATCGTCGATAAATGGGTCGCTATTACTGTAATTAACAATAATTCATTATAACAAGTAATCAAAATACATAGAGATAAAAAAAACATTTTGTTATGAAAGTTGAGATTGAGTTTATATTTCGTTTTTTATGTTCAAGAGTTATTTTTCAAGTTATACAAGACCACATATTGTATTATACAGGATAACGTACTGTCTTCTATATAATTCTGTGGACATGTGGGAGCAATGATCGCGAATGTGGATACCAACGACGTTGCCAAAATCGGAGAGAGTTCCTGAGGATCCTTCGCGATCGTTTCCAACGTTAAACGTGCTTTATCACGTGCTTCCCTCACCTTGCACTCTGTTATTATACGGCCTAGCGTGAAGATTGCAGCGCAACGCACACCACTAAAAGTATTCGATTGTTACATAATGTAAAATAAAAAATATTAATATCTCACGAAAGCGATACTTATCATGTATTTTAAAATAAATACGAATTATAAATTTTATACGAGTTGTGCGTCTATGGGATTTTAGAATCTATGTTGTTAGACAGGTAGACAAGAGTTTAATTTTATAGTTATGCAGACATTTAAGGAATTTGGAGCAATGGAGATTTTATAAAGAAATTAAAGACTAAGGATTCATGAATTTCAGATACATGCATGCATGCAAGTAGAGAAGAATTCCTCACACTTCAGGATCGCTGGCGAGTGTTACGATGGCTGGTACAATCTTGGCGTTCGCTAGTCGGTCCGAGATGTGTGCGATAATGGAACCGAATAGTGTTGCTGTTGCGCACCTTACAGAGGATCTCTGATGCATTACACCTGTAAAGAAGAAGAAACTTCAAGTTCGTTGCTATAATTAAAAAATATTTTACAGGACGTTATAATAAAAAATATATATATCTCAATCTTATGAAAATATAAATAAAATATTCTCTGCTATTTTTATTATGTATGTGTAATTTTAATTTGAGAAAAAGAATTCCTTTTCGTAAAACAATTGTAGTTTAAACGAGAAATAATATTTTCTACATCTCTTATAAAACTTTTATTTATATGACTAATTGTAAGTAATACATTATATGACTAGGTTTCTTCAACAAACTATTAATAATAATAATAATAATTTGAAAAAAGAGATGTGACACGAACCATCCCATAAACTAGCAAGGACGTATTCTTGTGTTTGTTCACGAGCACATAAGATACTGGCAGCAATTTGCAACCAAGATATACTAGTGCCGCTCATTGATAAAACCACGAGGAATTGTTTGAAATAATTTGCGAGCTCCGTGGAGTCGAAAGTACTTAGAATCACTAAATAACTCGGAATCAATGAAAGGTTCATAGTTTTCTTGTCTGCCGATAGTGTCGTCAATTGCTTTTCAAGTTCTGACACTTCCGTGGAAAATACTGTCTGTATCTGAAATAATATTTATTCATAAAGTAAGGCATTGGTAATACTTTAATAAATATTTTAAGAAAGGGATTTTTGAAAAAAATTCAGGAATGAAAACGTTCCTATCTTAATAATTCAGAACAGAAACAAATTTCTATCTAAAAAGAGAATCTCGAGAATTTAAAAATAACTCAAAATTCGATAACTGTCACTACAGTTATTTTAGTATTTTAATATTTCTACCTAGACACAGAATCTTGTACTTACCCTCAATTGTGTGATATACTTTCCAAAGCCCACACATAACGAGTAAATATATGTAAGAAGAGTTTTTAAAACATTTTCCTGAGCTGCATCCACAAACTTCACCATATCCAAGACATCAAACACTCTGCAAAAGAGAAAAATTTTGAAGTTAATATCTGAGATAGAAACAACAATCAAACTTTTAGAGATTTGTATTGAAAGTTACAGTTTTTATAGCTGTAACTAGCTTTAAGAACGTACACAATAAATAATTAAACAATCAAAAATAAATACAGATACGAAGTAATCTGTATTTTTAATATTAAATTTTAATATAATATTATTTAATAATTTAATATAATTATTTTAATAATAAAACAATAATCACAATTTTTTCGTAAACCACTCTAATTCCGGCCAGGATGCATCCTCCCAAGATTTGGAGAAGAAGGTGTTGAGAAGAACATTGACATCGATGGAATCCTCGTAGAATATCCTCGGGTCGGTGAAATTGGAGTGACATAACGCCAGAAATTCCTCGGCTGCACCACAAAGTTTCTAGAAAACTTTTGTGCTTTTGTTTTTGTACGAGCTTATAAGCTTTATACAAAATCTACTAAAAAATTTTCAATAGCCCAATTTTTCGGATTTTTAAATAGAAAGTAGAAAATTATCACTCCAGCTTCTGTCATTTTAAAGTCTTTAAATATTTAATTTTCGATATATTTTACTCACGTCTATATATTGTTGATCCTAAATTCTTTAGATTCTAAACTTTTTACCTTTATTTTCAGCTCAAATTTAGTTTTAATTTTTATGTCAGATTTAATGTAATTTTTTAACTTTTTTAATTTTAAAACTTTAAATCTTTAAATATTTAAATGTAGGGTTTACTTTTTTCGCGATTATTATTTGTTTCACCTTCTAATTACTTAAATATACGTTCCCATTTACTTCCTCTAATAACTCACACAAGTCTGGCGAAGTATCATCCTTGATGTAAGCTCGTACCGTATCAACATTGGCAACACACAAGACTGTATAAGGTAAGATGCACTGCAGAATACTGATCGATGGCGTCAATTTCTCTTCATCGACGTAGTCTTTATTTGTCAAAATCTGAGAGTGTGGCTTTAATTGATTCTTAACTTTCGAGATTATGCGTGGTAGCAAGTTTAGATGCAGCCTCCTCAGGGATAATGCCCATTGTGCCAAAACTGGTAACAATATCGACGATGCCGTTTCAACAACCATCGACGATGTGTCATGGAGTGCCGTTAATACCAGTTCTTCGCACTGCAATTTATACATGTATAACAATGTATCAATATATATATAAAAATATAAGATTATAAAAATAATAAAGAAAGAAATAAAAAAGATATCAAAAATAAAATGATAAAATATTTACCTGGAAGTATTTATCAGGATCGTCCATCAAAGCTATGAGTAGTGCGAGACTTCTCACTACACTAGTTCGTACAATAGGATCCTTATCCTCCAACAACATCTGCTGCAACATTGACAGCATCAGTGAATTTCTGACGGAAGCTGATGTATAAGATGCCAATACAGAACAACATTCAACAGCAAGTAATCTTCTCTCTGGATACTTGTGTTGACTCTGTTCCCAACAAATCGTTAGAATTTCTTCCGTTTCTACTGATTCTTCAACAAGCTTTGTCATTACTACTAAACCTGATAAAAAAAGAAAGTGACTTTTAGTAACAAGTAAACCATTTTTTAAATCATAAATGTAACTTATACATTGCAGTGTGCAGTACATAAGTAATAAGTGCAATTTCTTTTTCTTGAAAGGAATAAATCTTGTATCTAAATCTATTAACCATCCAAATCATTAAACTGTACATTTTTTTACTAACCGGCCAATATCATTTGCCGTTCGTCGTCCTGTGGTCTCTTTTTCAAGTTGAATAGCAACTGCAACAACTTCTCCCTCTCGCTAGAATTGGAATGAAGATGGATTGCACTAAGGATCAGAGGAATGATTTCTTCACGTTTGTTGAGGATAATGTTAGGTACTACACGTGGCAGAGTATACGCTAAAATATCAACTAATGTATCCCGGGTAATTCCGTGCTTCAATGATTCTTCTACCGAGGACATTAATGATCCCGAAACATTTGCCATGCAGTGTGCTGCTATTTCCGACTTGAATTTAGCCGGCAAATCTCTGCAACATTCACAAATGTGCGATTAAAGCATCTTGGATTCTGAAAAATCTTCATATTCTTAAACAATTATGTTAATTACTTAGCTATTTTGTAATTTGAAAGTTTATACTATTTTTATATTATTTCAAGTTTATATTCAACTTCGATTAGTTATATAAAAAAATCGCAATAACATTTTTAAAAATCAAATATGTGTAATAATATAAATAACCTGGAGGACGCAGTTGATAGGACAGAGGATTTCTCTGTAATATTTACTCTAGGTAACTGCAACCTAGTCCATTCTTTGTCTCCTGGATCTGTCTCGTCTAGACTAACTACCGCGGAAGCGCTATCGTCTTCTTCCGGTTCCTGAGTAGTAGTCGATATATCTCTTGGTAACGGTTCAAGTAGCTCAAACTTATCAGGAGTTGTAGAGTTGGAATTGATGGTGCGGATAGTTCCACAGCTACCTGACTGTAGGTAAAACAGTAATTCTTTGCAGTATATAATGTAATATATATAATTAACTCATATTAATCATATGATTTGATTGCCTAAATTTTTTAGATTAATTGTACGATTACTATATAGAAGAGAACACTAATTAATTGGCTCACCTTTACCGGATTTTCTACAACGTTCTCCTTGTTTGATGAAATAACTTCCTGGAGAGCGATTTTCTCTTGCTCCAGCACTGCAATCTGTTGTTGTAACCTTTCAATCTGTTCCGCCTACAAAGAATATAGAGAGCTCTTAAAATTCACAAATTTTTCATTATAATAATTAAGAATTCAAATTAAAATAAAAAACATTTTAAAACCTTGAAGCTATATTAAAGTAACGAACCATTCCCCGAGATTCATCCGTCTGCTTCTCAACATCTTCGATGGCAAAGTCTGTTTGCACGGCAACGCTTGTAGATGGAGGTTTGTCGTATCCACTAGCTCGCATATATTCCCGATATATCTGCAATAATTCCGTGGGCTTGGGAATATTTAATCCTACATCTTGCCAGTCCTCGAAATCCTGCTCCTCGCATTCGTCGCTGAAAGTGATCGAGGTGAGCTTGTACGATCTTGCCAACAGATATTCATTGATGAGAAAATTCAGTGCTCGCTGCTCATGTGGTTTTATGGGCACTTCTGCACTCAGATTCTTGTCAGAGTTCTTGTCTGGTGCCTTCAGCGTACCTTCCGATTCTGAAATTGTAATTGTATGTTATATTAATTAAAAATGCATTATGAGTCAGAATATTTCGCCATTCAATAAGATATTACCTGTTACTACAGTTAAATTAGCGCGCAGCGCAGAAATGTTATCTTTGGCTTTGCGCAGTTCAAATTCAAGAATGGCTACTCTCTCATCGACGCCAGCTCCATCCTCTGAATATCGAGTCATGTCTAACGAGTCCAAGGTAGCTTGACTAGAAGATCTGGCTAATGTTTCATTTATATGTAATGCTTTATTTATAATTAATGCTTCATTTATAATCATATCCATTTATGTTAAACAAAAATTATTTAGATATATTTTATACCACAATATTTTTTATTCATTGATTTTATATCAACTATCATTTGTAACTTTTTATTTGTCAAGACTTTAAAGAGGTTGTTTATAAGATCCATTTTTGTTACAAGATACATACGCATCGGAGTATATGGCTCAGGCTTGATATTGGAATTCTCAAAATTGCTTGGATTTGAGAAAAATTCCCTGAGTATAGGCAGCTCTTTGCCAGCTTCGCATAACTCGGCATGCAATTCTAAAGCCGTCAAGAGGAGCTTCTCGTTAAGAAGTTTCGTAGCCATCTCCTCGTAGGATATCGACGTCCTTGAGGCCGCATATCCTGAAATAACGGTAAATGTAAAGAAACGTAAACCTGATCACCAATTACTTCACAATTAGCTTCACAGTCCTGTCATGTGATCACAATCAAATAATCGACACATATTCGCGTGAGGATCAGCGGACGGGAAGGTTACCTTTGTTGTTCGCGGACAGAGAGTCCTTCAATTCCTCGACGATACTCGCCATGATGTCAACGCGTTTAGGTATTCCTAAGAAATGACATTTCCATTCCACGTGAGACGATGTTAGTTCGTCTTGCGTACGCTGCTTAAATGTTAAACACAACACATATGTAACGGGAAATGATTATAGTGAAAATACAATGACAACTCATCTGTCGAATGGTATTGAAATTGCATTATGTAGATAGGCAACTTGTGCTCGAAATGATGATTCGTAACATCGCCGGCTACTCTTGAAGTTCCTAAAATTCCCTATTAAACAGCCAATTAAAATTCACGCATTTGTTCACTTGGCATAGTGACTTTTGGCGGTCTTTTTAAATACCTTCGAGAACTTTTTTTAGTCTTGACATTTACTTTATAAAAGATAAATTATATAACTTTTATAAAATTTTTGTTTATTATAGATGATTTTTATTAATGCGTACGTAAAATAATATAAAAACTGTAGATACACCATAAGATATAAAAAAATAAACATGTTAAACTATTAGTGGTATGTGTATTTGTAATAGCTCTTATATTTTTCTTTCGTTTTTACATTTTTATAATTATGCAATATTAAGAATTTATTAAAATTCGTCGAGATAAGATTTCTGATATAATAACATAAATAACAATATCAAGAAGCTACTTTATTACATCGATTGTTTCCATTTTCGCTATTGTTTTCATCTCACATTACATGTATTATGATTTGAATTGTATTATCTTTTAGTCATTAATGCGATTTTATGAATGCGAGGGTATATTTCGTAAACGTCACGGCAATGCCTTTATTATAGTCCTCGTTGTTCTATAGATGTGTCTACAAATCCATTTAACATTAGAAAAAGCACGCATTAATATCTTCTAGAGCGGTTTCGGGATATCACGCTCTCTTCTGATTTCGTATGAGACCTGCGACCGTCATGGATTCAAGGAAAACCGTCGTCATCTTCCTCAGCCATCTCTTTGGCTAACTCTAGATCCTGTTGTTCTCTTTCTCTGCGCTCCTCTGCGGACTCCAAATCCTTCCCATAAGATTTAGGTGGGTAACGCATCGCTTTGACACTCTGATTGTGTAGGTCCAGGCAGAAAGTGATTCTTTGATGGAAGGCCAACAGCGGCTCCTTGGTGCAGTAGATGTCTGTGGTCTCCTTGCTGCGCATATAACCGTTTTCTGGGTCCAGAGTGGCCTCAATCACCCCGTCACGAATTGCTTTAGCTACGATAAACTCCGCATCCACGCTAGAGTCCAGTCCTAGTTTGCGAGCGATGTCAGTCGGTGATATGCGCGAATAAGAGAGTCCAATCGAACGAATTGCAGTCTTAATGACATTGTGCCGCAGTCGTAGGATCAGTGTGAATGTGTGATCCGCACGAAACTGTGGCCCAAAGTTTTCCAGAACCTCACCAAAGCGCTGCAGATTGCCCAGACGCACCGCCTGTGTCAATTGGAAGTACGGGGCAAGGGCTCTCCGTAGAGCAGCCTGCCGGAATATCTGTCTCTCTGGGATGTCTCCAAGAAGAAGCTCTACGGCGACTGCCAGCTTCTGCACTGTTTGCCTAAATCCAACTGCTGTAGTCTGTGGTGCTTTGCGCATTGCTTGTACTAGATACTTATGCGCAGCCGAGTATTCTAATCTGGCCGCTTTTATCCTTCCCAGATAATAGAGAAAGCGAGCCCACTCGTTGTTGCTGGCCGACTCGGGAAAAGTGGACTTGAGCACCAATTTGTCTGCTTGATCGTAGAGATTGTAGTGTAGGTAGTTGCGCAGCAGACAATTGATCAACACAGCCTGGCCCTCGAAGTCGTTGCGCAAGGTTGCGGTACGCAGACGAAGATGCAGGAAACCACGAATTTTATCCAGCTGATTGGTCAGCTCATAAGCACGAGAGTGATAGAAGAAGCATTTGGCAGCGACCAAGTCTATGGTCCTACGGTTTTGTGCACCGAGTTTCTGAACCAACTGCTCCGAACATTGCACTGCTTCGTTGTACTTGCCGGTGTCAATCAGTCGGATAAGTACCAACAGGTGGATGTAGCCGTCGATTTCAGGTAGCAGAGATGACGAGGAGCTGCGAAACTTCTGCGTGACGGCCTGACAGTCGTCCACGTCCATCGGCTCCTCCACCCAGGCGAGCAGGGCGTCGCGCTCGGCGGCGGACTTGGTGTAGAAGCCCGTGACGAGGCCGCGCAACACGACCGGGTTGAGCCGACGGCGGGTGTTAGGCAGGGCGCGAAGGGCGCGGAGCACGAAGCGTGGCTCCTTGTTCTGCACCGCCTTCTCGATCTGCCGCGTATGCTCGCGGATGTCGCACACGGTTTGCATATCGGTGTCCCTGCGCTCACCCGCACCGTCGCCGTCGCCGTTCTGACCGTCTGGTGCGCTCGCCGGATTCACATCCACGTCCATCGCTTCGACGTTTCTACCACTTGGCACGCCCATCGCTGTCCGTTGGCGATCTCGATTCCACTAGTGCAATCGCTCTCGTTCACGGTGTTTGACAGAAGGAAAGATGAGCTCCAAATAATCGCTCAGATAGTCATCGTCCAGGTCGTATTTATGCAACTCATGGAACGTTCGAGGTTAGGACGCACGCTCATTGGTGTACTCGATCCAGGGGAAACTTAGGGGAAAGTGTCTGTCCCCAAAATCACTGTCCATTGACACTGTGTAGACTAGAGCCACGACCCGGCAGCAGTATTGGCGGAATGAATTTTTCGCGCATGCGCGGTGAACACAGCGTCAATTAAATATCCAATACATAAAGATGTTAGTCGCCTGTAAAAAAATTGTCTTTTAGCCTTTTCTAATAGCCTTTACTACTAACTCTAAGATCTTATGATTAAATATTAATATATAAATATTAATTAATTATTATTATGATATTATTAATATAATTATATTATTATAATAATATATTTATTTGCCAGAAACTCTTCTAAAACTCTTCGTCACATTTTCCGTAGTCTGTTAAATTTTCTTCGTTTATAAGTTGATACATTAATTGCTAATTAATTTGCTTACGAGAGCCAATAAAAATGCAGAATTTTAGATCAAGTGATTTAAAGCTTAATTCTAATTGGCTCTCGTAAGCTATCCAGTACGAAAAATCGTATCGTGTGCCGCAGGCTTAACGATGGCGGTAGCCGCTTTGCGCGTGGAAGAGCTGATCAATTATTTTAAGTCGCACAACAAAATCCGGGAACAGCAGAGTCACTCGGCGAAGGTGCACAGCGTAGGATGGAGCTGCGACGGCAAATACTTGGCCTCGGGCTCCTTTGACAAGTCTGTTTGCATATTCTCACTGTGCCCGGATCGTTTGGTTAGTAAACATAACCTATAACGAATCTACGCGCGGAGCGGAGGTCGTTACCTTTAGACGAAAGTCTCTTCCGTGAAATTTTTCGTGAAACTTAACACGATATTTTAATCGTTTTTTTCCTTATTAAATTTTCCTTTATTATCTCGTTTTCTTGTTTATTTCTTTGTAAAATCAATTATTACAATAGAGTATTACAATAGAAATTTACTGTATGTGTAAATACTGTATGTGTAAATATAGGATAGCTGATACAGGATATTCCATCGAACGATATTATAGTTGTCCTTTTTTTGATAATTTTTTTTGGCTTGTAAAAGAATGCTGAACTTTTTTTCAGAGGAGACATGATTATTAAATTTAACTGACTTGCTTTATTTCCTTTCCTTTGAGTAGCTACGCCTTCAAAAATTTTCAATGAAAATGGCAATAAGAGTCAAGTGACATTGTTTCAAATGTTTTATTTTTTTTAACTGTTTATTTGATTTTAAAAATCTTTCAAAAAATTGGAAAGTTTAAAATATTAAAAACTTACGATTAAGAGAACAATTAATTTTATTAAATTTAAAATACTTTCCATCAACCTCCATATGTTAAATTATTTTAATATTAATGCGAGTCATAGATTTAATTGGAAGGTCCTCACCATAAGTCTTTTTCATTTAGAAGCAGGAAACAACTTTCAGAGGGCATGGCGGCAGTGTAGACCAGCTGTGCTGGCATGCTTTCTGTCCAGAGTTACTATCCACAGCAAGTGGAGACAAAACAGTTCGCATTTGGGATACAAGGACACAGAAATGCACTGCGAACATTAGTACCAGAGGGGAGAACATTAATATATCATGGTCACCAGATGGTAATACGATTGCTGTGGGGAACAAGGAAGACTTAGTCACATTCATCGATGCTCGGGTGATGAAAATACGAGCAGAGGAACAGTTCAACTTCGAGGTGAACGAGATCTCATGGAATAAGGACTCGGACACATTTTACCTGACGAACGGCCAGGGCTGTGTGCACATACTTAGCTATCCGGAGCTGGAGCTGTTGCATGTGATCAAGGCGCATCCTGGCACATGTATCTGCATTGAGTTTGACCCGACTGGCCGATATTTCGCTATTGGATCTGCAGACGCGCTAGTCTCCTTGTGGGATGCTGACGAGTTGTGTTGTTTGAGGACATTCTCGCGACTGGAGTGGCCAGTTAGGACTATCTCTTTTTCATATGATGGGCAGCTTCTAGCAGCAGCCTCCGAGGATTTAGTCATAGACATCGGTGAGGTGCAGACAGGCGAAAAGATCGCCGATGTCTCGGTAGAAGCAGCGACATTCACTGTTGCATGGCACCCGAAACAGTATCTTTTAGCTTATGCGTGTGACGATAAGGACTCTTATGATCGGAAACGAGATGCTGGTAGCTTAAAAGTATTCGGTTTCGCAAATGATTGAATATTTTTTGTACTTTTCTTCTGGTCGTGCTGCTCTCGAAATATCGCGTTTTATATTTTATAAATATAAAAAAAATAATAGAAATAAACTCAAGAAATATTCCAAACAAACGACTCGTAATTGAGATCGATATAAAAACGATATAAAATTAACGATGTAAAAACCGGACTGTGTTTCAAAAATTGAGAACAATTATAAGTATAAATATTAAAAAATAGAGAATATATAAATATATTTATATAAATGCAAATGTTAGAAATATGAATTTGATAAAAAATGTGTGTATGTGTGCACGCGTGATGTATGTATGATAATCGAAATATCTAAATACAAGTATACCTCATTTTATTCGCAGATATACACGAATGTGCTCATATAAGACTACATACTTAATCGATAAATGTGTGTTCTAATTGCTCTGCTGACCAACCATTTTCCCGTTTTTCTCTCCTTTTTTTGGGCCTCCCGATTCCTTAAGATATTGAAATTGGACCAATTAATAAGCTTACAAAATAAGCCTTTAAGTGTTCAAGTAAAAAGAAGAATCTTCTTTTACTTTAAAAATTGAAAATGATTAAGCTTAGTGAGGAAGCCTTATTGCTGATATGGAGAAAGTTTTAATGATCTGGATAAGAAGATCAAACCAGCTATAACATTTAAGTCAAAGCTTGATCCAGAGCAAAGTCTCTTCAATTGTATGAAGGCTGAAAGAGGTGAGGAAGATGCAGAAGAAAAATTTGAAGCTAGCAGATGTTGATTCATTATGTTTAAGGAAAGAAGCCGCTTCTATAACATAAAAATACAAGATAAAGCAACAATAAATTGCTACAATAAATTATTCGGAAGACTTAGGTAATTGATCAAGGTAGTTACATTAAACAGATTTCGAATGCAGATGAGCCTTATATTGGAAGAAGATACCATCTAGGATTTTCACACATAGCTAGAGAGGAGAAGTGTCTTCAAAGCTCCAAAGAACAGATTGACTCTTTCACCATTCATCATTCTAGATACTACTAAGAACATTCATGAGAGGATTAAAATATCAACGTTAACAGGAGTTTGAAAGAAGTTGATTCCAACTGTTATGGATGAGAAGTTCTTCAAGACTTCAGAGGAGATAATGCAGATGTGGTGGAAATAGCAAGAGAACTAGAATTAGAAGTGGAGTCTAAAGATGTGACTGAATTGCAATTTTATGATAAAACTTTAATGGACGAGTTGTTTTTTATGGATGAGCAAAGAAAGTGGTTTCTTGAGATGTAATTCCTGGTGAGGATGAACATTGTTGAAACGACAACGAAGGATTTAGAATATTACAACAGTTTAGATAAAGCAGCATTTGAGAAGATTGACTCCAATTTTAAAAGTTCTACTATGAATAAAGAAAACAATCGAACAATATCACATGCTACAAAAGGAAGAGTCAATCGACAAATTTCATTGTTGTTTTATTTTAAAAAATTGTCAGCCACCCAAATCTTCAGCAATACCACTCTAATCTAGCAAACACCAACATCGAGACAAGTTCCTCCACTAGTAAAAAACGATTCGATGAAGACTCGGTGATGGTTGTATTTTTTAGTAATAAAGTATTTGTCTGGAAAGTTCGTGCAGATTTCTCAATAGATGGCGATCAAAGGCAAATTGGAAAGGGTCAGATGCTTATTTTGGTAAGTGACATTTCGACGCATATTTAGTGATATTAGTTATCCCAATAAAATAAAGACATTTTTTTGACATCAATTAGAAGATGGAAGGAAATAACGTGTTTTTTCGGTGCATTATGCTTTTTTACTTTTGTAAAGGCAAGAATGCGACACAAACTCGAAAAAAAATATGTGCCGTATACGGAGAGGATGCTGTAAGTGAACGCATGTGCCAGAAGTGGTTTGCTAAATTTCGTTCAGGAGAAATGAATATTGAAGATGCTCCTCGTTCTGGTCGACCAGTTACCACGGATGTCGACCAAATAACAGCTTTAATCGATTCCGATCGGCAAATCACAGTTCGGGAGATCGCAGCGAGGTTAAAAATTGGTAAATCAACTGTTTCCGAACATTTAAGCAAACTTCAAATGATAAAGAAGCTCGATGTTTGGGTGCCGCACGATTTAACTGAGAAAAATCGTATTGATCGCATTTCCATCAGCGATTTGCTATACAAACGCAACGAATACGATCCATTTTTGAAACAAATCGTAACAGGCGACGAGAAGTGGATAATTTATAACAACGTCGAGCGGAAAAGGTCGTGGAGCAAGCGAGGTGGACCGGCATTAACCACTTCGAAGCTCGGTTTAACTCCGAAGAAGGTTATGCTCTGCATTTGGTGGAATTGGAAGGGAATAGTATACTATGAGCTACTACCAGACAACAAAACAATCAATTCGGACAAGTACTGTTCGCAGTTGGATCAATTAAAGATAGAAATCGGCAAAAAGTATCCGGAATTAATCAATAGGAAAGGCGTAGTTTTTCATCATGATAACACCAGACCTCATACAAGTTTGCAGGCTCGCCAAAAATTATTGGAGTTTGGCTGGGATGTTTTGTGCCTCATCCACCGTATTCCCCCGACATTACACCCTCTGATTATCATTTATTTCGGTCGCTGCAAAACTCCGTTAATGGTTTGAACTTTGCTTCTTTGAAACTCCTCAAAAACTACTTGGACAGCTTCTTCGCCGAAAAAAACCAGGACTTCTACGAGAGAGGAATTATGAAATTACCCGAAAGATGGAAAAGTATTGTGCAAAATAATGGTGCATACATTACAGATTAAAATTACTTTAACTACAAAAATTTTTCATTCGAATTTTGCTTGAAAATCCGCACGGACTTTCCGGACAACCCAATATTTTTTAATTGGTACATTGTTGTTTTAAACATAATGCTATTTCATACTGAAACTATAGTATAGTGTATAGTATAGTGCGAACATAATTTTATGTACCAGGAAACTAAAACATTCGTGTGACTTGCTTTATCGCAATGGTTTGGAAGCAAACCTGAATATCTTCGAGGTGCCTGAACTTTGATTTACGTACAATATATTGGACAATTCTGTGAAAATATCATTAAATATAAAACTAGGCTACATGTTTCAGCTGAACCTTGTATTTTATTTTACCGATTGCACTCGGAATCGACTTATTGATCAGAATAGACTCGAGGCTCATATCAAGCGTAAAATTTTTTGTTGACCATTCAGTCGGCATGGTTACCGTGTTTGGCTCAGGTTTATCCGAGACCACGTGAGTCACGTTTTGTTTCATTCGCTTGATCATCAGCGGGAACATCGCGTTCCTCGCTAGATCTTGCCCTACTTTCTCCGATGACGTTCGTTTCGCTATGGCGAACCAGGATGAAACAAACACCATCTGCGAATGCCGGTGCGTTCCTGACGAAGATGTGCAGGAGAAGAAAAACTTTAACAACATCCCTAATATTCACGAAATCGATGAGGAAGAGAGCGAGACTGAAGAAACGACTTTAGAACGGCCAAATTCTTCAGCTTCGGATGAAGAAGACGATAAGGCTGTACAGAAGAAGACATTGGATGACGAATCCGTGTATACAAGCGAGTCCTTCTGCTCCGACGAGTCCTGTGACGAGTCCAAAGTCACGAATGTCACATCAAGATCGCTGAATTCTTCTTTGATCCACGTCACTGATCTTCAGGTCAATCAGAGTTCGGAGGAACAGGACGTCGTTAGCGAGTCAACGTGGAAGGACGATCATCAGGATGAATCTTGCTCGCTCAGTGACGAATCGTCTCGCTCTGTCACGGCGGACAAGTTTGTCAGGTCGAGGAGGTGTAGACGATGGAATATGAGTTTCACCGATGAGGAGATGCGTAAGATCGAGCGGGATAATGAGTTGCTGTTGAGAAAGATCATGGCGCAACAGAAACCTCGGCACAAGATCCTCGGCGAAAATAGCGTTCAGTCTAGGACCAGCAGTTCCGCGATAAACAGGAAGAAGTTGCAAAAGAAGATAGAAAATGATAATATGGTATACAGTTTTCGATATCGTAGAAACATATCAAGAGTAGATGTGTATTTTCATACATCTCTTTTTTTCTATTTTTGTAAGTAAATTAAATAAAATAGCGTGTATAACGCAAAAACTTCATTTGCAGCTACTCCTCCGAAGGATACAACAGGCGAAATCGTGTGTTTTCGCGAATACATCGAGAATGGGTTGCAGATTGACTTTTTTGTAAAAGTTTTTATATTGAAAAGAATTTTGTGTTATCCCATTAAAAAACGAAATCAATTATATATCAGCTGACTGAGACTCAATAAACCGATATTATTTGTAGGGAAGTAATGGGAGTACAAATCGTGGATTTGTTATCATCTAGTAAACTCGTGTAAACGTAATATGTAAATATTTCAGTGATTCTGAAAGAACTCGTGACTCGTGGGCTTTAACTCCGGTAATCTGCGAAGAAAAGTTCCTATTTTCCCGAATACAAAACATTATTGTGCTTTTTGTGACTTGTTTATTAAAACACAACGATTACCAGTCTTGAAGAATAGGTACACATTTCTTTCACTTCATATTTTGTGTATACGGCGCAAACCTTATAAACTTGTCTCTTGAAAATTTGCTTGAATATATCTTCTACAAGTCAAGACTATAAAAAATCACAGTTCTCACTCATCTCAAATAACTTAATTATCACTCATGGTTAATATCAAAATCGGGAACTTTCGAATATCATGATAGTTCTCTTTTTTTTTCTTTTTCCTTGCATATACATACACGGGCGATATCGTAAGAGAAGATAAAAGGGTGTATCTTTTGTGTTAAGGAACAAATTGTATAAATTTCTGTTAATATATAACGATACACGTTGTTCCTTTCAATTAATATGTGCTGTGATTACAATATGAAATTGTATTTCCTTTTTCACTTTTTATATTTGATTTTGTAATTCCACAAATACTATTTCTATTTCACTGTAATTGATGGGTTATGTTTACTCTTTACCAAAATCAACAAATCAAAACAAAAAAACTAAATATTCATTTATCCTGCATGAAGTATTTCATTTGCAAATAATTTAAAAACATCTCATCAATTGCTCTAATGAACGAAATAAAAAATAAGAAATAACATCTAGATTTTGGTTTAAGAGACTGTACGAAAATAATTCGTTTGAGAGACTATTCACCTGCGTTACTATGGTACAACGTAATAGTAACAATTATATCACAAAGTACGCTCAGCGCAGTAGCAACAAAACATAACAATTTTTCAAATCTGTTATCGTAGCAATTGTTTTGCCACTATTAAGACCGTAATTTTTTCTTGATTTTCACCAAAAAATCGTGAAACAAATACAAGATATCACAAGATAAAACCTTCGAAGTTCCAAGTCATTAATCCTCACGTTTCGTCCTCCATGATTCCGTCGACGACGGTGTCCATATTGTGCTGAGTGAACGAAACGGATCGAATCCCGATCTTTGCTGGAATGATAATCGAAGATTATTCCAGATATCAATTACAGGCTTTATAAGATCAGATCAATAAAGACTTTTATTTATTTACATTCGTTAACGTACGTACTTGCGTATCCGTTTCGGACTGTAATGTTTGCGGTATCATGGGAGGTGCGGCCGCACCCCAAGGTGCTGCAGCCCATACACCTCCTGTGTTAATTCCCCATACGCCGCTACGTTCCTCTCCGACCGCTGCTCTAGTGTGTAATGGTTCCCAATTCGTATCAACTGTCCAATTATCTGTAAACATACATATTCACATTGTGTAAGTCTTTTTTTTTTAAATAAAGAATTATTAAGTGAATTCTAGTTACATTTAAGTTTAGATAATTCAAAATAACCACAGTTCCGATATTTTTAAATAATTGGACATACCTTTCAAGTCAGGTAAAACAGGTTTCTCTGGAGTTTTCGGTGACTCTAACTGAAATCCATTCGTACTTTCTGACAATATATTTATTATTGGACTATTGTCTTCCCACAATTGACACCGCGTATCTTCTTCAGGAGTTTCCAATTCTACTAAAGGCTCGTCGGTCTCTGGAAGATCGTCGTATGGCACCAGTTCGCGTTCAAACTGCTGATAATTTGATAATTGAGATAATTTTATGACGTTCAAATCGATTATCATTAAGTTAAGAGTGACTTACTGGATGTTCTGTAAAAGTATTGATGAAATAGCTGTTCGAATGTTGCAATTTCGGTTGCAAAATTAAAGATTCTGGCTCCAATGATTTATTTTTGTTCACGGTTGTACTACAGAGAGGGGTTGGATTTGATATTAAATTGTATTCCTTTGGTGTTTGTGGCGACTCTTGCGTCGATTGTGGTTTAGAATATTGAATGTCTTTGACATCATTATTGAATACCGTGGACAGATTTGATGTATTTGTTTGACTCTTATGATTCATGTGATTTAAATTGGAGAAGACCATCTCCTGACTTCGTGCCACTACATCGCTGAACTTGGCTCTGTTTTCACCCCAACAGGAAGGTGGTGGTGGTGGCAAAGGGGTAGACATTGTTCCTATGGTGCGCGTTACATCCTCTTTTTGACTTACATTTCCGTTTATAGAAGGAGCTACAATAACAATAAATAAAAACTAATATTTTTATATACAGAAAATGCTTTTAGTAGTTTATATGCATTACTAAACGCTATTATAGATTTAACTAAATAATATATAACTAAATAATATATAGATAAAACTAATATAATATAAATTGAAGGAAAAGAACATTTTACGTGATTTATTTAATAGATTGAGATTTAATTTAAAATAAAATGTTTTATATGCCATTATTGATTTAAAATTCAAAAATTTAAAATATCTGTAACTCTTTCACTCTAATGCATTTCAATATCATATATAAATACGTACATTTAGCATGTATTTTATCAGCTACACGACGTTTCTGCACAGTTTTCTCCTTTCGTGGTGGGTTTTTATTTTGACGTGACAACTTGAAGGATGATTCGACAGTACGTGAGGTATGAATATGATGCTTTGTGCTGGATCTAGTAGTGTTCGTCTTCCATCTATTTGGATTATTCTGTTTCTCCTTATCGTACTCATCATCATCACAGTCGCCTTCGTAGTTATCCTTATAATCTATGCATGGCACAGGAGGAATAGATTGAGGTTTGCTTTTCTTAGATATCGGCTTCCTTTGCAGTTTCTCTTGTTTTCCGCATGGTTGATCAGAACTCTGTGAATAAATTACGAAAAAAAAGCTTTTTATAAATGTCTCGGGAGAATCTATATCATGTAACCGATTATATCAAACAATCGATATCTCAATTCTAGGACAAAATATGATTTCATTATGAATAAAACTTTAGTAATTATCTTTTTGTAAAATTTCTTCTCTTTCAATTATCTGATTTTCAGACATCTCTCACTAAACCATCTATAATTAGTATTGATGTTGAATTTTTGAAAAATAACGTACAATCGTGGAATTAAATTAAAATTATTTATATCTTTTAATCAAACTTACTTTACATGATGTCGTTTCATCGTGAGTCGAACTCTCCGTTGTTGTAGACGACGTTTCTTCTTCCGAAAGGTGAACGGTTTTTTGAATGCTCGTCGATTCGAGTTTTTTCAATGAAACGTGACTAATGTGGTTACCATTATTGTTTCCACTTGTCTGTTTATTGCGTTTGTTGTCAGATTTGTTAACCCGATTGTTATTAATTATCGTCGTGTCCATTTGAATCTCGTGATTGTTCAACTTTGGTTCCTCTTTAACACTCGACTGCGTCATTGATTGCATTTTTCCTTTTCTGTTGGACGTCGGACTTGATTTTGTAACCACGTTCACAATATACTTTTTCTCTTGAATAAACTGAGTGTCCATGAGTGTATCATTCGTTACGCAATTGTCCGATTGGACTTCTTGAGCGTTATTTTGTTTTTTATTATTCTTTTTCTTTGACACGTATTTATCATATTCTTTTTCTTTGTACGTACTTGTTGTATTCGCGGCGTTAATGTTATCTACTTTACTCGATTCCTCGCATCGCTTGAAGGACAACAGCTCCTTGGACTCGGTATCTAATTTGAATTTACGTTCTTCCTCGGCGGACCAGTCTGGGATCTTCAATCCCTTCTGTGCATCTTTGTCCTTGCATTTTTTTACATTCATTAACGACCAGTCTGGAAACGTTTCATCTTTCTTCGTCTTGCTTTTCTCATCGTTTGTTGCGAGCTTTTCATTTTTGTTAGCGATACAGCTGCTGCTACCGTTACTTCCTTGGGTCGTGTTGTGCGTCGAGATATGCGACAACAACCTTAGATCCAGAGGCGGTTGTACCGGATTCTCCTTCGAATAATTGGCTAGGCCTTCCCGTAGAATTCGGTCCGCTTCAAAGAATGAAAATATGGCGACAAAGAACATCAATACCGACGAGAGGATGAAAGCAACTTTTTGCGCCACACTTTCCCACGGGTGCCTGGCAAGCACCGACGCGCACAAATTTAGCGAGTGCGTCGGCAAAGTCGCTAGTAAATTAAGTATCACCACGCCGTTCTCAACGTTTTCGCCGGCGTCCGGTCCCATGCTCGTCATCACCAACAGCTTTCGTTCCACACGTGACAATGTGAAGTCCGGAGTGAACGCTATCTCAATTCTCTTAGTAGCGTTTGGACTCAATTTGAAAGGCGTGCAATCGAGCACCTTGAAACCATAACCCTCACAATGCCAGTCGTTGATATAGAAACCGTAAATTTCGATCGGTAGTTCGCCTGTATTTCTAGCCGTGAAAGATCGCTTTACGGTGAGAGTTGTGACAAGCTTGCTGCGATCTCCTGGAAAAGGGAAGTGTATATAAGGAAAGTCTCCTCTCGATTACAATAAAACCGTCGAGATGTAGTGCAAGATAATTTTAAATGTGTTTTACGAGTATAGTATAGTAATAAGACAGTAAGCTAAATATGAGATGTACATTTTTTCTTTAAAAGATGAGAAAACGTACATACGTTCACAATCTTTAAGATGCTTGTCCGTTAGTTCGAACAACAGAGGCGTAGTTGATCCCGGCTTGCGATGACCGAATCTAAATTGTGCGCTCGCGCCTCGACCGCTCATACGTAGGACTTCTAAAATAGTCATATTATTTCTGGAAAACCACCAGTGAAACATGTCAATACATGGAAGTGCCTTCTTTTTTCTCTCTCTCGCAATTAACTTACCTAATATATAAAAAACCAGACGACGTCCAAGTGGAAAAGGGTGTGTATGCCACGCGAATTGTCCTCGTTTCTGAAGGGTTTAAGTATAAAGGAAGCGATTGAGGCGCTATCGTTACACCCCATTGTTTCTCAAATAGTTCTCGTTCATTAACATTCTCCTCTAATTTAAACTCTTCCGGAACTGTGGACGAACATTCCGCACACACGGGCTTAAATCTGCGCGGAATATCAAATTTTTCATTATTAATTTTTGGCCTAAATAAAAATGAGTTGCAAAACAATTATCAAACAATAGTGGATTACGTACTTCATTGGCAAAGAATGATAAAGACGCGCTCCTTGAGGATAGCTCCAATCCATAACTAATTGAACCATTAGCGGACTTGCACTCGGATTGTGCAGCTTAATCGCTCTGTACGATGTATTTCTGACCTGAGTCAATGGAAACATCAAGACACTTTTGTTTTTTATATTACTGGAGCCAGCCAACAGACTCGGCCAGTACGGCTTGATGTTCACATAAAATCTATGATCGCGCACTTCGGTCGTGTCCAAGCGCATCGTGATGTTTTCCCATGAACCATCCGCGGTGGAGTTGATGAAGCGTACGTGTCGTGTGTTTAGAAAATTCAAATCAGAGTCGCGTGTGTGCGAGGGAAGGCTCATTGTGTTTAACCACTGATTACCTGCTATAAAAGTAAAATATAGCTATACAATTGAACTGACAATAATACTGAACTGATATATAATTGATGTAACAATTGTAATCATAAAAATAAAAATGCGATTAATGTCCAAGTTGCAAGTAGTGAAGTATAGATAAATGATTGCTTACTGTTAGTATCCAGTGGTAAACCTAGATAACACTGTTGCTTGCAGGTCACCGAAGGATCGATTTGTATTGAACCGATGTTATTCTCACCCTTGGATATGACTGGCATTGTAGCTTCCTCCAATGGGATATACTTTATCCTGTCATCCTTATTTATGGATGCGATATGTGTCACTTCCATGGGTCTTGAGAATGTAGAATGCACTTTTACTTGTTGCACACAGATCGATCCCTATTTTAAGAAGTCATATAAATTTATGCGGACGTCTCGTTAAAGAGTAGTTAGTTTTGAAAAGATAGATTACCACTCACAGGGAAACAATCAGTAAAAATAAGCTTTTTCAAGGAAATCTTGCCGTGCGCAACCCGCATGTACACCGGCAAGGTAAATCGCTCGTAGGTCGTTCGCACGAAGACATCGCCAACAATTGTGTCTTCCTCAACCAAAGGAGTTTTTACTTTAATCTTAAAGATTGCCAGAAACTCTGGTTTTATGTATTGCTGAAATAAAAATTAATATGTATATTTATAGCAGAATATTTAATGTGTTACACATATGTAAATTTATCATACAATACTCACATTTCCAGAATGGCTGCATACAGTTATATTTCGAAATTCCTTATCTAACAAATCCGCAGGTCCATTTTGGCATCCCATCAATTCTAAAACTGCACCAGGCATATTCACACCCCAACTGTGTAGCTCCACATTGACGGGGTTCTGATTCTCTAATGCAAAAATTGCCTCATTCTCGGTACCGCTCCCCACAGTACCAAAATTCATTGTTCCCATATCGTCTTCCTTCTCGCCCGGCATAACTTTTTTCAATTTACCGTCATAACTCAACACTGGAACTTCGGTCACTGATACATTTGAATGTATCAATATCGACGACTCCATCTTCACGCTTTCACCCTTCCTTTCTTTGGCAAGTTGTAAAGAAAATATATTGACCTTTTGTTCAGGTTTTATTACTCTAGGAGTAAAATCTTTTATCTGAAATTAAATTTTTTAAAGGAAATCGAGAAATAGTCAAGAAAAAAATGAAAAAAGATTTCGTTGGGTTCCGTTAAAAAAAAATAACGATTCTTACCGTAAAAAGCGATTTCGCGTTCGAACACATCGTGACATTGGTAATAGCTAATGGTAATTTAAATTTATTCACCACGCTAAAATTCCGGGCTTGATTGGATTGTGGAGAACAATAATGAGTAATCGATGTGTTTACTTCTAATCCACCCTGCAACACTTGGGCTACCCAGGGAATTGCTAATTTCTGACTAGAACCACCTGGACCTATTGCTTTTATTATTAATTTGCCTTTAAAGTGTTGCAAGTCTAAACCGGTTTTCCCTAAGAAAATTAATATGGAATTATTCTAAATACTAGCGGTAAACGCAAGACTTTTTTGACAGGCAATGTGTTACATATATCTTACAATCGTAAACCAGCATTCCAATGGCGATTGGTATATCTGTCTCTCCTGGAATTATTGCTGGCTCAAAATGTAGTTTTAATGCTTTTGATACAGGTGTATTTATAATATTCTACGAGAAACATTTTGTTTGTTTAGTAATATCTCATTAATAAAAATTGGTTTTATTTTCTAAAGCAACTTGAAAAGATTTAAATTCCTGTGCATATAACTTACCACAACTTTAATTGCTTTTTTCGCGGAATTTTTTAAAGCAATAGGGTGGCGAATAGGTGGCTGTAACGAGCCACCCATACCTAAATTAATTATTCCAGAACTTCCACCCCAATGAAGACCAGCTCCACTTTTGACTTCTACTTCAACTGCTACCACAAGGATCTCAGCAGTATTATTCACTTTAAATCTGCAACATATTCTATATATTAAAATACATAACATTTTACAAATACATTTACTCTATATCATGTACCCACCTAACGTATGCTGTATGATTCTTTTCTGTATGAGCATTAAAAGTTAGTCTGATGATAGGCTTTGTTTGATAAGGTAAAATTTCCCATAATTCACGGGTGCCTTCCGGCTCGCCTGATGGTAATTCTAATTGAAATTCTCCACCACTACTGTATACTTCCATCACCTTTTTTAACAAATGGAGAAAAATCATAAATAATACTTATATAATCCATATATGCAATCCATATAAATAATATTCTTATGGAGTATAATATTATCCATGTAATTAACATTTACGTACTTGTAAAGCTTCTGGATGTGGATTGTGCATATATATAAGAGGTGTAAAAGATGCATTTAATGGTAACTTGACATCAACTACAGGTCTGAGTCTATAAGGACTACTGACACTTATCCCTTTGACCTGCAGATTAAAAAATATCTTATTGCAAATATATATATTTAGTATTAATACTATAACTACAATAAATTCTTTGTTACCTGATACTTTAGTGTCCCATCTGAAGTATGTATAAAAAGGTGCGTATCAATGTCACCTTCATCTCGACCGAGAAACACGACATTAAATGTTGTATTTCCCAGCGGTGGGACTACCTGATACGAAGATATGTTAATTAAGTAATTAAATATCCACAATTAATTTTTAATGTATATACGAGTAATTAGATTTTAAAGAATTTCATAAATTAAAGTTAGATATATCAGTGCTTTAAGTTTATCTATACTTCTTGTTTTCAGATTATTGTTACATCATTTAATAACTTACTTTGTTTTGAAAAAACGATGAATGGAAATGACGCGTATTTCCCGATATCGATGAAAGGTGTATAGTTTTATTGTGATCTTTGTTAAACATAATCACAGTTTCTTGGTGAGGAATACCAAGTTGTCTAAAAAATATTACACTGTTATAATTTAACTTCTATAATCACTGAATCGAGAACTATGTTAAACGATACCTTTCTTTGAAATCCAAGATACTTGGCTCGAAAGAAATGTGAGAGAACGAATCTTCCATTTTATCTTCGTCCAATGCAGCATCCCTTAAAAACATGATGCTAATGATAATTAATCAATATATATGGATATGGTAGTTCTAATAGTGAAATTAAAAATAGGAAAGGTATAAGAAAAATTAGTTTTAAGTAAATTGATTCAGTATACTGTTAGTAAAGCAATATTTAAGAATCCCAACTTTTCTTGTTAGAATGATATGATGAATTAATAATGCACACACATTTATGATTTTAAATGTGTTTACTTTAATGTGTCGACTTTTTAATTAAAAGCACAAAATGAAGTATTCTATAATAATTAAAGTTTTTAAAAATATATTTGTTTGTTTTTTTAAACATATGTGATGTTTATATATATCTTGATAAAAAACTTACTATAAATCAACCAAATATGTATATTCTCTTCTATATATTGCTTTTTTAGAACATATGACATAAAAAAGTTTGAATTATCTTATCTTCAATTTGCTAACAGTTTTGTATATCACCTAAGCTTAACGAATCTTATTATGATTCATAAATCAATCAAAAGTGGGACAAGATAACTTCGATAGTCGCAAAAAAAATTCTATAGAGAAGTGTATGCTTGCAAGATTTCTTTTGATGACAATGCATTGCAAAGCTTGCAAGATTTTTATCAATATACATATATGTAGGATACTTTTGTAGGATACCTTATGCAGCTCTAAGGTAAATATCAGAAGAAAGAAAGATTATAATGAATACCTTTCCTACTTCCACTCACGCCTTAATGAGTATTATGCTTACCCAGCCCCATGTACTGTACTAGCAAAATCCTACAAATAAAAACAAAAATTCCAATATAATATCTCTATCATACATATCACACTGTTTTAATAGACTAATTATTTGATGAATGTTAGATTTACAATTCATTTCTTTATAAATAAATGCAATACTTTTTACAGTACAATTATCTTAATACAAGCATCCTTGCATTAAATATTTTCTTACAAATATTTTAGTTAATATACTTGATAATCTTATAACATAATATATAATAATTGTGCAATTGTACAATTATTATAGAACAAGTTTACTAACCTTATGCATAGATATTGGCATATTATCCAAAAGATATTGAACGTCATTGTCATCCTGAACAAAGGCTACAAAATATTGAAATTTATATTTTAATATATTTTAATATTTTAAACATATTACTTTATGTAATATACATATATGTAATATAGATATAAAAGTATACAAATATGCATGTTAAATATATAAATATAAAAATGTATGTTTAAGTTTTTCACAATTTCAAACTTCAAGTAGTACAATTAAAAATGTACAAGGGCGTATTATAAAAAAATGTAAAGAAATCACAACTGCTAATTAACATTCCTGCTAATACCAGAGTGAAGAAACAAGGTCTTTCAAGTTTTACGAAAGCTGCAAGTGCTATCTGAAAAACGTGCAAAAATCGCAAATAAATCGCAATTATAATCCACAATTGATATTCAAGCGTGTCGCTCTTGTTTTCGTTTAAAATTAATTTGGCATCGTGACAAGCGTTATCTAATTCCCATGGTGGAGCAGAAGACTCGTGGCGCGTAGCGTAAACACGTCGATGGTGACCGCCGAGGTTATATCATTTCTTTATCGCTACAGCTCCTCAGAGAAATTCGGAGAACGAAAGTGAGAGAAACGAGAAAAAGAAAAAGGCGAAAGAGAGGAAAGAAGAGAGGCGCGACTCACCGGGACGCGGGTCGCGTGACGGTGCTTAGCGCGCGAAGCTCGCAGCGCGGTGTGACCTTCATCGCGATGGGTATATCGTCGATGATATCGCGCGGGGTCGTAAAGACTCAAACTGAGGGGGGATGTGATGATGGGCTTATCGCGCCTCGCCGTGGGTTTCGCGCGCGCAACGCGACCGATTGTTATTATTGGATACGGATCGCTTCGGCTGCATCGAAATAGTCATGCGGGGAGAAGACGAAGAGAGAGAGAGAGAGAGAGAGAAAGAACGTGCGCGAGTAAGCGAGCGTGAGAGAGAAGAGAGAGAAAGAGAGAAACTCACCATTGTTGTGGCCGTGCAGCGACGGCCGGATCTGCGACGTCGCGTCCAATAGCGTCAACAGGAGCAGACAATAGAACACCTTTGACTCGGGCATAATAACGTCGCGGCTGATGCTGCTGCACTACTATCGCGTCCGCTGCCGTTGCCGTTGCACGCTATTTTGTCTTTGGCGGACATGAGAGTCCGCCTTCGGCCATACTCCGGTACTATCGAAGCGCGCGATATCGATTCCGCTGGCGCGCCGCGGAGCGCGATGCGCAAAGCCGCCGGCGGCGGCGCCACCGGCAGTTCGAACCGGTCCGAGCTCTTTTATCATTGGTCGCGTTCAGCAGACGCAACTGTTGTACAACTGGGGCCGTATTCTTGAAATTTTTGCGTATATGTAGATTTTATTGCGCAGCTATTTTACGGTATGATTAAACCTGCGCAGTAAAACTTACGCATACGCAATTATTTCAAGAATATGGCCCCTGTTGAGTAATTCTTTTTAATGCGTCAACATGATTGGTCTAGATTTCGGGATCTAATAAAAAGGACCAATAATCACTGACCGCTCACTGATCACTGATGTCTGCTGAACGCGACCATTGGTCGCGTTCAGCAGACGCAACTGTTGTACAACTGTTGAGTAATTCTTTTTAATGCGTCAACATGATTGGTCTAGATTTCGGATTCTAATAGATCTAATAGAAAGGACCAATAATCACTGATCGCTCACTGATCTGCTCTGCTGCTGAACGCAGCCATTGGCTAGTCCTTTCTATTAGATCCCGAAATCTAGACCATTCATGTTGACGCATTAAAAAGAATTAAGCCGACGGCACACGGTACGAGTTTTCGTAGTAGATCGCATACGAGTTAGCCACTAAGCACGAGAGTGAGAGAGAGCGAAAGACGCTCGCTTTCTCTCGCTCTTATGCGTAGTGGCTAACTCGTATGCGATCTACTACGAAAAATCGTACCGTGTGCCGTAGGCTTTACTCAACAGTTGTACAACAATTGCGTCTGCTGAACGCGACCATTGGCTCGATCTTCGAGATTTTTCGCGCCCGCTGTCCTTTTTCGCGAGACATTGGGTCTGTTCTTTTTAGCTGCACTGCTGAACTAGTGCAATAAGTTAGAATGAGACATATATATATTTTTTCACTCTAACTTATTGCACCAGTTCAGCAGTGCAACTAAAAAGAACAGACTCATTGACGCTGTAGGAGAACGGCAATTGTTTTTCTGTCTCTTTCTCTCTTTTTCTCGATTTCGCTCATTGCGTTTTTAAAAAACGTTTTAATCATTTGATTATTTTGAAAGGATATATTGCGGACAACATCAATATCGTACTCGAAGTTTCCAATATCAAATATCGATTATCGATTATCGATATTTTCGAGCTCAGCAAATGGACGGAAGAATTTTCTCACGCATGCGCAATAGCATCAGGATGCAAACACAGAATATATTTTACAATAATAAAAGCATTATTAATCGACCATATTAACAGTAAACAAATTAAAAACGATTTATTTATGAAATAATTTTCTATCGTAAAGTTATAATCAATTTTCAAATATAATTTATTTTATTTTTTTACTCTTTATTATATTTATTATACTTAGCTTTATAGTATTATCTTACATTGAATAAGTGAGAGAGGAAAGTTAACACTATCAATTTTTTACGGTAATAAAAAATATGCATAACCTGGGTAACAATTGTTAACATAAAACTCCATAAATGAATTCAGAAAGTTTGTTTATTATTATTTGCGAATTGTTAAATTCGTTAAAACAAAGTACTAGTATATTTAAAAAGCAAGAATTACGCCGCAAAATTGCAAAATTATATGTATTATATAAAATATCACAAAAAAGAAAGAAACGACAATATTGGGTGCGACCTATATTTAGCATTGAAAGAAGATTTCAACAAGGAGTAAATGAGAATCTTATAAAAGAAATGTTGGCCGAGAATACGGAGAAATATATGGATTATTTTAGAATGCAACCTCAATTATTTGAAGCATTATTAGCATTAGTCATCCATAAAGAATATGTTGTTCGAGAATCTATTTCATCTGACACTCGACTTCAAATAACATTACGTTATTTAGCATCCGTACATTCCGTATAATCTGTGCGGATAAAATGAAAACTTGCGAATAGAAATTAGCGGAATGAACGTAAAACAGATTGAACCAATCATGAGCGTTCCGCCAATTCCGCGTTGCGCATACGTTCCGCACCATGGGATCGCACCATGAGAGGTCAGGTTAATAAAAATTCCTCTTTCTGAATTCTGACTTCACTGACTGGCGAAACACGTGAATGCGATTTTGATATCGGTCCGCCTGCACTAGAGGTTGGTCAGAAATGCAGACTTTTGCATAACGTACCAACATAACCAATCAGAATCCTAAGAGAAGAAAAAGTACGTAAGCACATGGTCGCACGGCGATCCTAACCTGTGACGTAAACAATTTGGATATTTTCCAGATCAGATTGCATGCGGAGCTGGTTAAGAAATGAGGAAGTAAAACACTCAGAATCGTATACAACTTTATTGCGAAGGCGGAATTATATAATATAATAATAGGAAAAGAAAGTTTGTGTTTAAGTGTAGATGTAACTGTGTCATATAACTCTACAGTTAGAAGCATCTTAAACCAGAAGAAAAAAATATGAATTTTTATTAAAAAGAAGGAAGAATAGTTTAAATAAGAAATTATATAGTATAGTATATAAGAATAAACTATAATTTTTTTTAATCACTTTAATATTTGATGAGACGCAGCAAGAAAGAACAGTAAGAAAAGATAATTTAGCTGCCTTGTATTTGTAAATTGTAAATTGACTGTACAAACTTTGTGATCACGCCTCGTAATCGAGTTTGACATTATTTACTCTAAATTGCAACATATATTTTGTTACAAAACCTGTGATTGATTTGTTTAAAAATGGGTAAACCATCTTATGGTAAGCATTCTAATAGCTTGAGGTAGTGATTTAGTGATTCAATTTACATAATTAGCATTTTGCATTGTTTAGGTCAAAGAAATGATAAAGACAAAAAGAAATTATCTTGGATATATCGAAAAAAGGCTAAATTGAGAAGGGCGAAAGGTTCTGAGGTTAAAGTAACTGATACTGTGGATGCAAATGGTCAAAATTCTCGAATAATTGTGAGGAATTTACCTTTTAAGGTATGTATTTGAATATATCTCGTTCAATATAAACTAGAAATTAGAAGAAACATAAATGTATATTAATTTTATTAGGAAAAATAATATTTACATATACCTGCTAATATGTTTTATTCTTTTGGACTTGGATTAATTTATTCTATAATAATTACATTTTCTTAGGCGACAGAAGAGGATGTGAGAAGATTTTACGAACCATTTGGTGAAATCAGAGAAATAAACCTTCTGAAACGTCCGGATGGAAATCCAGTAGGATGCGGTTTTATATGTTTTAAACGTGTCGAAGATGCTTCAAAAGCGATATTTAACACTAATAAAAAGGAGTTTCTTGGTATTTATTAAGTTTTTGATTGCTTGTAAGTTTAAAAAATGTGATTTTGATACAACATGTGGTGTTCATAGGAAGAAATATAAGCAGTGACTGGGCTATATCAAAATCCAAATTCTGTGAGAAACTTGAGAAAAATCTTGCTGGAAATCAGGAAACTGATAACAATGAAAGGCAACCTTCTCAGAAAGAAGACGATGACAATAATAATAATGCTCGAAAAAAGGTCGCAAAAGAGAAGGATAATTTGAAAAAACAAAAGAGACGAAAGCTTTACAAGATAAGAAAACAAAAAAAACGAGCTAGGATTGTAATAAGAAATTTAGCTTTCCAGGTATTTGTTATGCATCATGAAAGACGTTTCTTTTTTAATATTTTTAGTTTTATTTAGCAGTCTTTTATCTCTTCATAGGTTACGGAAGATAATTTGAGGGAACGTTTTTCTCAATATGGTGAAATAGAAGAGATAAAGATTTTAACTAGACCTGATGGTAAACAGACTGGAGTTGCGTTTTTACAATATAATCTTGTGCAAAATGCTGCAAAAGCTATACATTATGCAAATATGCAGGTTCTTTTAGACAGGCCCATGGTAGTCGACTGGGCTATTTCTAAAACAAAATTTTCTCAAAACAGAGCGGATGTAGAATCAGAAATCAAATCTGAATGTATCGATGAAGTGACGAACGAAGTGCTTGAGTCACATGATACAGAAATAAAAGTATCTGATAACAGTGAGAATGAAATTAGTGATTCAGATGCTGATTTAGATAGGTATTTAAAAGTTTGAATTGTTAAGATGTAAATGAATATCATTTAATACACATATCTTATATGTATATTAGATATTATCTATATTAGATAACATCTTTCGAATATTATCTCCTAAAATATTTCAACTTTCTCTTTAATTTCTCTCTTTTTCTTTCCCTATTTTTTATCTTAATTTATATAATTTAATTCTAGAAATATTACAATGGACAGTATAAAAGTAGAGACTGAATCTGATGAAGAGAAAGTAAAAATTCATGAAGTAGAAGATACTAACAATGGAGATGAAAGTAATGATGATAGTGATGTCGATGTTACGACTGATAAATTGGATGTTAAAGAGAAAATAGACAGTGACGAAGAAGAGAATCGTTCGGAATTTGCAAAATGTCCAAGTCGAGTATCTAATGATGTTAGTGAAGGAAAAACAGTTTTTCTAAAGAATGTACCATTCTCTGTTAAAAATGAGGAACTTAAAAAGTACATGGAGCAATTTGGACCTGTCTATTATGCTCTCGTGTGCATTGATCCTCTGACCGAATATTCTAGAGGGACTGCATTTGTTAAATTTCGGGTAAGTTGCTGATTTATCTTTGGATGCTTATTCTAAATCCTTTTACAGTTTAATATTGTTTTTCAATGTTATGATTATATGAAAAACATTTTTGTCTCTCTAGTATGTTGAAGATGCCGAAAAATGTTTATCGGCTGGCACTGAATTACGTTTGCGCGACCAAATAATTGAATCTCATAAAGCATTACACAGAAAAGAAGTTGAAGATAAAAAGAATTTAAAGGAAAAAAGGATTAAAGATTCAAGGAATTTGTATCTCATTAAGGAAGGAGGTAATGACTTGATTACAAAATTTTATGTTACATAAGACAATTTTACATATCGCTATTGTTGATTTCCAGTTGTGCTAGCTAAAAGCCCAGCTGCAGCGGAAGTATCGGTATCAGATATGGCGAAACGTTTGAAATTAGAGCAATGGAAATCACAAATGCTACGTAACTTAAATATGTTTGTATCGCGAGTGCGGCTAGTTGTTCATAACTTACCTCCCAATTTTGATGATGCAAAACTTAGGCAGTTGTTTAAAAACCACAGCAGTTCTAAAGCTATAATTAAAGAGGTAATTTTATTCAAAATAATTCAAATGTTATTTCTTTAATTGCACTTGAAATTATATAATTGTTAACTTTATTCAAAATTTTTAAGGCACGAGTTATGCGTGATTTGAAAAATGTTGACGCGACTGGAAAAGGAAAGTCGAAGGAGTATGGTTTTGTTATGTTTACTACTCATGAAGACGCGCTTAAAGCTTTGAGAAGTATAAACAACAATCCAAATATATTTTCCAAAAGCAGAGTAAGATTATAAATTTATTTTGATTAATAATCTCATTTTTTATTTTTTATTTTATATATAAATTATATATCAATTTCTAAACTTGATATAGAGACCCATAGTTGGATTCTCAATAGAAAATCGGATTTTGGTAAATGCGAAAGAAAGAAGAATTCAGAAAAGTCGCGAGAACAATCCTTTGTGGCCTGGAAATAAAAATAAAAGGAAAAATGAAAGTACTGATAAAGAAGTTCCAGCTAAACGAGTTAAAATCAGAAAATTAAATGATTCAGATGAAAAACCGTATGCGGGTATGACCAGCAAATTAGGTCAGGATAAATTAAGGTCAAATTTTAATCTCAAGTCACAAGCTAAGTTACATACACAAACTGTAAAGAAGCAGAAGAAATTGAGTAAAACGACTAAGCAATTGGATATTGTAAAGAAAGAAAAGGCAAATAAGAAACAAGACAATATGCCAGTAAGATATATATTAATTCCTGATATATTTCATCGTACTTTATATTTAATTTTAATTTTTCAAAGTTTAAAATTTAATTATATTGAACTTCTTAATTTATTTTTTATTTCTTTTTCTTTATAACATATTTATAATGTCATTTTTTTCTAGGTGAAACAAAAGAAGAAATTTGATACAGACGATGCAAACTTTAATAAGCTTCTAAATAAGTATAGAAATAAGTTGAAAGGAATTAATTTGAAAAAATCGAAATGGTACGAATCCTCGAGTGGATCTTAATATGAAATAAAAATAAAATTTAATAAATTTGTTATTTAAGAATAACAGAGAGAAGAATATTTGATACATATATATATCAAATATATGTGTCGAACATTATATATATATAGTCATTCTGTAATTCTGTACAACCCTTATAAAAATTTTTCACCGTTTTTGGCCCGTTTTTGACCGGCGAAAACGGTCAGTTTGAGTGGTAAAAACGTACATTTGATTCAATGAGTATGATCCGTTTTTAGGGCGCAAAGGGGCAATTTTCCGTAAAAATGAGTGGTTAAAACGGATTGCGTACGAGTATATCCGAGTGTTAATAACGTATTCTTATGAGTATTTTTGAGTGGTAAATACGTGCTGTGTGTAAATTTGAGATGTAAAAACGTACATTTAGCTACGAGCAAAAAATACTCGTTTAGCACTCATAAATACTCACATAGTACATTTTGGCTGCGTTTCGATATTCACTGCAAGTACTGAAAATCTATAGTGTATGTGACGTAAACTATAGATTTTCAATATTTGCAATGAATATTGGAACGTAGCTTTTGAAATAAAATAATCAAATAATCAATAATCATTATAATTGTTCATTTATTTATAGTAGTTTAAAACATTTATATAAATTTATATAAATTATAAAAATTCGTGGACATATTTTTAAGTTTGTAGAATAAATGTACTTCAATTTAGAGACAATCCGCGGATATTTTCTTGTGAGTAAAAAAGAAACGTACTAACGTGTTGTTACTCATCAACGGAAAATTGAGTATTGAAAACGGACAACCTACTTCGTCCTCATCTTTGTGAGTAAAAAAGGAACGTATTAACGTATTGTCACTCATCAACTGAAAAACGAGTGTTAAAAACGGACAATCCACTAAAAAATACTCATACACATACTCACGTATACTCGTCATGCTCTTTCGCAATAGACTAAGCGTGCTTGAGAGTGCAAGAAACGGACATAAAAATGATAAAACGGGCTAAAAACGGGCTAAAAACGACCTATATGAGGTGTAAAAGCGATGAAAAATTTTTATAAGGGAAGTAAAAAGAATAATTAGAAATTTTTTTTTATTTCAATTAATTAATTATTTACTTTCTAATTCCTATTATCTTAATCCATATTATATAAATCTTATCGAAATGAAATAATTATAACATTTCTTACTCTTTTCAATGTCATAGTAATAAGCATGTGTCTGTTATACAATATTCTCCTTTCCTCCCCTTCCCTTCTTGATTTGTTCTCCCACTTATGAGCAGTTTTCTGTCATCTTTCAAATCAGATACTTTAGAACGAAGTATGGTAAGACACGGGCTCAGTCGAATCGAAGTTTTTTCGTGTGTATAACGTGGAAAAGGTAAAATCTTTACAAATAAGTTTTAAATTGTGCAGACTACTTGAATGGTTGAATGTGTAACTGTTATCTATAATGGATAAATGTGTATATAGTTTGGATATATATAGTCACATTTAATCTAACAAATCATAAACACAAAATCAAAACTTTTCTCATAATTTTTGTGATTATTTAATCTGATAAAATGCTTTTTTGTTTAGAAAAAGTGAAAATTATTATTGTAAAAAAGTTGAAAAGATTGAAAAAATGTGAATTAAAATAATAATTTATAATAAATAATTTAAAATAATTGAAAAAATTTAGTTTTTAAATGTTTAAATTAGTTACGTAATTAAAATAAGTTTTTTATATTATATATCTTTCCATTGTGTCAAATTTCTGAAAAAACTATATATATATAAACTTTGTTTTTGTCAGTAATTTTATTAAATAAAATAATGGTTAAAGTACTAAATGTTCCATTCTTACGCATTCTATAATACTATAAAATCAGTTATATAAATCGATGAAGAACTATGTATATATATATATATATATATATATATATAAATGTGTATATAGTTTGGATATATATAGTCACATTTAATCTAACAAATCATAAACACAAAATCAAAACTTTTCTCATAATTTTTGTGATTATTTAATCTGATAAAATGCTTTTTTGTTTAGAAAAAGTGAAAATTATATATATATAATATATATATATATATATATATATATTAATACGCAAATACATGTTTAACTTTAGTTTCTTTTTATTAAATTTCCAATTTTTTCCAAGTATATAATAAATTTTTTTTTGTACGTTCATATCTCACGATATAAATATTACACATAATACATGTAATAAAGACTAATGAAACGAAAGTGAGTCAATAAAAAAAATTATTCCAAAAACTATTACCTTTAAAGGGTTCTAGTCCGTTGACCTGAATTGTGACTTTCACAAAAGTGAGATTTTTTTAGGTTAGTTTTTGTGGTGCATTGAAGAACTAGTTTCAGAAGGGTCATAAATGTGTGTTCGATAGTTAGGTGCAGGAGACGCAAATATTCTGACGTAAAAAGAAACTCCTATAAGCGTGGAATTATCCAGCGTTATTCAATGGGGCAAATGTCTCAATGCTGGTAGAGATTTTTTTAAAATAAAAGTATGAATTTTTGGAATAATCTCATTAGCTATCTTTTATTTGACTAATTTTTATATTTAATCTATTTTTTTCTTCGAAAATTGTGAACTTTTACTTGAAAATTTTATTCTTAAACTGAATGCAATAATTGAATTTAAAGTGTACAATTAAAACTAAGTATATTTTTTTATTCTTAGAATAAAATAAGGCCAATTAGTGTAAGAAACGAGCCAACACATAGGGTGACATTCAACAATATAATCTCACAATCTTATGAAACCAATATACATAAATAACAAAAATTATTAGACGTTTCGATTTCACGGAGTCTTCTTCAGTAAACGCAGTAAGAAAAGATTAAACGTCTAATAATTTTTGTTATTTATGTATATTGGTTTCATTAGATTGTGAAATTATATTGTTAGTTGAATGTCACCCTATGTGTTGGCTCGTTTCTTACACTAATTAGCCTTATTTTATTCTAAGATTGTTTATTATTTATAACAAGCAATTTTCTATTTCTTGTTTTTAATTTTTATTCTTGTTCCGTCTTTGATAATATACCGCCGCGAATGCGTTTTTGTGACATGCATTATTTCGTCTAAATTGCAATTGATGATCTATGGGAAAGTTACGACAATCTACGGTGCAACGAATGCATCATAAGTAGGAATTGCGAATTTCACAGTTGATGATTTACCAACTTAGCGATTTCTCTTGAAAGCAATTGTCATATTACTCGTAATATCTTCGCTTTTTATTTCACCATTCAATTACAATTACATATGTTAAACAGCTACATAACAGAATTATATATTTTATTAAGAGAAAGAGAAAGAAAAAAACTGTGTGTGTGTAAATTTTATCTATGTTTGTCATTTGTTCTCTCTTTCTCTTTTTCGCTTCAATACACATTTAAAATATTTTCACTTTTATAATATAATTATTTTTTGACTTTTTAATGCAATTAAATTTTTTATTTTTAATATGATTTATTGTAATTTATATGATTTAATATGATTACTTATTTCAAAAGAAAGATAAGATTTAAAAGAAATATTTTCCATAATCGTATGATTTATAGAAAGATTTATCGTGATTACAACTACAAAATAGATGTTATATGTAGGATATCTTAATTGTAAATTAAGTATGGAGTGGGACATTTTCTCTTTGGTTTGCATTGCGACGATCCGTTGTCGGCGGGGTTATATGGTGGCACGGCGATAGCCGCTATTTTTAGAAGAGATGACTCCCAGTCGCCTTTCTTTTGTTTATTGGTGTTTTGTTTACGATTGTGTTCTGTTGTGTGTTACGATTGTCATGTCTTGGATTGTGGAGGCAAGTGCAAGCAGGTGGAGGCAGGTTGTTGCGTCTGAAGATTCACATCTCGTCTCCGCTACTGTACTTCGATTAATAATTTTAAATAAACTTTATATCTAATTTGATCCCATATATAAATATTCAAATTCAACTACTTAAGAGATATTAAAATTAATATATACGAAATGAAAATTCAAGCAGTAATGTATGCAGTTTTAGAAAGTATAGAAAGAATATTCAAATAATGAATTTAAAAGCTTAAAATGTCACTTTTTCTGTCGGAGTTATAATTTAAGCTTGATTCAATCGTTATCTGCCCGCCTTTGTGAAAGTGCTTGAAATTAATGCTTTATGCTTAGATGCACCCAATAATAAGGGAATCACTTTTCCGTAAGAAGTTGCATTATACTACGTTTGTTATGTCATATGTTACATTTGCAGTGCAAAACCAGTTGCCCGATTTGTGTGATTAATGTGAAATTTACAAATTTTCTGAAGTCTAAACGACCACGAAGAATGCATTTAATACTTATATAGCCAATTTTTTAAAATAAAGTCTACATTGCATATAATTATTAACTATTTAAAGTTAACAAAATGTAAGAAATAAAATACAAAAATGGAGTTTATAAGAAATATAATAAAAAAATATGATAATATTTACAAAATATGATAATATTTACAAAATAAAAAATATATTCTAAGAAAAGTATTTGTAAAATTTTTAAAAATAGAAATAAGAATTTAAGTATATAAATATAAAAATAAATATATGTAAAAATATATATGTGTAAATAAATATGTAAAAATATGTAAAGATATACATAAGAATATATATTATACCTATATTTTAAATAATTTTAAATAATTTTCATGCGTGTTATATAAGTAAATATTAATTTTCTTATCCGCAGCATAATATCAGAAGGAAGAAATTAATTGCATGTAACAATATATAATTTTACTTTTCCGATATCTTCTTTGAATTCTACGTTAACACGTTGACCACTTTCTTAATGTACGTGCTAATTACAATTCCGTTCGACAAATATTATTAACGTAGGTAAAAAAATAACTATTTTTATTGCACAGGACACAAATGAGTACCTTGAGACAACACGCAAGGTGGCTGTTGCGTCGATTCATCAAAATTGACAAGAAAAGCGACAAAGCCTTAGACACACTAGTTGTGGATGTTGAAGAACAGGGTTTGTTGCGACATCGCCCGTACTCAGAGATTCCCGGACCTAAGCCAATTCCTTTGCTAGGCAATACTTGGCGATTTCTACCTTACATAGGTACAACAAAATAATTTTTCAGCAGCAAATAGCACATGGTTGTCAAACTCGTGGTTGATCAAACTCTCGCAAAGTTTTGACATTGCTGCCCTTACTAAAATCAATTTTAAAAGTTTCCATCTCTGATATTTCAGTGAGGCCAAACAGATTTTTTCGGCTAAGTTTAAGAAAGTAGAAAGTTTTTAAACCTATCTCAGCGATCTATCCTACGTATTCTCATAGATCTATTTTTAGAACACCGGTATAACCTATCTCATCGAAATATCGGTGTTCTACGAATAAATTTAGTGAAGGCCGAGTCGATATTGAGGTGTTATGTTATGAGAAGTTTGAAGTGTTATGTTATGAGAAGTTTGAAGATCGACAGAAGAAATTTGTGAAAATAAAAGATGAACATTTTTAGTAGTTATAATTATTTTTAAATGGTCAATATATAAAATGAGTGCACATTTTACACTGCTTCTTTTTTTAGTTGTGAAATAAATCCATTTATCTTAGGAATAGAATTTAGGGCACGACTATTACTGAGTCATAAACTCCGTTGTTGTTGAAAACTATTATATCATATTCTTCCGTCTGCGGTGAGTTTCTACAGAAATAAACTAAGTTTCTACTGAAATAAACTAAGTTATTCACGACTTGGAAATTTTTACGATAACTGGAACGGTCCATCGAAAAACACAGAACGTAAAGATAGGAAAGTGAAAGTATGCCAATGTATCTTATTAAGTGAAGTGATAATTATGAAAAGAATTTACTAATAAAAGTGGAGGAGGAATGAGGGTAAGAAAGCATTAACACCTTAGATTCTATGTGTGTACACCACTTGTTATCGTTTGCGGTCAATAATCAAATTTTTCGATAGTATTTCAAAAGTGTATTTTTTCATTTACATAATTAATTATATGGTTTACCTGTTTGTTTTAATTTAATTCTCATTGTATTCTTCGTTGAGGAAGATAGTTGCAGAAGAATGTAGCGCAGTTTTCCCCAACTTGAATAAACAGAACAAAAAGAAGTGATGAGGCATATTGTGAAGTATTTTTATGCGAACCAGACATCATTATTTTTATGCGAACCAGACATCATTATTATCTCTGATTATATTTTTATTTAGTTAACATTTCATTAAGTATGTAATTTGTTCGAAGTGTTATTTTTAGAAATGAGTTGGTACCAAATCTCTGGAATGTGAATATATTATTGAAGATATTTTTGTGATCAGAGATGTCACATGTACAGAGTATCGCATTTAAATCGCACTTATATAAAATAACTATACAATTTTAGACTGAAAAATCTTTAAGTAACCTTGAAAAATTTTAATTATACAATTTTGAAAACATTAATAATTTGTAAAATTAAGGAGCATTGATTAAGTAAACAATGATACTTATTGAAAATCTTGTCTGTGTGTGAAAATAAACTACAAATTTTAATATTTGTATATATTAAAAATCTACAGATTAAAATTCGTAGTTTACAAGATTTTCAACATTAATGTCTTGATCTTACAAATAAAAATTGTAAAAAAATATAACATTCAAAATTACATGATTAAAAAATTTTAAGATTGTTTAAAGATATTTTTTAATCTAAAATTGTAAGAGATTTATTTTATTAAAAGAATACGTTACATTTTTGTAGAAAATCTGAAGAATAAAAATGAGAAATCTAAATAAAGTATTATTTCAAGAGTGTTTGAAATGTACCAGTTTAATTAATTTCATTAAGGAAATTTTATTAATATCTTAATTCTTGATTTTCTTTATCTTTCTTTAGAACTATTCTTTTAGAGCTATTCAACAGAGAAAGAAAATTATTCTACGTTGTGATTATGACATGGTTTTTTTTCTCAGTTTCTGAGCATTAAGATGAGTAAATATTAGTCTGTTTGCGTAGCGTTGTTGAAGTTACTAACGGACCGCATCGTAAATATTATTGATTTCGCGTAACGAATATTTGACTGGAAAACGTCTTACTTTGAAGTTTTAAATATACACACATAGCAAAACACATTTATATATATATATATATATATATATATATATATATATATATATATATCAAATATTAAAAGACGTGTATATTTAATCAAATACATTCGTTATACAGAAGCTACATAATTTTGAAAACAAGTGTCCCACGAGCATACCTTCACTTTATTTACTAAGTCTACAGTTGACACATACCAAAGTTTTTGCTTATAATAAATATTTTATCAAGATTTATCAAAATAGAAAATAAAATAACGGAATAAAAAGTACAGAAATTTCTTTTAAAATACATTGTGTCTCATTTTAAATAGTTTAATTGGAACTGAGCTCGGCAGGCAAACAAAAGTTATATAGTCAGGAAAAAAAAATAATGGGACAAAATTTTATGTAACTTATTAGTATGTACTTGTCTTATGCCTTAGTCACTTTTATGCGATCTTAAAATCTATTTTTTCAAAAATTAACTTTACCATTATTTGTCCCCTACCATATAACTTTTGTCTGAAATATTTTTGCCTGCCAGGCTCAGTTTTTGAAATATTCGAAATATATTATTATACTCGAAAAATGTACTGTTTCAAAAAGAGGATATCTTGCAATAATTAAAAAAATTACATTTCAGGAAACTTCGACATACAAGCAATAGACAAATTGTCAAAAAAGCTATATGTCCAGTATGGCAATATCGTAAAAATAGAAGGCCTTTTAGGTAGGCCCGACATGGTATTCGTATATGATGCAAATGAGATTGAACAAATTTTTCGGCGTGAAGAAAAAATGCCTCATCGACCTTCCATGCCATCGCTTGATTATTACAAGCATGTACTGCGAAAGGATTTCTTTCAAGCTAATCCAGGTGTCATTGCCGTGTAAGTCGTATTTTAAATCTGCTTCAAAATTATTTTTATTGCAAATATTAAAATGAGACTTAATCATTTAAAAAAATAATAAACATATAAGATAATATATTTTATGTATATTTTATGTATATTTTATGTAACGCAAAATTTTATACTAATTTAAACGAGATCAAGTCAAATTTTTTTTTAAATAACGGCTAGAAAAAAAGAATATTTAAGACTTGTCTGATCTTTTATATATTTTATATATGATTTAACTGTACCTAACTACCTAATAACTGTATCCTTTTTCTGCTCTTTTTATTATTTCTGCTAATTTTCATATAAAATCTATATAAAAATTCCATTATAAAAATTAAAATTTCCCTTTAAAAAAAAATTAAAAAAATACACTAATTTTTCGGATTTTGTGCTGTTAGAATAGTTAGGAACATGATTACATAAACAGTTGGAGATATCAATGTAAAAATTTTACCTGCATTCCTTCTATTGGGAGAAAAAAATTTACATCTCATTATAAATACAGATAATTTAACGATCTATTCATGAGAGACTGAAATCTATTCATGAGAGACTGAAAAAGAATATATAATGTGATATCGCTTTATTTATATTAAGATTAAGAAAACAGGTTTATTCAAGTGTCAAGTCGTCTACTGATTTATTTTTATTTGTAATCGCGCTTTCTCATTATACTGAATTATGAAACACTCACATAAGACATTATTCACATTAATAATTTATAATAAAAAAGCATTTTAATTGAAACAATAACAATTCAAAAGATAAAAGATAATAAAAAATATTTTATATGGAATAGTAAATTAAATAATAGTTTTGTGTGTGTGTGTGTGTGTGTGTGTGTGTGTGTGTGTGTGTGTGTGTGTGTGTGTGTGTGTGTGGGTGGGTGGGTGGGTGCGTGCGTGCATGCGTGCATTGCGTGCGTGCGTATTTGCGTGCGTGCGATAATAGAAAATATAAAAATATAAAAGAGATTTTAAATAAATATAATAAGATCTTGTGAGAATCAATCTCTTCTTTATTTTTTTGTCAAATTTACTTTAATATCGTTAATCCTTTTGTTAAATAAATTACTAATGAAAAAATAAAATAAAAAATTTCTTTTGTATGATTTATTAATGTTAATTATAATACATTATAAATTATTGATATTAAATATATGATAGATATGTGAATTATATATTATACATTAAATATATATAGGTATGAAATATATTGTAATATAATATATATATTGTGTGTAGGTATTAATATATTAAGATATTTATAGAAATTAATATATATTAATATATTTATTTATAATATATTAAGAGATAAATAAAAAATTTTTTACTTTTGAAATAATTTTTTCTCACTTTTTTTATCTTTCTACATTTCTAAGTTTTTTGATAGCAATGCAAATAAAAAAAACATAAGTTTATTATATAACACAATAATTTATTCTGACTAGAAAATTATACAATTTAATAATTCATGCATCTATTAAAAGTAATAGCTAAAATGTGTTTTAATTTATAATAAAACTAAAACGTTTTATTTACCTTTCACTCTCGTTTTGCATTTCTACACTCGACACTCTCAAGTGAAATGTTCTCCTTGGCATATGGAAGAATGACAATCATCGTTACACCTTGATTCATTTTTTCTCTCTATGTTGCAGTCACGGTGAGAGTTGGTATAATTTCCGGAGCAAGGTACAGCAGGTGATGCTACAGCCGCGGATCGCGAGAATGTATATCAGCGCGATCGAAGAAGCGAGCATAGCATTCCTTCGCAGGTTTGCCGATTTTATTACTTCGTAAATACTGCCTTTAGTACAGACAATAATACTTGACCTTTTTCGAGTCTCTTCGTTTAACTTTCGCTTCTTCGCGTTTGACCGCCTACTTAATTATATTCGCATCCTACTCGACTATCATAAAGTAATTTATTCTGTCATCATTTTATAGAATAGCAAAGATACGGGACCGGAAGCATGAAGTGCCTGAGAACTTTCTCAATGAGATGCACAAATGGTCTTTAGAATGTAAGTAAAAGAAAAGAATGTAAGCAGTGGAAAACAAATGTCGATCTTCGTATTAAGAATATTAGGTTCTTTCTAAAAATTGAGACTGCATCTGGAGAATTTCTCTCTAAATAAATATTTATAGAACGTTTTAGAGGATAAAAACTTTCGAATCGTGTAAGGAAAATAACGGAAGTTTGTGTAATAAGATTATTAAATAAGAAAAGACGTATAAAAATAATATCAAGTGAAATAGGACCGATATGTAGGTAACAATTTAATTAGAGAAATATGTTATTTTTGGTCCGACGAATCTTAATGGCTTAATAATAATATTTCTGTAATATTATATAATATTATTCTGTAATATTATTTTTTACCAACTTGATAGATTGCGTGCAATTATTTGTAATAACATAACAAACCTAAATTTTATTAGGTTCCATAGCTTGTCATGCCAATTTTACAAATTTTGTATAAATTCGCATAAATGTAGATAAATAAATAAGTAATTAGTAAAGAAATAAACATCAGTTTTTGCCTCTTAACGATCGAGCCTTGGATCTTTTTGCTAATCAATGATCTGCGCAATCGCAGTACACAATTTTAAAATACAAGGTGCGCGTCGACACAGTCGAACTTAAAACGCAAATCACCAACATGAAATCAACCTGATTCCAAATGTTAGTGTTAATAAGGACCCCCCCCATCCCCCACATATAAATAATTTATTGCGAAAAATATTACCTCAGCCAGGATTCGAACCTGGAACTCCCCCATTCCGTGCGGGTGTCATACCAATTCGACTACCGAGGCATGTGATAATATTTATCGCAATAACAAGTACATATTATAAGAACGTTTATTATTGGCACGTATGTTAAACAACATCAATTAATACATTTCCGACCGCTCGTTACTAATTAGTAAAGAAATAAACATCAGTTTTTGCCTCTTAACGATCGAGCCTTGGATCTTTTTGCTAATCAATGATCTGCGCAATCGCAGTACACAATTTTAAAATACAAGGTGCGCGTCGACACAGTCGAACTTAAAACGCAAATCACCAACATGAAATCAACCTGATTCCAAATGTTAGTGTTAATAAGGACCCCCCCCCATCCCCCACATATAAGGTTGAGGTAATATTTTTCGCAATAAATTATTTATATGTGGGGGATGGGGGGGGGGTCCTTATTAACACTAACATTTGGAATCAGGTTGATTTCATGTTGGTGATTTGCGTTTTAAGTTCGACTGTGTCGACGCGCACCTTGTATTTTAAAATTGTGTACTGCGATTGCGCAGATCATTGATTAGCAAAAAGATCCAAGGCTCGATCGTTAAGAGGCAAAAACTGATGTTTATTTCTTTACTAATTAGTAACGAGCGGTCGGAAATGTATTAATTGATGTTGTTTAACATACGTGCCAATAATAAACGTTCTTATAATATGTACTTGTTATTGCGATAAATATTATCACATGCCTCGGTAGTCGAATTGGTATGACACCCGCACGGAATGGGGGAGTTCCAGGTTCGAATCCTGGCTGAGGTAATATTTTTCGCAATAAATTATTTATATGTGGGGGATGGGGGGGGGTCCTTATTAACACTAACATTTGGAATCAGGTTGATTTCATGTTGGTGATTTGCGTTTTAAGTTCGACTGTGTCGACGCGCACCTTGTATTTTAAAATTGTGTACTGCGATTGCGCAGATCATTGATTAGCAAAAAGATCCAAGGCTCGATCGTTAAGAGGCAAAAACTGATGTTTATTTCTTTACTAATTAGTAACGAGCGGTCGGAAATGTATTAATTGATGTTGTTTAACATACGTGCCAATAATAAACGTTCTTATAATATGTACTTGTTATTGCGATAAATATTATCACATGCCTCGGTAGTCGAATTGGTATGACACCCGCACGGAATGGGGGAGTTCCAGGTTCGAATCCTGGCTGAGGTAATATTTTTCGCAATAAATTATTTATATGTGGGGGATGGGGGGGGGTCCTTATTAACACTAACATTTGGAATCAGGTTGATTTCATGTTGGTGATTTGCGTTTTAAGTTCGACTGTGTCGACGCGCACCTTGTATTTTAAAATTGTGTACTGCGATTGCGCAGATCATTGATTAGCAAAAAGATCCAAGGCTCGATCGTTAAGAGGCAAAAACTGATGTTTATTTCTTTACTAATTAGTAACGAGCGGTCGGAAATGTATTAATTGATAAATAAGTAATTTTCTTGATGATAGCTATTGCACGGATTGCATTGGATGTACGTTTGGGTTGCTCTGGATGATGATGCGAATGCGGAAACACAGAAACTTATAGACGCATTGATCACGTTCTTTAAAAACGTGCCTGTGCTCGAACTAAAGATACCTTTTTGGAAATTCTTCAATACACCCAGATGGCAACAATATATAAATTCCTTGGATATTATTGTGAGGTAAAATCTCCATCGGATTGTGTAATATTCTATCGTTCACCATTTTATATATGTTTAAAGAAAATTCTTATTACGTTTCTTTATGATTATTATTGAACACAGGGTAAGATAAAAACTTTCCACTTTGTTTTTTTGTAACCAATTGATTTGTGTGAAATGTGTCGAAACACATTAATTTTTTTTTTAAGGAGAATAAATAATTGTAATAAATTCTGTGCTGCTTTATCTTCTTGATTGGAGTTATCCTTTAAAAATTTTAAGTAGCAATAAGAATCAAATCAATACATCGTTGTATAGTTTAATTCACTTTACTGTATCTTATTTACAGTATCTTATTTACAAAAAACGGGTAAAAAGTTTTGGTCGGCCTATCCTACATATAAATAATACAATAATGTAAATGTAGGCGTATGTATATGACATTTTATATATTTTAGTACTATATCGAAATATACGGCCGCTGCTCTATCGAGAGCCCAAAACAACATGGATTCGAACAAAGAACTGTCTCTTTTAGAGAGAGTTCTAGCTCGTGAGGGTGATACGAAAGTAGCCTCTATCCTCGCTCTAGATTTGTTTCTGGTTGGCGTCGATACGGTAAATATTTTGTAATTTGAAATTTTCTCATTAAACGATTTATATTTATATATAAATGTTATAGAGTCATGCTATTTGCAGACATCGACCGCGGTAGCTTCAGTGCTTTATCAGTTAGCGCTACATCCGGAGAAACAGTCTTTGGCATATGATGAAATCTGCGATGTTCTCCCGCAACGAGACACATCTCTCGAGGTGGCAAACATCGACAATTTAAAGTACTTGAAGGCGTGTATCAAAGAAACTCTAAGGTTCGAAACTCTAAGATCAAGTAAATAACTGATAAATACATGTGTGATTCGAATTCATTGTTTTGCAATAAAGTTAGCGTTGCTTATGAATGACTCATATTCTCGACAATAATTGTCAATAATTGTATTTCATAATTTACATTATTGTTTCATTTAGGATGTATCCAGTTGTCATAGGCAACGGGCGAAGTACAACCTCAGATATTGTTATCAGCGGCTATCGTGTACCAAAAGGGGTAAAAACGAAAACTCTCGTTAATTTAAATTTGACAGTTATAAATCAGTACAATGCAATTGATGTTAATAACAATCTAAATAAAAATTATTAACTATACGTAATTAATATAAAGTTCTAAACTAGAATAAAATTATATAAATAAATAAAGTTAAAAAATATAATTATTTAGAATTAAATTTATCAGTACTAATTAGTGATCTAGGGATAATGAAATAAAGTCAAGACTTTAATCAAGATTGGTAATTATTCTCAGGTGCAGATGGTGTTTCAACACTACGTCATTAGCAATCTGGAGAAATACTTTCCACGGAGTGACGAATTCCTTCCGGAACGATGGTTGCACGACGATGGTGTTCGTCACGCGTTCGCCTCACTTCCTTTCGGTTACGGCAGACGAATGTGCTTGGGACGACGATTTGCCGAGCTCGAAATAATTATCGTCATTACCAAGGTGAGAAGCAACCTGTAATTAACGGAGATGTGTTAAGCCTGCGGTTTAGAGAGAAAAAAGTTTCAATATTTCATTTTCATTTATTACCTACTTGTTTTCTTCTTCGGGTAATTGAGGATGGGTTCTAATCATTCAAGAATATAAGGTGTTTTATGAAAATTTAGGCTACTTCAACAATTTTCATTGTCAACAACAAATTCTCAAAATCTCTGATGAATTTAAAGTCAATTTAATTAATGATTGCAAGTTATCCCTTGTTTGACTTAAATACTTCTGTAATTATTATATTTATTGCTATATAATAATAATACTAAAGAGTTGTTAGTGTGTTGCATAAAGAGTCATTTATGGTGCAGTGCAATTCTGTGATTACATTGCAGGAATAAGCATATATTGCGCATTTTGCAATTGTAATTTTGCAATGTTGTTATGACAATTCCCTACTCGTAATTATTAACGCTTACAACGTTACACTATCGTTCTATTATTGTCGCATTGAAGAACTTTCTCCATGTTGACGAAATCAAAGAATCTTTTGTTGTAAAATTTTACAACAGTATAGAAGATCCAAAATGCTTTCGGGTATAAGATAGTGTCACTTTTGTAAATTATTTGTAAATTGTAAAAATTTCGATATTTTCTTTCAATAAATTGATTTTATTTTGTATACCATAATTTAATTTCCAAAATGACAGCAAATATATATAGCGTGTTTTGTGAGTAAAATGAATAATTTAAAACTGTAATTATTTTTTTTATATGGAAGCACTAGTTAGGAATAATAGAGAGTCAGATGAATATGTAATATATTATATATCAGAAAATCCGGTCTTCTATTTATGCTACAGCAACTCTTGGATAGAGCGTTTTTGAAAATATTTCTAAAATGTAGATTAGAAAAAAAAATTAGTAAACGATATTATTAAATTCACTACAAAGTCCATATTAAAAATCTTTTTTTTGTTTCAGATTCTTCAGTTTTATAAAATAGAATATCACCATGAAAAATTAGAGTATTACATTAATCCAATGTACACGCCAAAAGGACCGTTAAAACTGAGATTTATCGACAGATAATAATATCTCTACTTCTTTTTGATGAAAGGGAAAAAGAACGTAGATAAAATATTATTCGTATTTATAAGTTTTCTTCTATATATGTTGATGTAGTTTTAAATAATCTTGTATTTAGTTTCTAGAATATAACTTTACATGTACATAAATAATTGTGCTACACAAGTTGTATATTAATGTAATCCGATATTATAACGCATTTAGAATAAATATAAATATTATTCTTTACAATTTATATCTATAAAATAAAATCATGTTTATATAATATAATCAAGCATTGATATATTACAATGTAGTAATTACAACTATTTGTTAGTATTAATTTGCAAAACTTGCGGTGTTTTAACGTGCTGCTTTAAATTTACTTTACAATACTATGACATTACGACTTGCAGAATGTTATCTTTTTATTACTTTAAATTTGAGTTCTCCATCGGGCGCGTACATGAATGTGACTTTATATTTTAGTGGCTGGTGGTGGTATTCCAGTTTGTACGATCTCAGAAGCTGAAAATAATATTATGTAGAAAATAATTTCGCTCGATATAAATAAATAAATGAATAATTACAAGAAATTAACAAGGCCAAATAGGAGCAAGATCGAGACAACAAACAAAAATTAACTTCAAATATTAGGAAAAGCACATACTAGAATTTATTCAAATTTGTTTCAATGAACGTTTCGACTACACTGAGTCTTCTTCAGCATTACAAAATTAATCACGTACTCGTTATGAAACTAATATTCGAATCGGGATGATGAACATAAAGTAATGATAATAAAAATAACGATAAAAATGAAAATAAATATAACAATACATAAGTAAAAGCGCAAACATCAACGCAAATAAACTCCGAACATTAACAGTTTAAAAATAAAATTGGAGGTCAGAGGTATAAAACGTCGAAAGGTCTTGTATTAAAGATGTTAACAAAAATGGTAAAAGATGGTACGAACGTATTACTCGTTCTCTGGCGAGAATATGTAGTTCAGTCAAAAATTAAAACGGTGTCACATTTATTATCATTACTTTATGTTCGTCATCCCGATTCGAATATTAGTTTCATAACGAGTACGTGATTAATTTTGTAATGCTGAAGAAGACTCAGTGTAGTCGAAACGTTCATTGAAACAAATTTGAATAAATTCTAGTATGTGCTTTTCCTAATATTTGAAGTTAATTTTTGTTTGTTGTCTCGATCTTGCTCCTATTTGGCCTTGTTAATTTCTTGTAATTATTCATTTATGAAAATAATATCGTTATGACATTGCTGTTTTCCGTCGTTAGCACAAATTTTTATAAATTCAAGTAAAATAAGACTTAAAAACTAAATTAATAGAAAATAGATAACATTATGAAAAACACATTTAGTTTTAAAAAATTTACTACTAAATTACAAGGTAAATGTATATGCATTAAGTTAAATATTAGCAGACTGCAATAAAATTATTCACGCTGGAGGATATATTCTCTAATATGATTTTCATTCGAGGGTGCAGAGATTCGAAACGCACATATCAAGCTACATATCAAGATAAGACTGTTATTATTTACATTTATAGAAAAAAATCTATGATTCCAGAACTCAAGTCTTTGACCTCTTTTCAATTTGAGTATCCCGTATTTATTTTAATTTTTTATGGGTATAAGTTCACTGCCCAACTCCCGAACTAAAGAGGAATTCACTTCATGCAAACTACAAATTTAAAAATCCAGGATGAGGGATCTCAAATACAAGACCCGTCAATTACTAGTTTACCGTTTCCACATGGAATATCACAAGCCATTTTCTGTTTATAGAATATATGTACCTTTGCGAGGAGTACTTGCATTTCAAGATCCGCGAATCGTCTGCCCAAACACATCCGTGCTCCGTAACCGTACGGCAACGACGCGAATGGATGTAGATTCTCATTATCAGAATCTTTGAGCCATCTCGCAGGCTTGAACGTCTTCGCATCTGTGACGTATTCCTCCATATTACCAGTGATAAGTGTTGGAAATACGACTTGAATCTAAAATTATATTAATTTATTATAAAAAAATAAAATTAATTATATTAAATATACAGAATTTATTAATTTTGGTCACCCACATATTTACTCGATATTTGCTATGGATAAAAAATAATTTATAACATTAAAGATAATTTTATTAAACCTTTGTATTGTATATACGTATTATAAGATTTTTATTAAAGGTTTATGTTAAGGACATTTATGTTAAAGAGAGCTTATTTTGATAATTCTTGCAAACAATTGTATTATGACAAGCATAACAAAATATACTTTGAATATCTTGAACGGTAGAGTGATGTAAAAATAAGACATGTTACGTACTCCTTTTGGGATTTTATAGCCGCAAATGACAGTATCGTTCTGTAATGTTCTGCCGTTTCCAATGACAGTCGAGTATACTCTGAAAGGCGCGTACAAGTTCCTTTTATTTACAAAATCAGGCAATACTATCAATGCAATACATGTAACATGTTAAATTAATGTCTAATAAGTAATTATTATCAAAGTCTATTAATGCTATGACATTTGATATGACCTAAACACTTCCCGGATGAAAGCTTTCATGTAGATTGCTTGATCTAGATGGCTCGTTGTGAGAGAAACGGATGGATCCGGCAGTATTTGCAACAGTTCTTGATGTATTTTCTCCTGCTCTTCCGGCCTAGTCGCTAATTGATACAATATCGAACACACTGCCATCGATATCTACATATATAGTCTAATTATGATATATTTATACATCTAATTTCTAGCATCTAATGTAATTTAAAGAATAGTATTAATTTTAAGGATAGTGTATATATATATATATATATATATATATATATATATATATATATACATATGATTATAACAATTGTAATTTACAATATTACAAATTACCGTGTCAATGCCGACCAATATCAGATCGAGAGCGAAGATACAGGCTATCTTAGGGTCTGTCTCTTTGGTCAAAATTCGTTCTATCAGCGACAAGTCGCTCTCGTTCACGCCTTTCTTACTCTTGAGCCTGACCATCGCGGCGTCGATGTACTTCATGCATATCCTAAAATGAAACGTACACGCTATCAACCGCTTGTTGCGTTTCGGAAGTGAATCATCATTAAACTAGCTGTGAATTTAATTAAGTTAGAAAAAGATTTATGTAACATCGAGGATTTAATTGGGTATTACGAAGTTAAATAACGACTCTAAAGTGGGTCTTTTCCGTTGCACTGATTTTCCGTAACTTTCTATTTCCAAACACGTATACACTAAGTGAATATCTAATGCTGAAAGAAGAAGAAAAGAATTCGCTTTCACTTCTCTAAATCTCAAATAAGGAACTTTTTATTTCTAGTTTCTTTTGTTTCTCAATTTATAAAAATTATAACGGCTGGATAAGAAGGGAAGAGAAGATCAAATGACTATCAAACAAATCCCAGATTTTATGAAACAAGAGATTCTCTAAATTAAATAAGATTATTTTTAAATATAAGATTATCTAAATTCCAAATAAGGAATTTTATTTGTTTCTCACATTATTTCATGAAAATAATTGCATAAAAGAAGAAGGATATCAAAGGATCAAAAAATTGTGAAAATTAAAATCTAAGGAATTCATTTCTTTCTCAGTTCTTCATTTCCTGAATCTCATCTGAGAATTATAATAACTGGAATAACAAAAAAAGTGAATTAAATGATTATGACAAATTAATTCTAGAAGTTAAAAGATTAGAGAAAGTCATAATTTTTTTCAATGTAAGTTTCTGTTAATTATTTTTTATTTTATTCCCCGTCTAGATCCCATCTTTTTTACAGAATTTTCCGACTTGTTTACTCATCCCTTTTAAACTTACTCGATAAAATAATTCATATTGCGCACGTAACGGCTCCAAAGAGGCGTCGGGATGTATCTCCAATAAGGGGCTTTAAGTTCGAGCAAAGCGACATTTCTCAGCGCGAATTTGGCGGCATCGATAATCTTCTGCGGTTCGGAATTCGACGACAATGTTTCGCCTAAACATCCAAGTCTGACATCGAGTGCTACACGACCAATACCTGCCCGATGAACAAATATATATATCATAGTACGTAGTAGTAAGTGTTATCTCATTGCACATTCCAATAGCGGGAACAAGAAACGGATTTTTTTTCACTAAGAATAAATAATTTCCTTTCTCTCTATTTTCCTCTTCAATAAATTATGTTTTTTATGAGTAAAATGTTAAGGTCTATGTATAAAATCTTATTAAATGTTAGAAGTTTTATAGTTATATCATACACACACATCATTAATCAAGTTAAACCATACACACATATTATGTGATGTAAGAAAGTGTAATCAAAATCAAAGTTATACTTTGCTGTATTTAGAATATTTAGAAAATGCTATAGCTAAATAAATATACAAAAAAAAATTTTTTTAAATTCAATTTGTATTAATTCTAAAATGTTTTTTAAAATTATTTTTTAAAATATATATTTCAAGTTTAATTAACAAAACAGTAGAATTAATTAATTCAAATAACAAAGTTTTCTTTTTAAATTGTACTGTGTATAATTTCTTTATTTGTACTTTTTCTTTAATTAAACATTAAACATTAAAGAAAAAGTATAAATACACGATTTAATTAAAATAAATATATGGTTTAATTAAAATAGTCTCTAACAATTTAAAATTAATCAAAAGATTAATTAATGTTAATTATTTAGACCATGTTTCTACTTAATATTAAGTATCTGTGAATTTAAAACAATTGTAGTAAAGAAATTTTAATAGTAAAAAAAAACGGTTGTTTCAACCCATGCTTCAAATAGAAAGTCGAAAATAATATTCAATTAAACGCAAGTTATTATTAAACGGAAGTTATTATGCGCAGTATTTTAAATACAATTTGAATTCATTATTAGCGGAAAGAGAATGTTTTGTATAATGTGTATTCAACATTGTTAGTATTTTACATGAGATAGCAAATAATACTTTATAAGCAAATAATACTTTACATAAGATAGAAACTAACATTCCAAAGCCCATTTATGTATCTCGTTATCGAAATCGCCGGGTAGTTCGCCGTCTTCTCCTTTAATCTTTTCGATTCTACAATCCATAAAAAACATCGCTAATAATCGCCAATATTTATGCTAGATTTGTTTTCTCTTTTTTACCTCGTTATGAAATCCTCCGTAACCACTTCGATTGGTGTAATGTATTTCCGCACAGTCTTCGGTTGGAGAACAGGTTTTTGTACGCGCGAACGAAATTCCTTCCATGACTCACCATGTCTAGAAATGAGAGAAATTAAATCAGTATGTGATGAGTCAAAAATAAATAAAGCAAATAACCGCACACAAAACCAAATAACCGACTCTTTACATTAAAATAATAAAAATTCGATGACAAGGTTACGAAACTCGAGAGGTTTTGCTATCGTAAATCAAGAGATTCTACATATTCTACGCCCCTTCTACTCATTAAAGGAATTCCTGATTTGTCCGTTCATTTCTATTTCTGAAAATTCGTTTTTAAATAAATATATAATTTAAAGAGATAGTAATTTTTATATATATATATATATATATATATATATATATATAAAATTTACTGTAAAATTAATTTTGATATGTCAACTCTCTGTGCTTTCGTGTCTTTCTCTTCATCTTTTCTTTTTTCAATCATCACTCTTGACTATTTATCTCTTAATGACTGGAATCAATAAGAAGCTTACCAAGCATAAAGTCTGGAGATGGTTAATGATCGCGAACAGGATTTCTATTTTTTTCGCTATTAATTTTCTTCTATTGAAGATAGTAAAAAGGATCAAAACGTCTGACTATTAAACAAATTTCTTAAAAACTTTTTTAAAAAACATTTATCATGCTTTAATTATTGTGCTTGGCTCTTATTAGCCTTTTCCTTGAATTTACTTATTTAGTAATTTAGAACCTTTTATCGTTTCTTTCACTGTGTGTGTGTGTAATTTACTCGTAAATTATATACTTATATAAAAGCAAAAATTTACATTTATATCTATCACAATTTATACATAAAAAAGAAAATAACAGTAAATATAACTTTCACTAAATTAAATAAAACTTATTTCTAAAAAAATTTTGTTATCGTACGACGAAAAATTAGATTAATAAGAAAGTCCTCCGCTTTTTCTATACATAGCTCATCTATTTTAATAAATTGAGACGAAATTCTTTGACAATAATTATTGTTCACCTACACGCCAACGACGCCGGGTAATTCACCGAAAAAGTCCCGGCGAACGATACTCTTATAGTGCACCAGGCAAGGCATAGCAGGTCTGAAAGGCGTAGGACCCTCTTGTCGATACACCTTTTCGATCTCGTCAGCATCATAGACAAAGAGCAGATCAGGGCGGCCCATCAGACCACTCAGTCGAACGATTTTGCCATACTCGTCGTAGAACATCTGCGAAATCTTCCCAACATCTGAGATTTGATACTGGCCGATCAATGGCAGTAGCCGCCAGGCGTTGCCTAAAATTGGTATTGGCCGCGGTCCTGGCACTTCGTCATACGGTTTAACAGATGCTATTCCCGAAGACGAAGACGCATGAGGACACTCGGATGTGATCGTGTCGCTGCAAAAACCTCGAAGCGCAGTGATTCTTCTTCGAATGAGTGACTCGCAAGATTGCAACAAGCGACGTCTCATTCTGCAAATTCGTAGTGACGGTTTCATTCTGTAATCCCGTTATCGCCTCTTTTTAATCGAAATAGACAATATTTCTGCTGTTATCAAAATAGAATCTCGCATAGCGAGATTAACGAAATATATATTAACGAAAGAAACGGAAGTTATAATAAAAAAGGTTGCTACCTTGTATGATTATTATTTTATTATTTCTCTTGATTATCTGTTTGTTTTATTTTACACTATACGTACTTTTGTATGCAAATACTGTTATTGCTATCATTAATACACTGTGCGTTATGATGCTGCAATCCCTCCCAAATTCCTGACCTTCCACATTGCCAAAGACTTAAGTTATGAAAAACTTAAGTTAACTTTTACTGACAAGGATTATAAAATGTTTATTTGAATGTATCTCTCTTTCTCTCTTAAGCGAAGAAAAAAATCAATTCTAAGATAATTTTATAAATTTATTTTAAAGCATTAGTCTGTTAGAAGACAATGTCTGTCGAAAAGGAGTGAGAGCGCTCCTACGAAAGTATGCGCTGACCCAATAAAACGCAGCGAGAAAGCGTAAAAATTCGGACGTTTATCTCGAACATTGGCTGCAACAGGTGAATCCGAGGTCATTTAAAATCATTCCCTTTCTAAAGATTTAAATTATCATTAAAAATAAAAATATATGTCAAGTGGATACATTCGTGGGTAAGAATCAAACGATGTAAGGTTTCTCTTAAACCGTTCAGAATAATCTTATTTATCTGTTATTGTTTACTTTGTAATAATCACGATTATGTATCGATTACGCTATTAAATTTCTAATTTTACAAAATAAAATACAATTAATTAAAGAAAATTTATTGGGAAAAGTTGTAAACTGTCTTTTAAGTGGGAGGGTCTCGCACATTGAAATCACTTTGCCCGAAGAGGAAATGGTTTTCGAAACCTTTTCACTTTCAGTTCAGCGAATTTTACGGATTCCCTTCGGTTCTAATTAGCATAATATTATTACAGTTGATGCAGATTAATTCATATATCAGTAATTTTTATCAGTAATTTTTATTACTGCACCTTGTTATATTAAAGGACAGCATCGTCCTTTACGGAGACGAATCACTGGAATTTTCGGCTGACTTACTCATACACTCACGCACACACTATCGTGACGAAGACAAAGGATACAAGACTTGGTAACGTTATGTCTTATGGATACACCGTTACTACGACTAGCGTTGTGTACCACTAGCGAAGAAGCGAAGAAGAAGGTCGCGGAATCACAATCTAGGAGCTGAATGCACTCCCCACTGAAGAATTCTCCCTCCAAAGCATAAAGTGACCCGAATCTTAAACGAATTTGGCCAACTCGCAACCTGTTCCAATGACGCAGTTGGGACACCTTGTACATATTAATCCATCTCAATATTTTTTTTAATCGAAAGGAAATTGTTGAAATTAAGTAAAATCATGTATCTCTAATCGGAACATATTATCTGCGACAATTAATTGACGTGCATTACAATAAACATTCCTCAATTGGCAAAAATTTTGACAAAAATAATGTATAAAAATAAAATAAATAAATAAAATAATGCAGTAAAAATATAAAAATAATATAAAATTTATAAATAATATGACAGATGTTATTTATAAATTTTATATTATTTTTAAGCTTTTATTACAATTATTTTATTTAATATATATATATATATATATATATATGTATATATATATATATCGTATATATATTTGTAGTTGATTTTAGATTAAGATCTCAATGACTCGCACCCAACATTGAAATCTTAATCTAAAATCAACTATAAACCATTCTAAAGACGAACGCGCAAGTGGATTTAAGATACGTCAAATAATATCTTTAAATTTTTTAATGGATAAAATTACAAACAAAATTATTGTTACCATAAACAAAATGCTACCCTTTCCTTTAAAAAAATTTTTTTTTAATCACTTGACAGGTTGACATAAATTATAATAATAAAGAATTATATTTATAAGTTTTATTTTTTTTCTTACATATTTATTTTTACGTTACATATTTTTTAACATATATTAATTAATTCTTTTTATTTACAATATTTGTAACGTTTCCTGAATAAATTATCATTTGCACGAATACATCTTTCAAAGATTTGAGGTTGGCAAAAGTAATAGCTCTTCTACGAACCATGAATGTACTGTCTTTTTAAGTTAAATCACATGAATATATATGTCATATATTATTTGTAAATTTTTACTAATTAATTTTTATTCACTATTGCAAAAACAGTAGAAGATTTATCTATTCAAAGTGTAATTTCTTAACTTGCTCTATCCCGTAACCGGTATTATGCTTTCTATCTTCTACATTTATCTATTTTCATCTTTTGTTATTTCTTTCATCTTTCTATGGTAAGATTTTAAACAATGCAGAAAAATAATTTTTTTTTAATGAAATAGACAAAATAAACATTAAAAATTAGCTAAAACCATAATAGCATAAAGAGTATTTTTCAAAAAAAGCTCTATCATTAATAATTAAAAAAAACATATTTAAAATTGAAATAATTTTTTTCTCGCCACTGAATAATAATCAACAACATTTCTACATCTTCGATCCGCCTGGCCAGTTTATTAATATTAATTACAACGTTTCGGCCTCAGGTTTAGGTTTCACGAGTTGGTGAACAAGTTTTTAATGATATAAAAAGTCATAGTGATCATCTTTCCGTTGTCAGTACACGTGTAAGACCGTGTCTCACAGTCTCACGATTTTGATTGGGATAAACCTATAATTTTACATAAAAAACCGAAAAAGAGAGAAATTGTCGAAATGTTTTTCATTAAGAAACACGATAACACTTTAAATTTGCAGAGTGATACGGAAAAGCTTACAGCAGTCTATGACAAAGTGATCGATATTATTTTGTCTCCACATCAACCTGTATAATTTCTGATTTTTACTTATGTATTTATTTATAATGTATCCTATTTATTATTTTATTTATTTTGTTTTCTTTAAATATGGTACTTAGTATTTTAACGTTTGACCGATACATTAATTTGACTATACTACAATGTATATCTTTACCGCGGATAAGTTGACTTTTATGTATATTTATTATTTATTGTTTATCTTTTACCCCCGTCACATCGGATTTTATTCTTTCGTATATTGTACTGTATATTTCTAACGCACTGATACGAAATGTCCTTATATTGTAATGTGATCTATACGAAGTAATGCCGCTGTTTCGTTATTTACTGGATTTAATTATATGACGCATATTATATAAGTTTTCTATTTATTGAGTTTTTACATTTATTTCTGTGTGTGGTTATTTACTGATATTTGTGATTCCAATAGTTGTTTGATATGGTTTGATTGATATGGAAAGATTGATATGGTTTGAACGCAATGTTAACAAGTCTGATATTAGCGTGCGTTATCCATTCCATGCACATTATCATATGCAACATTCTTCACTTGCGAAGAATCTGAGGCCGTTGTGATTAATATTAATAAACTAGCCAAACGGGTCGAAGATATGGAAATCGTTGATATTTAAAATTGATTTGGAAACCTATAAGACATATAAAAATATTTTGATGTCATTAAAAAAATCATTTAATTCTCTCTAATCTTAGTGTATATCGATTTCTTTAAACTTCTTGTTTAAAAACACATACTTCCTCAAATATTTGCAAAAATGTATTAAAGAAACGAAATTTCAAAGGTTTTTTAGTGCAAGCCGATTGAGACTGGCGGGGATGGTGGAGGGTCTCTAATATTTAATATAATATTTAAAAAGAAAGTTTTCAATAATGTATTTTATAATTTTGTATATATACTTTTTACTTTTTAATGTGAAAAATTATTACATATTGTTATACATTGTAAATTTTATTACAAGAAAAAATAATAAACAATAAAAAATGTGTGTGCACGGATCTCTATAGAGGACTGCCGATTGAGGTCGGCGGGGGTGGTGGAGGGCCTCTACAGGTTAGTTCGTTTGTCGAAGATTTTGTTTTAAACTTCAAATTGAAAACATATAGTTAAAAAAAATATCAAGTTTAAAGTTTCTCCAATAACAATTATATTATATACAATGCGCTCTCAAATTTTCTATAACTTTACTATTAGGGATGTGCAGATGAAAAATCGAGAATGTAAGTGTAAATGAAAATCTTTCGACCATTATCGTTAATGGGTGGTTTCAATTATATTCTAGTCTAGCTATGTTCCCAGTGGGAACACCAATGTCGAATTGACGTCGATTTGACGTCTATGCGTCGATGAATGGTCGATAGTCGAATATTTGTCGATATTTTTGTCATTTTTCCTGATAGAAAAAAATCACATATTTATTGCGAAAAATATTAATTACCACAGCCAGAGAATATATCTTTATCTTCTATATCTCATATAGATATATCTTATTATATAGGTATATCTTATTTATATCTTATAAAATTTACTGAAAGACAATAAAAATAATCTATATATATATATATATATATATATATATATTATATATATTTAATATTATAATATTCACAATTGCTCAATTAATATAAAAAGAATTTTTATTATGATGAAGTAAAAAATGACAAAAATATCGACATTATTCGACCATCGATCATTCATCGACGCATAGACGTCGAATCAACGTCGATTCGACATTGTTCCCATTGAGTTGAATCACTCGCAAAACATCAAAATAGACATACGTATATAAAGTATACAATAGTCTAAAAAGTATATCATACAATAGTTAAAAATTATTCTTCTAATGTATTATTACCCATCTAATCAATAATTAATCAATTACTAATCTATAATATATATATTGAAAAAAATAGTTTTAACGATTCTTTTATTTGATATTGTTTAGAAAGATTGTAATTCCATCATATTTATTGTACGTGTGAGATGACGCTCATGAAATGAAGCATCACGCATCTTTGTAAGCGTCTGGCATCTCATTGTTAAGATATGCGCAACAAAAGGGAGAAAGAAAATCCAGTCTGAAATGTGTAATTAACTTTTTACTTTGATGTAAAACTTATCCTATTAAAAATTCGCAACAAAAAACCAAATATAATGCCATAAAAAAAGATTAAAATAAAAAATGTTCAAGTATTCACATTCATGACAATAAGTAATACACGTTTTATAAAATATATTTTTCAAATATTTAATTCGATAACCAGCAGCACTTGTATTGAAGATAAAATTAGAAAATAAGCGCTACCTGTAGCAGCATTTTATTACTAATAGTATTTTTCTTTTTCTTTCTTTATCAAACTTGCGCTTATCGCTTATTCACTTCGTTTTCACGCTCAAGTGCGTATCATTCGCGTCATATACAAGTGATAAAAGTAGAATTGCTGTATAAAAGTTATTTTATAAAACTTTACATTTTTTAACAAGAGAAGATCGAAACATTTTGATAAATTTTTCAACTGTGATTTTATGAAGAACGAAATCAATATTATAAGACAGAAGGTATATTTGAGAGTTCTAACGTGAAGACGTCCCACGTGTTGTATGACGAAAAACGATTCATATTTTCATAAAAAGAAAAAGTGAAATTAACAATTTAGAATTGAATCTTCACCAGCCGTTGATTTCTCCTTCTTTTTGTAATTCAGGTAATTATATGTGTGTGTATAGGAGTGTTTATATATATACATATTCATAAGATTTTATCGATATATATATATATATACAGGGTGACCCATTTTAATCCCTCAGTCGAAATATCTTCCAGGGAGTTGGTCCTATCAAAAAATGTTTCAGACAAAAGTTTTGTGACTTCGAGGGGGACATAAGATGGTGTCATTGGTTTGACCTTGAAGAATTATTTGAAAGTCACATGAAAGTCACCTCAATTTTTTTAAATGGCATCCCCTATTTTTTATTGCATATTCTTGTAGCTTATCTCAAGACCTTTCCAAAACACTATAAATAAATGTTTTTTCGTTAAATATTTTCCGAGTTATAAGGCTTGAAATAATTTCTTAATTTTACATAAACTATAAAATATCTCGTAAAATATTCACTTTTCGATGACCTTACCTCAATACTTTTATGCACAGAATAATGAGAGGAATCAATTGGTGTAAAGAAAACACATAGTTGTTTTTAAGAAAAAATGTGCAATTTGTAATTAACAATTACATATATTTTCTTAAAAACAACTATGTGTTTTCTTTACACCAATTGATTCCTCTCATTATTCTGTGCATAAAAGTATTGAGGTAAGGTCATCGAAAAGTGAATATTTTACGAGATATTTTATAGTTTATGTAAAATTAAGAAATTATTTCAAGCCTTATAACTCGGAAAATATTTAACGAAAAAACATTTATTTATAGTGTTTTGGAAAGGTCTTGAGATAAGCTACAAGAATATGCAATAAAAAATAGGGGATGCCATTTAAAAAAATTGAGGTGACTTTCATGTGACTTTCAAATAATTCTTCAAGGTCAAACCAATGACACCATCTTATGTCCCCCTCGAAGTCACAAAACTTTTGTCTGAAACATTTTTTGATAGGACCAACTCCCTGGAAGATATTTCGACTGAGGGATTAAAATGGGTCACCCTGTATATATATATATATATATATACATATATATAGAAACGTACTCATAATTCATATATAAATTTCTTAAAAATCTGATATATTTAAAAAAATATAAAAAACTTTTCTTGTATAGAAAATCAATTGTGAAAAATTTATTATCTTCTTCATAAACAATAATTTAATATCATATTCTTATTAGTTTGCTTCAACTTACTTTTTCTTAAAATATGTAATGCATATACTATAATCTATTTATTGACTTACAGCATCGATATGGACACAGATAGAAATATATATCTTCATATAGATTTACCAACAAGATCAATGTATCGCAGGTTTCGGAACGCAACAATTAATCGGAACGTTACAATGGAAAACTCACATTACTCAAAATTATTTCGTACACCTCATTGGTTCTTATTGGCTGCTATAAAGAATACGGATTTTTATCTTTTTGAGAAGATTTTTGAAGATATAGATGATGTTTTGAAGAGATCTTCTGGTTGCTACATCAATCTTATTAACATCGACAATCCCATTTTAGGAGACACGTATTTTAATATAGTTTCCAGAAATGGTCTAACGCAGTTTGCAACACTTCTGTGCCAGGGAAGATTCAAAAATTTATATAATAGGACACCTCATAACATTTTCCTGCCTCTTGAGGAAGACGAACATATAAATAAGTTAGCAGTTTTTCTACAACAGAAGATCTCGACTATACATCTCGAAGTAAACTTAGATATTTCCTTACACATCGCGGTAAGGAGAAATGATCTCATCTGTGCTTACATGCTATTGAGAAAAGGTGCTCGTGCCGATATATCCTACGACAAAGGCATAACAGCTCTTCATTTGGCAGCGTTGAAAGGTAATGTTGACATGATAAAACTGATATTTTCAGAGAGTCAACAGCCGCTGGACATGAATAGTTACAAGGATTACAATAACTTGACGACGCAAGAAGTGATAGAGAATCTGTCTCTAGAACTACAACATCAATCAAATGTTTTCAAAAACTTACAGATACCCTTGATAAATGAGCAGACTCTTAAATTTTTCCTGAGTTATAGTGACGAGACCAAGTGCTTAAAAGTTATGAGAGAAGGATTCTACGGCGAGTTATCTCCTGATATAGCTGAGGAATTGCTATATATAGCCACGCGTCGTAATTTTTACAGAATTGTACGAGATATCTTAGAGAGGTTTAATATAAACCCAATAAATTTAAATGTGCTCAAAAATATGGCTGTTGTATGTGGTAATCACGCTATTCTTCATGATTTACTTAAACTAGAACCCGAAATAACTAATGACTTGATTATGAATGCATATCGATTGCTGAAAGTATCGGTACAAGAAATGTCGAACGAAAAGAGAAACGAGAAAAATACATCCGATCGACTGAAATGTCTGAAGCTGATTCTGGAATCAGAGAATATGGATGTTGGTTGCACTGATGGTAATTGTATAATCCCGAGTAATATAAACAATAAAAGAAACAGGATTTCCCAGATAATAAATTTCTTACAAATATCTAAATTATAATTCGCTTTTTAAACTATTTGCCAAAAGACGGATTTGTGAAGATTTTTATAGTCAAAGTGTTGTACAAAACAATTCTAAGGAAGGGGCAGTAACTGACGTCAAACTGGCATAAATGATATATAAAATTGACGTTTATTACAACGTTTCGACCTTTTTAGGTCCTCTTCAAGTATATCTATAAATACAAAAAACCAAAAGTCGAAACGTTGTAATAAACATCAATTTTATATATCATTTATGCCAGTTTGACGTCAGTTACTGCCCCTTCCTTGGTATTTCCTATCACTGGCAAAGAGAAGATACTTGCATTGTAAAACAATTCTACTTTCTGATAGATCTCAAAAAATGCAATTAATTTTTCTTACTGCTAGAAGAAATTAAATTGTGAAAATTTAAATTAGCTTCTTCCTCAAATAATTACTTTTAATTTAACATTTCATATTTCTAATTACAATATTTCCCCATAATAAACGATTTAACGACATTAGATAGATAAATTACATTAGAGAACTACATATATAACATTTCGTTTGCAGGCACTCACAATGATTGGACTAAAAGTCACATTGAACTTATGATACATCGATGTAAAAAAGATTTAAAAGCTGATGAAGTAATGATTCACAAAAAGCTTGAAGCAATTGATACCGAGAACGTTGAGTTTTACAAACAGTTTAATTATATTGAAATTACTGTTGAAGATAAATCAGTAGAGAATCACTCATCTAATTTAAACTATTTTTGCAATCTATTTTGCATTCTGTGTCGTCTTTATTGTTCGACGATGGGTTATAGAACGCCATACTTTTTAAAGTATACCAAGATTGATATTTCAATGTATACCGATAATCAAAAGATATATATGTTGGACAAGATATTAAAAATCATCAGGCTGGAACCATACTATAATAATCGCGGCAAACACTTGGATATATTAGCCTCTTTATTAGAGCAGATAACAATAAATCCGAATTTGGAAAGAGCACTAAATAACGCTTTGAATATCGCAGTGGAGATGAATGACCTGATATGTGTCTACATGTTATTGTGCAAAGGCGCTAATGCCAATGATCCTAATATAGATAATATGACAGCTTTTCAACTGGCGAAACGGAATCGTAATGTTGACATGGTAAAATTGAGTATGATGGAGAGTCAACAGAATGGAGAGTTAACACCGGATTTTGACACGATTAACAATTATAAGAACGCATTGAAACGTGGAATAATGAGAAAAGTGCTAAAACAACCATTCTGGAAATTCCGTTATTCACATCTGCTGGACTTTTCAAATTTCGAAGACTTACAGATACCCCCGATAAAAGAGCAGACTCTTAAATTTTTCCTGAACAATAGTGACGAGAATAAATGCCTAAAAGTTATGAAAGAAGGATTCTATGGTGAGCTATCTCTCAGTGTAGCCGAGGAGCTGTTAAATATAGCCATGCAACGTAATTATTATAAAATTATACAAGAGATCCTAGGGAAATTGAATAAAAGTCCAATAAGTTTAAATGAGGTCAAAGACACGGCCGTTTTATGGGGTGATCATGCTATGCTTCGTAAATTATTTGAACTACAGCCCGAAGTAACTAATGACTTGATTCTAAACGCCTGCCAACAACTGAAAATACCACCAGGAGAAGTCAACAATACGTCCGATCGGTTGGAATGTCTGAGGCTGATCCTGGAACAAAAAAACGTGGATGTTTGTTGCACCGATGGTGATTATATAACGATGACTAATACAAACAATAAAGGAAACAGTATTCTTCTAGAAAAATATTTCTTAAAACATCTAAATTATGAAAATAATCTTTTTTTCGCCAGTAATTAAAGACTCCAATAGAAAGGTATTATTTGACAGGCAAACTGGCAATGTGATGGCTTTTTAGTCAATCAATGAATGAGCTGCGCGCTGATTTGGGTTGTCAGCCTTTAACGCAGTCAATCAAGAAATTAAAATCGACTTTCGATTCATCAGCACGCAGTTCATTCATTGATTGGCTAAAAAGCCATCACATTGCCAGTTTGTCAAATAATACCTTCCCATTGGAATCTAAATTATGATTTTGTTTTTAGACTTTTATAAAAAGCTCTCACGGATTTTCTCTATTAAGATTTTTTTTATTTTACAGATCAAGGCAACACGCCAATGCATTACGCACTCGAGGCAAACTGTTATGAAGCTGCTAGTCTACTTCTCAAGCAAGACAATTATCTCGGTCACGTAAACAAATCCAACAACAGTATCGATATTGCGAATATTCCAGCATTTGTATTATCTAGCTATTTCAATGACTGCATTCAATTAAAGGAGGAGTGGACGGATGAGTGTACAATCAAGTTCGATTACCGTTGCCTGATGCCGCATAATAATTTCGAGGAGCAACATGAAACTTATCAGACAACACGCGAAATGGAAGTAATTTCGCGTATCGCCAATAATGACAGTCTCAAACATCTACTGAAGCATCCGTTACTCTCGTCCTATCTTTACATTAAATGGTACAGGATACGATACGTTCTATACGCAAACTTCGTCTTTTACATGATGTTTTATTTTTTCGTGAACACCTATGTACTGTGTACTTATGACACATCTCCAAGTAAAAATGGAAACAATACGGTCTTTGCGAATATTCTGCAAAATACCTGCCGCCATGACATTTTCTTGTGGATTTTCATATGGATGTTGTTGCTCTTCATCTTTCGAGAGATCCTGCAATTTGTCTTCTGTCCTCGGCAGTACTTGATAGAGAATTGGTCACAAGTCCTAATTATACTGGCTCTTGCACTGCTGCGCGGTATAGGAATCCAAATTAGCATCTTAATTATCCTACTAGTATCCGCCTGGAAGTTGATGACTTCGATCAGCCATCATCTGTTTCTGTCTACTTCTACTTCTACTGAAATGTTTCGAGTTGTCTGTTTTAACTTCGTTCGCATTTTCTTCCCGTATCTGTTTCTCATCAATGCGTTTGCTCTAGCATTCTACATGCTCCTCAGGAATGACAAATTCTCAAATCCTTATCTTTTCAAAACCATCATTATGCTCACTGGCGAGTTTGGCTTCGAAGAGGAAGATACCACTTTTACTGCGTATCCCATTTTGAGCCGCATTGTGTTTGCACTGTTCGTCTTTAACATAGTCATCGTACTGGTTAATTTACTTAACGGTTTGGCAATCAGTAACATTGGCGAGATTCTAAATAAGACCGAGATTATCGGACTGATTTCCCGAGTACGTCTGATCGTTTACTTGGAAAGAATGGTAGTCGGGAAGCCGTTCTGCTGGAACTCTCAGTGGAATCCTTTTAATTTCCTTTCTAGTAGGATTCTTCTTTTTCCTTATTTTAGAAACGGTGAGATGTGTTTAAAACCTTATGACAATCTGATTGTTTATGATAGCGACACGCATGTAGATAACAAATCCAAGAACAAATGTTGTGACAAATGTTGCTTCACTTTGAAAATGGATCCTAATATAATTAAACGTGCTAAACAGATTGCCTAATAAAACAGATGTTAAACCATCAAATGATAATTTAATGTATGAAATTAATAAGCTGCAGAAACAGTTGTCACGGACGAGCGATAATTTCAAACGTTTACAATGAATAAGTCTAAAAGACCTAAAAAAATAGCTCTTTGTAAATAGTTTAGTGAATAAGATTTAAGTTTATAAATAAATGTTAATGTGAAATGTTAAGAGTGAGTCATCAGATGGCGATGACATAATGAGTGAAGTCGCAAGCTACGAAATAACTGACAAATAAATGTTACTTTGAAACATTATATTGAAGACAAGAATTAAAATAATTATTTAAATCTATCTGGCATAATGGTATTTCCTTTTTTACAGAAACATTCCCAACAAAACAAGTGACTTAGAGCACTGTCAAAATAAACATAAAATAAATTTTGTATAAAGCTATCATCGCTATAAGAGGCTTTAAATCTTTTTCCAAAAATGTGGATTATTATATAATAAATCAAACCAGTAATACGTGAAATAAGCAATTTTTTCAATTTTTTCAATTTTTGACTTAAATCACTTTAATAATTACTACAATCACTTTCATAATTCAAATCAAATTTTTGTAATTTGTGTCTCTCAACTATTGTATTATTCCTTTATAATCATATTGACAGATATACTTGATAAGGACCTAAACCAGAGGTCGAAATGTAGTAACGTTAATAAAGATATCGTTCAGCCAGTTTGATGTCAATCATTGTCCTTTCCCATGAACTTTCATAATTACTTGAATAAAATAGCACAGGTATTTTAACTAGCGAAAATCAATTGTCGACAACTCGTTATAGTCATCCTAAAGGATTTGATTCTTGCCCGGGGCGACGATCCGAGCGGATACAATCCTGCATTGGCAGTGATGTCGCGTCGTGTGTCACTCGACAAGAAGATGCTGGACGATGTATCCCGCTACATCGGATCTTCCTTACGTCTTGTCGGAATGTGAGGAAATTAATCCGATCCTGTACAAACCAATTAATTCAACGCAGCGGATAAAGGTACGATTTACAGGATCGCATGGCAATACTTGCACGCATTTCTCCGCGTATAACACGCTGAAGCGGTGAAGTTAACCTGAAAGGTACAATGGGCGTACACAATGCACCTGTCAAAAATGTCACGTAACTTCACCTCGAGTCGGCCAGCTTCTGAGGAACATTAAGAGTAATTCCGTGATTATTTTACAACTTAATAATGTCGAACAAGTTTCAAGATTTTCATCTGTGGATTAGGACAGAAATGAATACATTTATTTAGCTCGCATTGCATACAATGCATTATTGTATATATACACACATGATATATACTGTTACTTATTTATTCACTGTTGCATAATTTTTCTACTTTTAACTTCAGCGAATGCTCGCTCTGCCAGCGATATCGATAAGATGCAAATTTTCAAAATCTGCTTTTCTCTCTCACGTTGATTGACCTTACAGCATCGTGAAATTATATAATTGCAGTACACATGTTTCCACGCTTCACCAAGTTACATTGTACTAGGCTCAACCAGCGGCAGCATCTACTTGTTTACCAGAGAACCATGTTCGTTTCTTCAAATAATACCCCTATCGGTAAATAATTCTGATTACAATTATATTACTTTATTATTTGTTTCAATACATTTATTACAATTAAGAATACTTTACGATGTGTAATTGGTATGTTATTAATGTTTTTGCCTTTTATCAGGAGGGTGTAGTCTCACGTGTGGCGATATCACCTGACGAAAAGACTGTAGCTTTAGCGACCACTCGTGGTACCGTCTGTCTAGTCTCTCTGAAATCCACTCCGCAATTAATGTCGGTGTCGACGGAACATGTATATAAACAAATCACTTGTATCTGCTGGAATAGTAACAGTACCGAGATATACGTGGGAGATGCAGTCGGCAGGGTCTCCGCCATGGTGCTATCCATATTCACGGTGAGTTCATGATGCAACAATTGAACAAGATTAACATTTCTTCAATAAACAGTTTAGCATAAATTAAAATTATGTATAATGCATATCATTGCGACATATATGATCTAATTTATTAGTACTACATCCATTTTGCATTTATATATTATATATATATCAGTATATATTGCATAATTAGCGTTTTGTTTCTTACGATTAGGTCAACGGAATGTTTCAAACTCCAGCATGCACACTTATGAATCTGGATTCCAGCATCGTGCAATTGAGCTTTCACTCGCCTCTGCTGCTGGTTTCTACGTTAACACGTTGTTACGTCTGCGACACAGTACTAGAACAATACAAACAGATAGGCAATAAACCACGGAACGGAGAATTCGGCGCGTGTTTCTACACGTGTGAGAGCAGCTGTGCTTTGAACGCACAGAGGGAGGAGAGAAACATTAACGACGCACGAGGCGTGTTCAACTTGATCTCCGACAACGATAGTAATATCTTGAGTGAGAATCACTCAAAGATATTTTGCGCTCGACCTGGTTCGAGATTGTGGGAGGTGTCGGCCGATGGAATCGTCATGAAGACGCATCAGTTCAAAGAGGCTTTGGCGATTCCTCCGATAGCAATATTTCGATCGGATAGTACCTTAGAATCTAGTCAGAAGGAGGAGACGGAATGCGAGTGGCCGCCGCAGTCTGTCAACTTCTCGCACTTATTTGTACTCGCACGCAAGTATTTATTTTCTTACACGACTAGCGGCTTGTACATTATCGATCTCACGAACGCGAGTATGCTGTTGTGGAGCAACGACTACACGAATATCAGCATGACAGCGATCGTGGACGATCGCATCTACTTGATGACCTGTGATAGCGAATTTCATTGTGTGACATTAATGTCACTCGACAGCCTGATACTGCGGTTGTATTGCCGCGAGCACTATAGCGAGTGTTTGAACGTCTGTTTTGCATATAAGTCGCAATTACTGAAAACTATCGGCACTAAGGAGATTGTCGAGCTGTTCGAAGTCAAAGATTTGCCGCGAGACGAAAAAACATTGCTGCGACCATTGATAACAATGCTGCAAGCCGACGGTAATAATAGACCGGCCAAATTGGACTCTGGGATTGTAGTCGTGCACTCTGAGAACGATAGATTTGGGGATAAAAAAATTTATAGCTCTGAAATGACGTCTTCGTCGCAGTCTCCTGAAATCTCTAGCGATGATTCGTCTGAGATACAAATAGAATCTAGGAAAGATCGGGAAACTCTTACGCAGGAAAATACACTCGGAACGGCTTCAGAGGATATACTTGATTCGAATTACGACGGAGAAATATTAGATGTCAAAGACGACGGTCATCGGAAACCGGATTTTCAGGAAAACATTACGCACAGGGTGCAATCCGATTTACGCTCGATTTACGATCTGGCGAACAGTATCAGAGCTGGTATGTCGGAGAAAGAAATCGAGGAAATTATTTTGGAGACAGATAAAAGAATAAGAACCGTTAAAGAATCCTACCGAGACTCGCCCGGACTTCAGAGTTTCATCTATGAAGTTACTCGTGCCACGGAATTGCATTGTTACAATACGTTTCTGGAAAACGCTTTTGTACAATCGATTGATTCCATCGACAACGATTGTGTTGTGCGACATTTCACGAAAGCCTTCATCGAGATCAATGCGCCGTCTTATGCCAGGTGCAGCTGCGGTTACCCCTACCCGATGGATAAAACCGTGGAGCCGAAGTTCCTGGCGGTTGGCGAGTCCTTAATTAAGAGATACGCACACGACCTTCCGAAAGAGTGTAGCAATATTTGCGACAAGGTACCTTATATGTGGCGTGTGTACCTGTCCATTCGCATTGAGCAACGTAACGCACTGGATGATCTGTTGCGACAGTGCCTTCAGACCAGAGACAATGTCGTGTTGTCGTTTCTTCTGCCAGCGCTAAATGACGAACAGTGGAGTTGCGTGGTCATGTGCCTAAACGAGATGAAGGACGGCACTTGTCTGTTTTGCGCAACGTCTTTGGTGAGGAAGCCTGATTATGAGGTACTGATAGATTGGAGCGATATTGCTAGAGAGATCATGAAGAGAGAAGGACCAGATGAAGCTACGGCATTTCTGATTAAGCTTGAGAGCATGATACCAGACATTACTTTGGACAGAAGGTATCGAAAAATCTTCAAGAGAGATCTATTCTCCTATAATTTATAAAGTAATAAACGAAAAATTTACGATAAGAGTAATCTTATTACTCTTATTGCCATCAATAATAAGATCAATAATGAGATGTCTTTGTATTATAATTTTGTATTATAATTTTTCTGAACAATCAATGTTATATAAATAAATGAAAAAGTCTTGGAAATTAAATAAAGAAAATAGTAGATAAATTAAAATAAAATTTATAAATAACTTATTAAGTAATATTTTAATAATAGCCTACTAATTAAAAAATTATATAGAGTTATTATTAAAAACGCTTTGTTCTATATAGAAGAAAATTAAGTTAATCTCAACTAAAAATTTTACGGTTATATATATATATATATATATATATATGTATATATAAGTATTGATAATACTAATAAATTATTTTTATTGTAGTATATTCCAGTCGATCGTATTTACAAAAATGCTGCATCGTCGAGGCTTGAAGAAGTCGATCGATTTCAGTAAAACTAATCAATTATCATCAGAATTTGGTACAATTTGCTCGCCACAGGTAATCTCATTGCTATCTGTCGTAAAAATAACGAAATATCTAAATATCAATTAAACATCAATTTAAAAATCATCTGGAAAAATGTTTTTCAAATTTTTATGTTGTCTAGATATAATCGATGTTCATGTCGGGACATAGAATGAATCACAACTCGATTATCTTATTTTCCTTTAAAACTTTCTGTTAATAAAACTAACACTAATAGAAAACGCGCTAATAATCGCATTGACTTCTTACAATTAAATAATTTTAAATAAGAGAAATTAAGATCACTCTGTGAGCAATAGTTAACAATTAGAATGGTCGAGTTGATTCTTAAATAGTTTAAGGATCCTCTTTTCCCTCCTCGATAGATAAATATAGAGGTGGTAAATATTAAGAAGAACGTTAAATATTAATTTCATTATTACAGATACGCGATCAACTGGCGAAAGCTCTCGAGAAAGATTTAAGACGACCAATAGATAAAAACATGTTTGGGACAGGCGCTCATCATTGGGGTATGCGTCATCGGATTAAATCATTGACGTGCCCGGGCTGCACGTTGTCTTTACAGACACCAATTTTGCTAGGTGACAGTGGAATCGCGATCTTCCGTTGCGGGCATGCCTATCATGTAAATTGTATGATAGAAAGAAAGCTCACTAGATGCAATCTTCATCAGTAAATATTGTAAATAAGAGTCTCTAAAAAGTTACCTTATACATTTCTCTTAAAATAAAGCTCTCTTCGAACGTACTTGAATCTATTTATTACCTAACTAATAAAGATTTTTCTTCTATTATCACAAATATTTGAATTTATTATCTCGGTACATTCGTTATCACAGTTGTAAGTTGAGCAGTACAGAAGAACACCATAAACTGTAAGACAGAACAAAATCGCTATACAAACATTACATCTCAATAGTCACGCATTTTTCAAATTTACTGCTTTTGTTCATTACCAAAATGTAGCATTTTTATAAAATTGTTATAATTGTAATATTATCATTAATCATGACTGTAACAATTGATTATAGTCTTCTCATACACAGACTTATTAAACATGCATATACAGTAAATAAAATATTCTCGCATGATTGCCTGACGCCGCATTAAATTCTTTTTGCGTGAGATTAAAGAAAGGATTAAAGAAAGTGTACATCTAGATTTACATAAATATTACATTATTTGTCTTATCACTTACCTTATTTGACGTTATCAAAATACAATTACAATTACACGCATACAACGTGTAAATATAACTTCGTGCGTGGCTTATTATATATGTTCGGCATTCTTAATTTTTGTGTGGTTTTGCAAGCTGTTTTTTAGCAAGATAAAAAACAAAATCCAGATCGTTCGTGATACATTAAACTGAGATTTAACATTATATATATACATATATATATATATATATATATATATGATATTATTATAATATATGTTGCATATACTTTCACAGCGTCAGGTCTGTAAACTTATAGCAAAATCTTTATATAGATACTTAAATATCAATATATATGTATTCTTACGAATAAATCCATATAAAAATTGTTTACAAATCTTGTGATAGTTTCTATCATTATTTCTACAAACATGTTGTACCGTAATGCAATAGCACCAAACATTATTCCTTTGACATAAAAGCAAAACAAAAAGTTCATTATCATATGAAATTAAGTTTAGAAAAATATTTACTAATAAAAGACTTTTGTATGTGTATATCAATATCACAGTTTAAATGGCAATAAAATGTACAAAACTTTACTTTGTGATCTTCTATCGTAATGTGACTAGATAACCTTTGTTACGTAAGTTTTTTTTACATAATTTATAAACTCTTTGTATATATAATTATTTAAAAAATATAAAAGTCAGCAGATACAGATATGTATTTTTTTGACATATTAAATGTTAAAAATTTCCTACTAATATCCGTACATATAATTTTTAGATGTGATATAATATGATTTGAGCGTTATGAATTTTTGAGCAAAATATTAAGTCTCAATTGTAAATTAAGTTATTTGTAAATGGATATTCTTCTCTTTTAGTGAATAACATAAGTGTCATAACTTGCGAAGCTGGCATCAAACGTAAGTGTTTGTCTTTGTACAATCATGGAGAAAACATTTTACCATAAATTACAAGGTAAACGATCTTCATGCCTCTAATAAATTTTATAATATAATTTGGAAGCAGAAAATTTCATTTCAGATAAACAGATTGTTGGTTTTATGCTTCCATTCTTGCAGATTGAGATCGCAGCGCTTGACATTTTTAATATTTTAGAAGTAAATAATATTTAATTACGAATAAAATGATCAATAATTGCTCAAGCACTAAAATTTGAATAAAATAAAGCACGTGTTCGTGCTTTGAATATTGGTAAAGAAAACATATTGACAAATATTCCTAATAAAGCTCTAGATGAACCATATTTTGATATTAGAATTCAAGACAAAATTTTATTTATAATTTTATACCGTGTAACACGAAAAATATTTAAAGGCTCAAAAACATACAGATACATATAACAAAATATATGTTAAAATATATATTTCAAAATACACGGCATAAAATTATAAACAGATTATCCTGAAATCTAATGTGAATACGGATCCTCTGAGAAGAGCTTATTATCGATACATTATTTCTGATCAACATTTTGCTAATAAACAGTCATGACGAAATCGAATCGTATAAAAAGGAAGCATTTTGTTTAGATGGTCTTAACACGTTGCTCTCTGCTGTGCAACTGTTCTTTAATACTTTAAATATATATGTATATATGAAATTATTTCAATAATTTTGTGTATGACAGATTACGAATAAAATAAAAAAATAATGTTGCAACATTTTGTTAAGATTTTAGTAACACGTGCACAGTGGACAACATGTTAATATAATATAGTTTGCAAAATATTAAATTACATTTATACATCAAATCGTTTACAAATATAGCCTCTTTTTTTGAGAATATCATGAAGATGGAAGTGTTTATAAGAAAAATGCATATCCGTTTCATATTGTACGCAAAAATAATACGCTTAAAATTAAGTATAATTAAATGTATAGAGTTTGCGTTCGAGATTGTTGCACTTACCCATTACCGTCCATACATATCTTTCCCAGGCAACTTTTTATTCGTGTCGCTTTCGAACGAAAGCGACCACTCTTTTACGCAAACAAAATGCTACGTGAAATCAAAAGTATGACAAATAATCGCAACGGTGACTTATAGTATGTCGGCGGAATGGCTGCGGTTTCTGAGTTCTGTTGGATACCAACAGCTCTCTTTTTCTCGAGGTAATATGCACAGCAAACAAAGTTTGAGAGTGAAAACTGATAAATATACGTAGGAACAAATTATGCAGACGATTGTATGCTTGCGATCGCACGAAACCATGCACAAAACATCAATAATAGAATTCCAATCGCTAAAGCTGATCAATAATTTGTACAATTTATTATTAAATGCAGATTCGTGGTGCTTCTTTTGTGGCATATTGTACATCTTTTAGTTTCTTCAAATAAAATGATTCTACTAGTATAGATATATTGTGCGCAGTTTCTTATAACGTTTCTCAAAATATATTTCGATATCTGTAAAGCAATATCTATTTATCACATTATAATCGTGATACTTTCTTGCCGTAATACTACATCACGAAGTATATCATAAAGTATCTGAGATAATACTGCATATGAGAACGGCTTTATTTTTATTTTTTATTAATGTTTCTCGATAATATTGAAATGTAATGCAGTTTCATTAAGAAACATCATTTTTAAAATTCAATATTAATTATCATAGTATGCCGTTCTCGAATGTTACAGTTAAAAAAATAACAAGCAATATTTTGCTCTAGTAATATTTAAGTATTAACATGCTAAATATTACTGTATATAATAATTTAAACATGAAAAAAGTAATAAACAATTGTACTTTACATAGCGTAATTTCTGGAAATGTTCAATAAAAAAATTTTTATGATTTTTAGATTGAATATAAATTAAAATTTGATAATGCACAAATAATCGTATTTCCGCAAATTCAAAAAATATTTACAATTATGTACTATTCAAATGATATTAAATGATTCAAATGATATGTGCAATTGATCTGAAATAATTTTCTAAAATGCTATCAATAGATATCTAAAATATTTTAGCTTAAAAATGCGTTTGATGCATCATGTATACAACATGATTCATTTTTTGTGGGTGTATCAAATTCTTTAAAATAAATAAAATTAAAATATTTTGGATGCGTATAAACCATGCAAAAATAATCGGTCTTAAAAAGGAAAACTCTTTTAAGCATCGGTGAAAGCAGATCGTAACTTTAAGCGCCCACTATCATCTTTAACTAGATATCTATCAATTAATAAGGAATTTGAACAGAGTTATCAAGATTATATGGAAATAATTCATGATTTTCTTAATTTATAGCATAGAAGACAGGAACGTCTGCATGACATTTCGTTGTTGAAAATATACACGGCTTGTTAACGCGTATATTTTTTTTCTTAAGATTCATTCCTTCCATTCCTAAAAAAAAAGAGAAAAAAGATAAGATTCTATCCTTCTGCAAAATTACATTAAAGTTAAGCATAAAGCTAAAGACACTGTTTTCGGAAAGTATTAATGTAAATTTACATAGATAAAAAACATTTGTATCTCATATAAATATTTCAGATTAAATTATATATAAAAGATATACTTTATAAAAAATCCTAGTTTCTTTCTCTTATCATTCATTGTTCTTATCATTCTTATTTTTCTTTTTAGAATGTATTATGTCAATTAAACAAAATTTCATTCAATTCTTAATTTAGTAAATTTATGAATATGAATATCGATATTATTCTTAAAAATCGAATATATTTAAACATTAATAAATTACTAACAATTTGCACTTCAAAATTTTAGTTTTTTTTTAGATTCTCTTTTCAAAACTCTTATGCAAAATATGTATTGCAAAAATAAACTTAAAATAAAATTATGCTTCTAGTCAAATTGTTCACATAACTTATAAATATAAGATTATAAAAATAAGATATACAATTTATAAAAATAAGATATACAATTTATCATTGTACATTGTCGATATTTTATATGATATATAGATACCATATAAAATCTTTATACAGATATCAGTGCTACATTATGTAATATCAAATGAACAATTTGACTATTAATATCTTGTATACCAACTTTTAATTTTCTTAATATTATTTGTATATCAATAATATCAATGATATGATGATCATTGATTTTATACTTCGAATAACATGTGAAAGTATGATTATAACCAAAGTTTCATGCATCTTTTAACTTAGTCTTACAAATTTACAACACAAAAGGTCAGAAGTTTGTTAATGTTGTGTAGGAATAATTGCTTCATACAAGGTTTCGAGAGATAATTTCCAAAATATTTTCTATGAAATTTATGAATATAAATATCCAATTATGAAGATATTATTATAATTAATGTAAAAAAAATAATATAATGTAATAATATAATATCTTCATGTTTTATAAAACTTATCATTATTAATAATAATAATGGATTACGCTGCAGACTTTTATAGAAAATACATGAAACAATCTGTATAGCTCACAAACATGATATTAGCATTTATTCCTAATTTCTTATTATAAAACGTTCCATTCTTAATATCCCATTTTCATTTCTTCGAAAAGCTAATCGTATATAATTAAATTTGAAATTCACCTTACTTAAGATAACAAAATATTTCCTTTTTTATCATTAACTCTCGGATGCGCATACAGTTTTTTTATAATATTGTGAAAGGTTTCATGAATCTCGTGACACGCATCAGAGAATTAATAAATATTATACATAACGATCCAGCTTTTCGAGAAACTCTGGAACTTCGCATGAACAAAAACATAGTTCTTTTGTTGATCAGGAATTTGTGTGCACAGATGAATAAATTAAAGACTTGTTTAGTATTTATATTTTTTTTTGAAAGCGTATATATGTATTACGTTAAGATACAATCTTGAATCGTCCGTGCAGAAGAAGGCTGGTTTTCTCGCGTAGATATCTTCATTCTTCCTTCTCTTGTTTTTGTAGCATCTTGTTCTCGTTCTCTGTTTCTTGTTACAGCGAATCATTTCGGTCGATCTCGAATCAAGATGTCTTTTTTCTCCTTCTTTTTCACTCCTCCCCCTCAACATTCATACTATTCGTTTACAAACCAACTCTTGGACTAAATGAATACTTCCTTAATCATAACACAGTTACATGAATATATGTATACGTGTATACATGTAGTACATTATCATATTAATACATATGTATGTAAGACAAAAGGACGTGATTAATGAAGAGATTTCACGGCAATTCTATACTGAACTTGAGTTCAGGTATTTCGAAAGAAGACAAAAAAAGTTTAGTTTTATGGAGTCTACTAATCTCCATACCTTATTCGTTAAGCATTTCGTTAAGCAAATCTCGAAATTACCCTTTTACCGTGTATCCTACAATACTCCTCGATAATGCCGTGTGTCATTAACAATCATTAATAAATCTTTGGATGTCATAAATGTTCGTACATTATAAGCGACTTTTACTTCAAGAATTAAAAGACGAGAATTGCAGTGTGTGAATGTGAGTTGTTACATTTACTGCTTCATCATTGATCCTATCCTATGTTGACATGCCTTGCTCGCATCGTCTTCGGTGCTTGTTTCTTTTTTAGTGTCTTGAGCGATGTGAGGAGTCTGCCCGTTCGTCTCGACGATCCCGTTCTCGTTCTCGTTCACGTTCCCGTTCTGGTTCCCTTTCTCGCTCGGCTGGTCTTCGGCTTGATTCTCGTTCTCGATCTCGCTCTCGCTCGCGCTCTCTGTAGCGATCGTCATAATACCTACACAAGTTACGTCAGCCAATTATCTTATATTAATGCTACGTTATATTTACAGGTTCCACTTTACTAAAAAAAACCTTAATTTCATGTTATTCACGAAGGAACGATGAATATACCGCTCCTTTTGTCCCTCTCGCTCTATTTCCTTCAATGATTCTGCTAACCGATGTATTTTGTGTACAAAAGCGCATAAAATAAATCGACACGCAACAAGTACAGAGACACTATTATGCAATTATAATATTATATTATAATTATAACGATAACAAACACGTGATTTCGTACAACGGCAATATAAATTCCTAAAGATAATACGTTCCTCCCTGATTTCTTTCTTACAACAATAGATCTATTAATCGACAAACAATTTTCTGTCTTTTCGATTTTAATCATTATTAAAGTTTTTTTCATTTCATTAGCCTACATATGTTTTTTTTCCAAAATGAATCTAATATGAAAAATGAAAGAAAGGGCATGAATTTATTTGCCCGCGCAATGAACACGTAACACATTTTCTATATATCGTCATTTCGTTGTTTATTTAATGTTTACTTAAGTCTACATGCAATCGTTGTAATGAAAAAAAAGTCAATTACCTAGTCGCCTTGGAAGACGAGACGGGTGTCGTCTCTGGCGGTTCTTCTTTTACTCTTGGCCTGGCTGATTGACGTGTTGTACTAATGGAAAATGGATATTCTGTTATGTACTATTAACCAGGCTTAGTACATTTCATTAAAAACAAAAATTATCCTAAGAGAGACGATAGCTCGGATATTGTTCCGATATCAACAAGAGACATGTTTTACAAAAGACTTATGCTATTTTATAAATTACATAATAATTACAAATACAAAATGCCTGAGTGTATGAATTATAATTGCAATTTGACATGGAAATTTATAAGATAAAGCTTTAATATATACACTAAATTAGAACATTAATTGATACCAGCTATCAATGATGGGATGGTTCAGGACAAGAACATTATGATTTAACATTAACCCTGGTACCATATACTAATAAGAATATGAAAAGAAAGAGAGATTGTGCAATAAAGATTAAATAACACACTAGAATACTTTTAATTCATTTTTAATTTTTCTCTTATAATTATAATTCTGATTAATAGTCCATGTACATGATTACAGGGTTTCTGTTTATATGTAATTATAATACAAATTTTAGAACATGAGCATGAACCATGAATTAAAGTGATACTCGTCATTAAAATATGTTGATTGCTCTTATTACATGTTATTACATGCATTGTATGTTTTATGCTGGCAAGCTAATATATTTTATCCAATTAAGTACTTTTCATCTTGCTATTCATTGAATTATCCTTATAAAATATAGGCGAGCCACCACGTGAGGATTTAAGTACGCAATATATTCGCGAATCTTAAAATTAAATTGATAAATAACTAAAAGATCATAAGCGACCGTATGTAACTGAATCTTACACTGAACTGTGTGTCTAGCTTATTCCACGTGTGCTTATAAAAGATCACATTTTGCCTGTATACGTGAGAAAATCAAAAAGAGAATACAATCCTTTTTACACGTGAATGCATGTAAGAAAGTAGCAAGTTATAAACAAATTACGAAAGTACATTTTTGTTCTCCGATATATTATCATATCTTACACTAAGATCTTTTTAGAAATCATTTTATTTAATTTTTGCGTAAATATATCTAAAATAGCACTATAAAAATGCTAGTTCCATTTACAGAATTTTTCTAAAAAACTACCCACTAATTACATAGTGTTATTCTTTATTAAAAAATAGTATTATTCCTATATAAAAAGTTGAGTCGAAAAGTTCTGTATCATTTTTTCTATAAACAGTAATTACTGTTTTATCATAGAAAAAAACTTTTTAAGACTTTTCGATTAGTAAAATAATTATTGCTTTATTAAGCATAGACAAAAGTTATTATATTTCAGGACTTTTTGATTCAATTTTTGATAAGGAATAGTATGTAATTAGTGAGCGATTTTTAAGAAACATCCTGTAGAATAAAAATTATATACAATGAATAAAAATACAATATTAGCATTTTATTTGAATAAAATAATTTAATTTTTACTTTTTACGAACTCTATATCGTGTATCTCATAGTACATTTTGGCTGAAACGGTCAATAATACTGCAATTTATAGTTTATAAATAATATAATTAACATAAAATAAAAATACTGATTCTTGTTATCACAAATGTGTTATAATATAAATATAATATTATATAATATAAATTACATATATATATATATATACATAATATAATTATAAATATAAATTACATTGTTTATATAGGAAAATATTATAAAAATATTTATATAATATAAAATCTTTGGAAATATTGTATAATAAAAACATAGAATACAATAAAACCTTATACATTTATGAATAATTTAAAAATGCTTGATCATAATCATGTACGAAAAAAGTATGTCAGAATATGCAAGCAAAAAAAATTGTGGTATAGCATTGACTTGATATAAATTGCAGTTATCGCTATAAATATCGCGTTTAATTAATAAGAACACATAGTATTGATTTTTTTGTGATTATTGCGCAACAAACGGCTGTATAAGATCTGGCAGCGAATGAGATAATGTTACGACTGAAGTAATAAAAGTACACTTCTATTCACTCTGGTCTATCAAAATATCAATAAGCAAGTTGACACATAATGTTTGAGCTTTCCTTGTTTATAGATATTTATAGATATAGATCTTTTCTATCTTTTATTACTTTTTCAGAGCATTCCGTATTTACAATTGACACAAATGTCGAGAGATTCGTTCGTGTTTAATTTTCAGTCACGGTACACAATATGGAAATTCATTGGCAATGTCTTCAAGAATGGAAGCAAATTTATTAATTCAAATTCTATTTTAAATATTCTAAATACGGATTCCATCGCATGAGAAAAAAAATATGAAATGTCGAAACAGAAACTTAATTTTAATCTTTTGTATTTTAATTCCTATTCTTATTGTATTTTTATTGAACGACATCTCTACGAATATATAATGTTTTATTGGTATCAATATAAACGGCTTATTTTTGTTTTCTAACAATTAATATTCTTAAAAAAGAGTTTCTCTCAAAAATTCCTCCCTTTGTATAACGAATACACATTAAAAAGTGACACAATTAAGAGAGTAATCTGGTGAGATCATTTGGCTTACCTTTCTTCTCTGCTTCGCTCTCTATATTCACGATCTCTTTCACGTTCGCGCTCTCTTTCTCGGCTGCGCGAACGTTCTCTCGGATATGGTTCGCTGTAATAACGTTCCCTGTCCCTATCACGATCCCGTTCTCTCTCACGATCACGCTCCCGGTCACGTTCTCGCTCACGGTCTCGGCTACGTTCCCGGTATTCACGATCCCGACTTCTGGATCGCTCGCGTCGTCTCCTATGACTGCGCTCTCTGTCACGCGAACGTGAACGCTCTGCAAGAAAATTCGTTATCTGAGACGGACCGCACGACGAAATTTTTACATAAATGCAATTTGCAAAGAGAAAAGATTTTATAACTTAATATTTTAAAATGTAAAAGATTATTATAATTTTTTTATAGACTATCTATCCCTCAAGTAGTGACTATGATGTAATAAGACATGCGCTGTTCTAATAAGCTGAAAATCCAGGTTCAAATCTAACCGAAAAATTATTGGTTTTTATTCGGTTCCCTTTCGGTCGCTCGGTGGAAAAAGACAAGTCCACCGAGAGTATGGTTATCTTACACTTCTACAATCTTCCTGCTTGCATGAAAAATAGGAAAGCTCTGTGTTCCTTCATCGGATAAAGAGAAACATGTTCTAGATACCATTTGGGCTAGACCCATCTTGATATTATTACTACTATCTGTATCGCTCTCTCTTCTTCTAACGCGGAACTTTTCAAAGCTATAATTCTGACACTTTTTAACGGCAAAATTTTATGAATTACAAGTCGCACATTACACGCAGATAAGTCAACTCACCTCTACGTCCGGATCCATAGCTCTTGGTCTCAACGCCGCGCAAAGTATCTTGAAGGGAACTGATCAAGATCTTACATCTGTCATCTGCAGCTACTTTGGACTGTTTTATCAGTGAGATAGCAGTCACCAAGGTCTCTATGGCACTTGCGTATTCGCCTGCCGCAGCATCGGATACCGCCCGAGCAATTGCAGACGAGGAGACTGTACGATTACGGCCCATTATTTCCTCGAATTCTTGTTCAGTGAGTGGTGGTGGACCTTCCGGGCGATGATCAGGTCCAGGTGCTCCATAAGGAGCCTATGATACAAAAACAATATAAAAAATTGTTTTAAACAACATTTGCATCGAAATGTTTCCTAAATAGAAATTCTATAACGAGCATCTACAAAGTTGTTTCTTTTATAATACCAAATTTTTATACAACATAAGCGAATTTATTTGAATAAACTACATTGTGCTCGCAATTATAATTATATATTTTTAATTATAATTCTAAATAAGTAATACATCATGTGATGCTTCAACGTTTTCTTTATAATATATTAATAATAAGAATGATTAGTTTACATCTTGTTTTGATGGTAATATAAACAAATTACTTTGTTGTAGAGAAACTACTTGAGGTAGTAACTATCAAACATGGTTATTGAAATTTAATTTACGTTAGAGACAAATTATCTATTAATCGAGTAAATATTTTGCTTAAAATACTTAGACGTGATAATAAGATAATACTTGTGCACTTGGTGGTCCATAACCATGTGGTGGTACATGCGGCGGTCCGTGTGATTGTCCATGAGGTGGACCATGAGGAGGACCGTGAGGAGGACCGTGGGGTGGCCCATGTGGTGGGCCATGAGGCGGACCAGGAGGTCCCGGTGGATGTTGACCAGGATGTTGATGAGGCGGTCCTTGTGGAAAGAATGCAGGATTGACATGAGGTGCTGGGCCACCCGGCGGTCCCTGAGGCGGACCTTGCGGTGGTCCACCGTGTCCTGGAGGCGGTCCACCTGGACCTAACAATGCACTTGATTAATACTTAAAAGATTTTTCACATTTGTCAAATATAAATAATGAACGTATCGTGACATATACGTGAGAATAATGATAAAACACATGGATAATGGAACTAAATCCTATTTTAAATTTGAATTATATTTTGAAATAGATTATTAATGTACTTCCTCCATTAAGTATATTCAAAGTATTCAAATACTTAATAACAAATAGCAACAGTTGACAAAATTCACGCAAGAAAATATGTGGATCCATATAAATATGGTGCAATAAAACTTCGCGTTTATCGATGATGCTTAAGAAATTAGTAAGTTTAATGAATAATCGTACAGTTTTTGATCATTTTCAATCACGAAATAATCCTTTGAAACACCTTGCACCTCAATGCTTCTGTTAGATTAATTTCCCTCAATATCATGCATCTCGCGGTGTGATAAACGATTAAAATTTGTAACATGAACGAGCATTCTAAGTCTCTCACCACCCATAGAACCTGGAGGAGGTCCTCTCTGTGGTGGGCCTTGGCCAGGCTGCGGCCCTTGCATATGTTGATGTTGAGGGAAACCTGGTGGTCCCTGAGGCCCATGATGCATTCCTATGCACATATGGAACAGTCTCATCAGTAATACCAATCTGCTGTCAGCAGATTAAAAATGACATAAACTACTATTACTATTTTGACACGACTTTTGTTGTAAGTTTCCATCATCGTTTCTTTCTATCATTTACTTAATCATGCAGAAAAAGGAGTACAAAAGCATTCAAGATGTTTCAGAGGAATAATATATCTTAAAGGTTTTAAATTAAACGAGATTTTACAAAGATAAACAAAGGTTTCGAGAGAACATCTATGCACGAACCTGGTGGTCTATTCCATTCAGGACGAGGTTGTGCACCTCTAGGATCTCCTGGAGGTCCACCAGGATGTCCAGGAGGTCCACGTGGAGGTCCTTGACCAGGTGGTCCGGGTGGACCACCATGGAATTGCTGAATAGAGACAGATGAAGGTTTTACTTCACTCTATCATAATTATATAAATAATTACTGTCTCACATTATCAATTTCACCCTAATGATTAAGTCTAACTTCGTGACAAAAATAAATAATTTTATAATTAAAGAAAAGAGAGATAAGTATGTAAAAGAAAGATATTTTTACATAACATTTTTACATAAGATATTTTTACATTTTGTAATTGATATTATGTAAAATTTGTATAGAAAAAATATAATTAGTAATATATATTAAAAGTATAAGAATTTACAGAAAATTTCAATATTCTCTTAAAAATCTATAACATCTTTATACAATTTTATTGAATATTATTAATATATATAATATTAATAGATTTCTATATTTAATCTATATATTCTATAATAGATAGATATCATATTAATAGAAATCTATTTTAGAAGCATAATATCATGTTGTAACATTTTGTCAACAACCTCTATTAAATTGTGTGCACTTGTTATAATTATGTAATAATATTTATATTATACATTAATGAAATATAAATCCCACCTAGTCTAAACATAGTTTAGGAAAATTAATATTTAAAATATTAATATTTCTCTGCGTAATATTGTAAATTACTAATATTTTTTAATAGTAATTTTATCTTCTAAATAGCCAGTTATTTTTTTATCTAAAAGATCTTTTTTAAACTATTTTTTAAACTAGAATTCGTTGAACTCGAATGATGCAAATAATTAAACATGAACTATTTTGAAAAATAGAAATGAAAAAGAAACCTCATTATCTGTTACCTGTGGCATATGGTAACTGGTTTCTGAAAAGTCTCTAGTGCAACTCTGTTTACGCGTAAGACATGTAAGTGCAAAATATATTTAAGCCTGTACCATGATTTACTGATTTACAGTAAACATGTACTTACTGATTTACAGTAAACGTGTGCTAAACGACTTTGTTTGAAACTGTGCAGATATCTCTTTATAAATTCATCTCGCAAGTTTCATGATTATTTCATAAAAATAAATATTAAAAAGTGTTTTGAATATATTTAGTAATCAGATTCTGCACAGTTTAAGAATACATTTAAGATTATATAATTTTAGATTACAATACAAGGAAACTCTCAAAAATATTATAACAAAAATAATATTATATTTCTACAATTTCGAACAATAATTAAAGTCGTAAAAATCATAGTTGCAAATTTCTTCATGCGGTCAATCTTAGGTAAAATTATATTTAAGTTTACGTATTTTTTAATCACAATCTATTTTTAATGTTATTCACATGTTTTAAAATATATTTTTGTTATAAACATTCCTTAATCCGACCGTCTGTTTAAAAAAGGGGAATAAAATTTATATTTTATTACATGTATATTTTCTTTGTGTAGTTTTCAGCAGTGCATATACTTCAAGATGTTAGTTATGAATAAAAGGACATGTAAATTTTGTCGTAAATAAATTATAAATTTAATCACATTTAACTAAACATAACACTAAGTGGATACAAAAATATAATCCAATGTATGTTAAAATTTTATGTAGTCATTGTTAATATTTGATCCTTTGAAGAAACATAAAAAAATTTGTCTATGAAACATACCATTCCAGGGGGTCTATGTTGGCCGGGGCCTGGTCCAGGTGGACCTTGTTGAGGTGGGCCTCCGGGTCCACTAGGTCCTCGAGGCGGTCCCGGAGGACCATTCGGACGAGGTCCGTTCCACGGTCCCTGTTGATAACCTGGTGGCGGTCCTTGATTAGGATGACCAGGCAACGGATGATGTGGTCCTGGACCTGGTCCTAAGGGCGGACCATGCATACGTGGTGGACCCTGCTGACCTGGTCCACCGGGACCTGGAGGACCCATTCCAGGTGGCGGCATCCTTTGTGGTCTTACACCCTGTGGAGGACCCATCATCATTCTAGGACCGTGATTTTGTTGTGAATGTTGAGGATGTTGAGGGTGTTGCGGATGCTGTTGATGAGGTGGCATTGGTGGCTGATGTTGATGTGGGTTATGAGGACGTTGGCTCTGACTCTGTTGCGGAGCTGGAGCTGGTCGCGTTTTACACTGCGACTCAAACTGAGAACAAATGAAAAAAAGATTGTTGTGTATCCTACATGTACCCTCTACTGTGAATATCATAGCATACTATTTGTATAAGCTGTAAAACTAATTTATATAATCTTCTTTTTATATTACAATGCATAATGATACATACTTGATTGAGAGCTTGTTTAGTAGGAAAAGTTACTACGGGATTTTGTCCGTGCAACTCCTTTTTCGGCAGCCTTTCCATGCATATTCTCATACTTTGCTCGGAGCCCAAAGATATTACACAGAAACCTTTGGATTGGCCATTGGCACGATTCTCGAAGAACTTGACCTCCACAAAATCAGATACTCCGATGCTTTGAACAGCATCTGTTATATCTTGGTCACTTGTCCACTAGAAATAAAATTTATTATTGGATAATTCTCAACGCAACAAACAGTAATTAAAAAAAAAATTTTTTTATTAAAACTAAAATATTTTCCATTAAAAAAAGTAGATTATAAAACTGTCCACATTGCAAAATCATAAGTATAGAAAGCAAAAGAAAATATATTTAAAAACATTAAATTATAAAATGTACTCTTTGCCTGAAGTGTATATCATATTATTTTAAATTATGTTACACATTAAAAGTAAAAAACTAGAAATGGAAGGAAAAGAAGAAATCTTTAAAACATTGGAATTAATTCTCTGCACATGTATATACCCATGTCAAGTTGCCAACATATAACTGGTGTCGTCTACCAATTTGATTCGGCTGTATATTATTGCCAAGTTGATGATAAGGCGCATTTCCATTAGTTTCCTCGTTCGGAGATGTGGTATCGCCACCACTCTCTCCAGTATTCCCGGAAGAGACGCCACCATTACCACCCGCTGGGGCGGCAATCACGTCATCATAGAGATCAACACCATCCCCAGCAAACTCATCCTGAAACAGATACGTAGACAAGCATTACAGTAAGAAAATGCACAACGAAAACATTTATTTATGTTTGAAGAAACGCACAATGTTACAGTTAGTGATATTAAACAGTAATCTCCATTATATTTTAGATGAGAGGCAGATTAATTGACAAGTAATATGATAGAATTTTGTAATCTTTACTTAATACACACACATACTGAATATGTTACAGTCAAAGTGCAAAATAATTCTACAAAATATTTAGACCAGAGAATGCAAACATCAGACAAATATTACTTTAGCCTATGCTATTTCTTTATCATGGTCATTGTTAAAGCTATGTAAAACTTACGTTTACCCAAGAGAAGCTTAACAAAATCTTTAATTAAAAAGAAACTTTCTTTGAAAATAAAAAGAGAGATGTACCATCAAATTTATAAGAACGCATTGAGTCCATTTTGTTATTTGAGCATAAGTACCATGGCGAACAAGAGCCACGGAAAGATTTAACAGAGCAATCCAAATTTAAAGTGATCAAATTTGAAAACTATCACGATTGAGAAATAATGCTCAATATAACAACATGATCTCAAGACGAGAGACTCCTCCTGCGAGAGCCCAGTGTATGTAAAACTAATTTATGAAAATAAATTACATCAATATGTAAAAAAACGTTAGATGTACCATTTTCTTATTACACGCAACTTCCTGCGCACCTTGTGGTTCAACCGATCAACCAATCGTACACTTCGACTGTAACAGATATGCAGATATACAGACTTTTTGCATTTGTAAAGATAAAGCAGAGATTGAACTCACTGTAATTTCAATTTAATTTCAGGAGACTCGTAGCCCGTTCTTATTTCAAGATCGTCTTAAACAATGTCTTGAGATGCTAATGCGGCTCTGTGTCGATTGGTTTATAATATCTGAAGACTATGCTTAAGATGGTCTTAAATATAAGAACGGACTATGAATACCAGCTTTGAGACTTGGTGCCACACAGCAGTGCGAGGATTTTCACGCGGCATGCTATTTTTAATTATCCCTTGCAAAATGTAAAAACATTTATTTTGTCCAAAATGTGATAAACATAAAAAGCACTTTTCGGAGAAATAGTTAAAAAGTATATTCAACCCCGAACTCGTGCTCCACAGTTTGTCGTCAAAAATGTGCCGCTTTTAAATTTCCTCACACACACACACGAGACGTTGCAACTCGCGCGAAATGGACCAATTAAAATCCAAATCTCTCGCGACCTCTCGGTTCTTCAGCAATGAAAATTGACTTGAATGTGAAATTACATCGGTTTCAATCCCTGCCGCGATAGGCAACCGGCGTTCTTTTTCACGAAGAGAAGAAAAAAAAAATTGATAATAGAATATCAATGAAAGCAAATAAAAGAGAGCAATGCAAAGAAAATGTAATCGTGCGTGTATCGTGCGCAATGTACATGTGTGCGTATGTGTGTTTGTGAAGAGAGGTGCGTGCCGCCCCCGTGAGGGTTGAAAATCGTGAGAGTCAGGGACGGGAGGGGAGGTGGGGGAGAAAAGAGGGAGAGGGGAGGGGAACGAAAGAAAGAAGAGATTAACTACACGATATTCGCCTTACCGCTAGCACCATTTTGCGGTCGATTCCTGTTGCGAACCCGTATTACTGTTTTAGCGCTTAGCTCCAGGAACGGGTACGCGTGCGCGATCGACGTGCAGCAGGCAGGCACTAGCTAGATAGGCGATCGGTAAACTGCGCGACAACAAGGAGGGTAACACTCTTGGAGTGAAGCTCGTTTCGCTAACTAGCTCGCTCGCTCGCTCGTTAGTTCGCGCGCGCGCGCGCGGGCGCTCGTTCGTTCCTCGGAGTAGCCGTCCGGCGCCGGCTCGACAACGAGCGCAGGGAGCCAGCCACACAGTAATGTTCACGATGAGATATCAGTGACGCGAGCGGATCGTTAGCAACGGTCGCCCGTCCACCATGACGCCGACACATTCAAGCCTTCGGTCCCGATGCGTGCGAAACCGACGCGGAACAAAATCGCTCGCTCGCTCGCTCACAGTATGCGGCGCGGCACGATACGATATGGCGCGCGGAGTGGCGCGGACGTGATCGTTGGATGTGTCAAAACGTGGATCGTTTCCTGTTTCCTCCGATTTACCGAGAGAAAGAAAGAGAGAGAGAGAGGCAAAAAGAAAACGCGGTCCTGTACTTTTATTACTATTCAAACAGAAATGCGAGTTACCTGCGCGAAATCTTGCTCGAGATCGTCGGCATACAAATCAATGTCACCGTCCGCCATTTTAGGCACACCGACGCTTACTGCAGCTGCGATACGGTGTAGGCGCCAAGCGCCGCGAGAAGCCCGGTTCCCGGGGAAGCGCGATGACAGCGCCATCATTCGTACCGGCCGATCATTGATGCGTTACTTGGAGTACGTTCGTTCGGCATACGGACTTTGTTGACGATGGGTGAGGACGTATTTCGCGTAACGCGTAAATAATATAACCAATTGGAGATCAGAATTTCTGTTGTAATGTTAACTTTCTGTTCTACACTGATTTGCGATTGGTTCTTACAAATTACGCATGTTGAAAAATACGCGACATGCCGTCGCATGGCGCGTATTTTTCAAGGTTGCATTCCAAAACGTCTTATTTGAGGAAAATTTTACTCAATACTCTATAGCTCACGTCACATATATTATAGAAATTGAGTAAAATTTTTCTTAAATAAGACGTTGTGGAATGCAACCCCTGGGGCCCTATTCTCAAATTCATACGAAAAATTTTCGTATGCGAAAGTGACGCTGTGCGATCCCTGATTGGTATATATTTTTTAATCTAAAAGAATATACCAATCAGTATTCGCGCAGCGTCACTTTTGCATACGAAAATTTTTCACATGAGTTCGAGAATAGAGCGCCAGACGCGTAATTTGTGAGAACCAATCGCAAAACAGTGTAGAACAGAAAGTTAACATTACAACAGAAATTCTGATCTTCAATTGGTTGTATTATTTACGCATTACGCGAAATACGCCCCACGTAACAGCACCCTAAAATTTCACCCTGAAGTCTGTAAATGGCCTAGTTTACATCGTGCACTTGATACGCGTATCAAGTAGTATAGGGTGCTTTCCAGCAAGCCGCAGTGTAACACAGTGTCCACTAGTATGAGTGAGACACACTCATATATCTCACTAGATATACTGAGTGTGTCTCACTCACACTAGTGGACACTGTGTTACACTGCGGCTTGCTGGAAAGCACCCATATTTGAGCTGATCAGCCAATAGCTAAATCAATGTACTAGTTATTTACTATTTGATACGCGTATCAAGTCCACGATGTAAACGTAGCCATTGATAGTAAGTGTAAAGCCTGTAACACACGGTACGATTTTTCGTACTGATTTGCTGACGGCCTGTTCTACAATGAGTCGTAAGTCGTAAGCGAATAGACCAATCATATTCAATTATTCTTTTCTAAATTCAACTATGATTGGTTTATTCGCTTACGATTTGTGACTAACGACTTATTGTAGAACAGGCCTTCACCTCCTACAAGCAATGACCATAGACATATAAGAATAGACCACGCGAGTGAGCCGAAAACCCAATAGAGGAATAAAAAGAGAACTTTTAAGTTAAAAACAGTAAGTTATCAATATTTGTTTGTTAAATTCAAAATATATTTTTATTATTATGTAGTTATAGTCAGTATTCATAGTTTGTTCATATTTCAAGACTATCTTAAATAATGTCTTAAGATGCTAATATGGCTCTGTGATTGGTTTATAATATCTTAAGACTATACTTAAGATGGTCTTAAATGTAAGAACAGACTAGAGGAATACCGCGGCCTATGTTTATTAATTTAATAAAACTTTATTTTGCATATAATGTACACTTTAACAAATTAAAAAAAATAATATAATCTGCGCACATAGACTCATGTTAATTATACATACATTTTAACTTTTGTATAAATTTATATATGCATCTCTTTAAAACAAATAATTACGATTAATCAAAATTTTTAAATTATATCTGTATCAAATTTAATTTGTACTAAGTTTTCTTTAATCCCATAGACTATTCACATTATTGTAGTTTTGAACTCAACATGACAACTTTTCACAAAATTTTGTATACTCTGTGTAAAGGGGTACATACAAAATTGTTTCAAAAATAATAAGAATCTCAAGATAATATTAGTCAATATTCTTTAATTATTTCCAAGTTCCCAGAACCACTTTGATTATAATTGTTACCATCAATTTGCTTTAATATTATATTGCCACAAAATTAAATTTTCGACATCATTTGCATGAAAAATCGAACATGGACAATAAAATACAAAAAAAAAAATAAAAATTTTTAATAAAAGTCGAACATTATTGAATCATAAATGCACATCTATTAAATATCAAGATAATAAAATTAATTATTATATTACGAACTAACCGTTAAAATTTTTTTTTAAACGATCATGCTTTTATAAAATTGTCGATCTGTAGTTAGTACACTTTAATTGCCGCTTGATACGACTTTCGAGCCAGCAGGTCGACTTTTGCGATTGCGTAATAGTAATTTTGCCAAGTTCCTCGTCAAAATAGAGATATGAATTACAAATCGCTGGCTTCGCACAATGCCGCTTGTAACGAGATATTTCACCGATTTCAGGATTGCGAGAATGAGGTAATGCCGCTCGCAGTGTTTTGATCGTGTTCCTTCTCAACGACTCTGTACTTGCAGCATCCGTACCGAAAGTTTCTGGGTTACTGTGAACACATTCAGCGGGAGATGAATAAATGCATAAGAGAACAAGTAAGTCAATTCCAACGTTTGCTCCGGCGCGAATTAATCTCTGACTGACCCGTTTATTTATTGCAGAGGGAGATTCGCCGGTCGGAAAGCGCCAAACTCCGACATAAGAGGTTAGAGTCGAAGGTACCGGCACAGCAAGAAAGTAGCAATTAGCTGTCGCACACAATAATTCGACTGTCCAAGGACTGTGTCTATCTATTTTTGTACTATTACGTGTTACTTGTGTTTGCAACTGCAGATTAGATTCGAATTGTTCATACGCTAATCGAGAATCTTGGAACTGGAAGAATGAGTCTGATGTCAGAGGCTGATGGGCCAAAAACCAAACGAATAAAATCTGAGAACGATTGTGAAAGGGTATGCAGCCAGAAGGAAGAAGACAATGTACGGGATAATGCGACCGAAGGTATTCCTAATGAAAGAGAGAGAATTTCTCTTCCACTGGAACAGGAGAAGCACGAGAGATCAGTGGATAGTGATAACGAGACGTCGATGATCATCGACAGCGACGACGAATCGTTTACATTTCCCCCTGACGAAGATATTTCCGACATGTTAGAGGAGGTACAATATAACGGTTATTTTCCTACGGTTACGGATCGCTACTTTACCCCTTATTACAAAACGGATGTACAATTGCCTGGAGATGATTTGTGCATATGGATTCACAGTAATCGTATCTGTATGCTATCCTTGGCACCCAGTCATGTCATTTTGCAAAGTAACAAAGGTATAAAAAAGGTTGACTTTAGAGTTAGCGATAAATTGGATAGGTCTTTAAATAAAGTCTCAGGAAAGGGTAAACACGGCGCGCAGCCATTGCAGACTAACTCGAATGTCTGTACTATATCATGCTTGGATGGACAAACGTACGTCATTAAGTGCTGTATGATAGGAAAATTAGTGGAAGTTAACGAGGCGTTGTCAGAAGATCCGCAACTTCTCAAGGAATCACCACATAAAGGTGGATACTTGGCTATAATATTACCAAATATAAAACTTTTGGAAAGTTTGAAGCAGTCTCTGTTGACTCACGACCAATACATCGAACTTATTAAAGAAAGGGAAAAAAGCGACAGATAGAATAAAGAAAATTTACAACACAACTACCACTAAGAACTATTGAGAAATGATTTAGTCAAGAATTTTGTAATAGCAATAAATAATTTATAAGAAACTAAATAAAGATACATATGTTAGAATTGGAAGTAATGAAGATCCTAGACAAATAAATTAGTTTAATCTTTTACATATATCCTAATTTTATTTCCTCGATTTATCTTGATGTTAACAATTATTAATTATTGAATACAATGAAAGAAATTTTATTATACAATGAAAAATATTTACTATTATATTTAACAATCATACAATCATTATTTCTTAATAATACTTCTGTTCAGATTTTAGGAATCATTATCTTATTTCATAAAAATGTGAGGTAAACATGATTAAATCTTAATATTCGTGGTATAATCTATCACAAAAAGGCAAGATAAATCTGTATATACGAAATATACTTAATTCATATGTCAAATATGAATATAAAAATTTATAAATTTGAAATTAATGTAACATTTGAAAATTTTATACTGCATGTGAATTAATCCATATTTATTTGATTTAGTTTTACAATAAGACTATATTAAAATGTTATTTCAAAATGTAGTAAATTCTTAATTATGAAACATGCCTATTTTTTTATTTCATCATTCAATACAATACTTTGGTGCTCCGTTTCTTCGACTTCATTCTCTTTTTCCGTGATTGACTTTTTCATCAAGTTTCCTAATACAATACCAATAAATAGTATCATACCTACTTTATGATTAGATATGAATTTTTTGGCACAATCTGTAGGATTGTTAATGTTCAAAGTATATATCTGAAAAAAAAAAAATTATTCTCTCTCAAGTACGATCTTTTTAAATCAATGTATAATAATTTTTACCTGGTTACTAATATGCGTTGCAATTAATCCAACAGCAGTATAATATGGCCAAGTTTGAACAGTTAATACACCGGAGGTGATTAAACTCGCCATCATTACTATTCCAAAACCAGACAAATAGAATTTCGTGTCCTCCCCAAATTTTATAGCAGTCGACTTCATACCTAACAGAATGTCATCTATCCTATCCTGGCACAAAAAGAAATTCGTGAGTGATATAAAAAGTTAGCACGAAAAATCATTATATTTCTGCTACTTACTTGATGAGCATATATCGTATCATACAAAATAGTCCAACAAATGCCAGCCACATAGAGAGGCAAGCAGATAGACCAATCACACGATCCACGTATAGCTGACCATCCTAATAATGCGCCCCAATTGAAAGTCATTCCCAGAACTAATTGCGGCCAGTACGTAATTCTTTTCATGAGAGGGTAAATTATTACTAGACCTAAAAAAAAACGACGTGATATATCAAGTATTTTAGATTCATTTCAACTACACAATTAAATCTTTGATATATTATATAATACCTAGTGAACTAGCACCAAGAAATATGCTGTACCAATTTAATTGTAACAATACAAGCAATCCTAAACTCAATTGTCCAGCTAGAAACATTAACGACTGCTTTTGCGTTATTTGACCAGTTACCAAAGGTCTGTCCTTCGTTCTAGCTACCTAAAGTAATAAGTTACATAAGTTATGATATCCAAGAGATGAGAAATGTTATAAAGAATTTTACCAATTTGTCAATGTCCTGATCCCACATATCATTTATAGTGCATCCCGCACCACGCATTATGAATGCACCTGTACCAAAAAGTGCTAACATATGGAGATCTGGAAAGGCACTGGCAGGAGCAGCCAAAGCAATACTCCATCCACAAGGCCAAAATAGTAACCAGCTACCTAATAAATTAAAAAAAAAAAAAAAACAAATTAAATATATAACGTATTCATTAATCATTGTATAATAGTTAATTATCTGAACAATCAGGTCTTACCTATTGGTCTATCTATCCTCATAAGTTTCATATACGGTTGTACTTTAGGTGAAGCGTTATCGACTAGCTTTGCTGCGATGCTCACCCATCTTTTCTGCTGTGAATCTGCTAACTTGACACGAGTTGCATTATCTTCTATCCTTAACAACGAGTAGGTAATTCTTTGTACATTGGGTTTTACTTCACGATTATACTTATTGTATACTGCAGAGAACGTATGAACCATTGTACATGGTTTAAAATCCACAGCCGTACGGTTCAACAACTTGAGGCTGGAATACGTGTTATGTGACAGCAGATTGAAAACTCCAATGTACCAGCGACATCGTTTTACAATTATCATTGTTTATCTACAATAATATTGCAAACTTAAATGAATAAAACTGATCAATTTTATTTATTAATATATTAACGACTCTGTCAACTATTTATATCTTTGCTGTGAAGAAGTTGATAACAATATTTAAAATGTATGTTAAAAAGATATAAGATTTAATATAAAATGTGAGTGTGTGTGTGTGGGTTAAAAAGATAACAAATATATAAATAGGATGTATAAAAATAACAAATTATCTATCAAAGGTTCAGATATAACCTCTGCACACATATAATCTTCAAATTAATTTCAATGTCGACGAGATTATTTTAATGTAGAGACAAAAAACTCTTCATTATTCGAAATAAATATTGCCGAAAAGAAACACCTTTATTGTTGAGGTTATATCCTCCACAGAAAGAACTGACAATATAAAAAAATATACTTTTATCAATCTTAAAAACAGACCTGCGTCTTTGAAGTTACATATTTAATTCTCATTACGTAATCGTTTTAATAGTTATGAAGTTTGATGGTTTTAAATCTCATCGCTAATGACTAATAAACAGGTTTGGGCACATTATACATGCGGTATTAGCATGTATTCTACAGTATAATACATCACTTACAAGGAGGGTTCGCATAATTCGGATCACCGATTTTGCTCAAACTTTGTAGGATTATAGTACTAGTATAGAAGTAATAAATGCTATTCGGAGACGATGCACTATTCAGTTGTTTACGAGAAATCGCTATTTGAATTTTACCGTACCGCTATAGTACCATGACACTAAAGCAGTCAAATAGATGTCAGCGTGGCGCAGCGGACTAACTGCAAGCATAGAAATCTAGACGTGTCTGGTTCGGTTCCACATTCTCTCGTTTTTTTTTGTAATTTTTAATGATATTTTTTTATTACAACGAAAGATATATAACATATTTAGAATATAAGGTGATATTTATAATATATAAAAATATTTAATACGAAAATACACAGTGTACAAAAAATTTTCTACGCGTTGGAACGTTTTTAATTTTGTCTATAAAATATACAACACATTAAACATAAGAAATAAAATTAAAATTTTACCATTATTATTAATGTCTTATTATTATTAATATTTTTAAATAACGTTGTGAATTTTATTACACAAATGATCGCATTCGTTTTCTTGTAATTATATTATGTTGTAAAATCATACATAAAATAAACGTTTCAATTTATCAAACTAATCCTCATAATGTGCTGCATTAAAACGAAATATAATACAATATAAAATATTTCATTACACATTACACATTACACATTTAAAGATAGAATGACATTTGTGTCGACTTGTGCCGCTAGATGGAAAGCACCGATTATACGCTATGTGGCGCCATCTCATTATGATATATATCATTGACGTATCGATGATATATCATGGATCTAAAGAAGATATGGATGGAGTCTAAAGTGTGTATACGGGCAAGGGAGCTGTGAAATTTGCGGCAAGGGGAATGCATAGTGCTGTCTCTTTCTGTAGGTAACCTTCGTATGTTTCCGTCGCATATCCGATGATTCCCGAAAGATTATATATCCCATATTAGCTAACTCTTGAATACGTCAATTTTACTTTATATAAAGCGTCTACAAGGAGTTATGATATATAAACTATACAAGACGCAATGCGCAGTTCGGATATCTTCGGTTACATTCGTTACAAAGCCGAAGGTTACCTACAGAAAGAGACAGCACTATGCATTCCCCTTACCGCAAATTTCACAGCCCCCTTGCTATAGACTCCATCCATATCTTTTTAGATCCATGTGATATATAGATTTATAGATTACAGTGTTTATCGTTTACATAACATTTAAGCCTCCTCTACAATCGACAAGAGTCTTGAAGTCGTAGATCCAGTCGTAAGTTGCATTTGAATTTGTGTTTGAGAGATTATTTTCAGTCGCAAAGCAGTCGTAGTCGTAGTCGTTCGAATTGAAATAGAATCAATATACGTATGTATAATTAATATTACAAATTAATATTATCTATGTTATTTATAAAATATCACTTTTCATTTTTACGTTTTTAATATGCTCCATGCGTCGTATAAAATACTTATTGATACTTATATAATTTCATATTTATTGTAGTATTAGGAAGGTTTTCTGCAATTTCTCTCATACTTGCATTAAATATTTCTGTGTTAAGTGGGCTGCAGATTAATAAGTTTAATTGTTTCTGTTAATTGTAATATTAAAACACTTTAAATTTCCTACTATTGTTTCCACTACTCATTCCTTATTCTTTTCTCATAAAGAGTCTGTAACAGTCTGCCACAACAGTGGTGCGCTCAGGCGCGATAATTGGCGCATGCGCAGTACAGCACTTTCACTAACGTAAATACTTTCCTGAAATTTAAGGTGTCATAAGAGCCCAGAAGGAAAGAAATGTGAAGGAATTTGCAGGAGGGAGGAGAGCTTTTTTATTATTGTGTCGTATTTTTATTATTGTGTGGTATTAACCAATCTTTAAAAATATTTATACTTAACCAATACTCTTGGATACTTTCATTTTTTACTTTCTCTTCTTTTTTCCGATGCCACTTGTCGACCTGTTGATGATCCATCTCCTTCGCTACACTGATTTATAATAAACCTTATAAAATGCACTCACAATATAACTACTTCTTCACAGAAAATACGCGAGAAATGTACAAGATAGAGCCCCTTTATACGCATCTATATTGCGCTCTAGATACATCAGTGGGAGCAGCTGATTCCAAGCTCTGACGCCAGCTTGCGCATACAGGCCCGCGAGCAAGAAAATCGCGCCTGAGCGCATCACTGTGCCACGATACTCTTTATTACAATACGAAGTATGCGGTATGAAGCGCCTAACAACGTCTGCTAACGCTTATTTTACTGCGCATGTGCGAGTAAACATCCTGCACTTTATCCAAAATGTTTTATTCATGATTACGCAAAATTACATAACGTCTTTCAATTTTTAAAATTTAAGTCTTTTAAAGCTTTAAATTTTTACTGGGGAGACGCTATTAGCGCTGAAAGTCATTCTGTCTTTCTTCGATATATGAGCAACAAAAATCATCTCCCCGAATGCCCAAAGAAATAGAACTAGAAAACCCACAATTTATAGAAAAACATTCGAGGTTGCCACATTGTAGCTGTACTTTATTCGAAATAATTTCGACATAGCTGGCCTTCCACAAGCCTTGTGTCCACGATACCAGAAATCGAGATCTCGATTTCGAGATTTCGATTCAAGTTCTCGAATAAAATCGTTGTACTTTGATGACTCTAGATAGCGTTATAGTCAAGTATATGAAGTTAGCAACTATAATTTATATTAAGTCTGTATAATTCTATTGTTCTAAATTTAATTATCAGTGTAAGAATCTTTTCTTTGCCAGTGATGAAAAATTAAAAGAGGAAGAATAGTAACTGACAACAAACTGGCAGAATTGATATGTTGGTTGAACGTTATTTATTTCTACTACGTTTCGACCATAGGTTTTGGTCCTTATCAAGTATATATTACAATCAGTCAGGTAGAAACATGATGACCCAACTATGTGTTTTAAGTAACATTTTGTTGAGAATTATGTAGACGTGTACGACGTCTGTCGCTGGTGACAACGAACACTAGACTAATGATCTTCGACCTATGGTCGAAACGTAGTAGAAATAAATAACATTCAACCAACATATCAATTCTGCCAGTTTGTTGTCAGTTACTGTTCTTCCTCTTTTAATTATCAGTATGAATAATAGCTGTAGAAAGAAAAATGTAGTTTTATGACAATAATACCTTTGTATGATCCCAGCAAACACCAATTAACTAATATTACATCAATTATAATGTCCTACTCAACAATGTAACTTATGTTATGTACAACATATATTATATTACACACTTATATTGTTGAATAGGAAATTAGAATATTAATTATGTAATGTTAGTAGTGTTAGTAGTGTTTGTTAAGACACTAATGCACCGTAAATATGCATTCTGGTTTATGAAATATATGTACAATAATAAATCGTGGATTTATGCTGCGTTAAAAGTTGGTTATTAAAATATTTATCAATTATATTTTTCGTTCGATGAGGAGAAAAGACAAATCTATTTTGAACGGCCAAAAGCGATTTAAGTTTCGTCGTTGATTCGATGGACTACAGCTTTTTGCATTCCCAGCTACGTGGGCCTTTTAAAAATGGCGCCAGTAGCGCCAATGACGCCAGTACGACTGTTACATATGCAAGGTAGTCTGATTGATTGACGTACATGTTACGGGCTCTCGCGACCGGCGCGCGACGTTGCATCCGCATGATGTCCGCTGTCACGACGCAGAAGCCTGAAGTGGTGTTCGTCTTGGGCGGTCCGGGCGCCGGCAAGGGCACGCTTTGCCGGTACATCGTCGAGCGTTACGGTTATGTTCATCTGTCGGCCGGCGATTTGCTGCGCGAGGAACGCACCAAGCCTGGGTCGGAGTATGGCGAACTTATCGAGACGCATATCAGGAACGGTACGATCGTCCCCGTGGAAATTACCTGCAGTCTCATCGACCGTGCCATGCAGACTTCCCAGAACCTGCTCTGTCGGTTCCTCATAGACGGCTTTCCGAGGAATCAGGATAACCTCGATGGCTGGAACAAGGTATCGTCGAGGATTATTGCCTTATCTCTTGTGGCTTTGAATATTTATGTTGCATTAGTTAAACCTGCGACCGATATATATTGTCAGAATAGAAGTTTGTCTGCTGAAATGCACATTGTAGTTTTTGTAACGGACATGCAGAATGATGTTGTTCTTACTTAAAAAAAAAAAATGTAAGTAGATATGTGATAAGAGCAAAGTAACAGTAGGATATATTGGCATTAAAGTGAGGATGATGGATTAAGTATATGATGATCGTGTTTAGAACACTTTAATCCTAGTTTATTGAGCTATCTTTGTACTGTTTGTTATCTTAACTTCGTAGTCCTATTGTTTAAAATTATTACATTACTTAATCCTTTAAAATAAAGTTTATAATTACATTAAAAATGTACACACACGCACACACAAAATTTATTTTAAGATTGTATAAGTTTCTCTGATAACATTGAAAAATGAGTTTTTCTTTCGAGCAAAGAGCGAAGGTAATCATTTCCCATATTTTTCTAGGCACTAAATACCTTGTTGACTAAATTGCTTAATCACATCATAATTTTGAAAAATTTGTTAAAGTTGCAAAAAGGATTATTTTAATATAGCTTCGACATGTAACTATGATATAGAGTTTTATTGTAAGCAAAATTAAATTTCTAACTATAAAATGTAACTATAATATGTGGAATTTTATTGCAACTAAAAAGTTTGTTAGAACTTTCATTTCCTTAAAGGGAGTGTGTTGTCGATTATGATTTTTAACAAATTGTGGTAAATATAGAGTATATTGTATGAAAGTTATGACTTACAACTACGTTAGAGGTCCACTAAATATTTTTTAATTATATTATCCAAACTTAGTGACTAGTTTTTTAGATCATAATGTACCAAAACATATTAAAAATAAACTTTTCCAAATTGCCACGTGATAAAGTAATGGGATTGTATTCAGTACCTCAAAAAACTGTGGAAAACGATTATCTTTATTCTTATATTTTTTAATTAAACAATATAATTGATTGTTGGACCTTGTATATTATAGTTACCTCATATTATGTTGATGGCAGGTGATGGCTGATAAAGTTATCCTGAAGGGTGTAATATTCTGCGAGTGCAGTCAAGAAGTTTGTACTCGGCGTTGCCTGAATCGTGGTGCCAGTGGAAGTGGACGTAGCGACGACAATGAACAATCTTTGGTCTTACGTCATCAAACTTACCTGAAAAACACTTTACCGATAATAGAAATGTACGAGCGGCAGGGCTTAGTTTATAAAGTTAATTCTATGAAAACTCCGGAAAAGGTATTTCAAGATGTCGTTCAAGACATCTTTCCTAAGATAGGATGGTAATAACGATGGTTCTAACAATTTTCTTTTAAGAAGTCTAACATTACTGAGCAAGTATGTTTTTTTTTTGTTGAAATTTTTAGTGTTTTAATAATTTTTTTTTAAATTTTATGTATCTTTTTATGGGATGGTGCATATTTTTTCGCCTTATGGAACAGAACAGGTATTTCTAATTTCATCATGGGTATCAGTTTTATATCAATTTTTTTAATACGTTGCAGCTTATATATTTGCTAAACATTCCTTCACAAGTATACATTGATACAATGGATAATATGGTGTCAACAACGGAAATCGGAAATTTGTAAATATCCTGCCAGAACTGTTAATTGCGAACGGCAGTGTAAATTCTTTGATACGATGTTATAGTGTGTTAGAATATATAGCTTATAGAATAAATATTTAAACAGTATGTTATCATCATCAGACTGCATCGATTAAAAATTTAATAATCGTTAGAAAAAAATTACATATTAATAAGAGAAATGATGGAAAAGAAAAGATGGAAGAGATGTGTATCATGTGTTTAATTTATATATGCAAAAATATATTTGTAAAATTAATATGTCAAGGTGTTCGAACTTCTAGTTTGACATTTTCCCTTAAAATTTTCAAATATACAGGAGGATACTTCAAATAATTAATAATGTAAATACTTAATGTTTCAGGAAAGAATATAAATATTTTTAAAATTAATATTCTATATTTAAAAATGTTATATTAAGAATTATTAAACAATGGGAATTTTGTTTAATAATTCTTAATATAATATTTTTTATATACGTTTGACAATCAAATAATGACAAATTTTCTATCTATTAATCTTTAAAAACTTAGAAAAATCTGTGAATTATAAACTAATCATTATTTTGAAACACTCATGTAATGGAATTTTTTTGTCAAAATCAAAATGTATTTGCTCTTTGTACCAACATTTGAGGTTAATGAACTTAAATTTGTTGACGAAGGCTTCTCTTATTATTCTTATCATCATATTATTATCATCGCAAAAATAATATCACGCGTACTTAAAATGTACTTGGATCAACCATAGTACGTGAAGGTGACGGACAAATATAGGCATATCCTCTTATCATCATCCTCTTATCAAAGATGATATCTTTTCGATATAACTAAATTGATTGAGATTACAGCAGTTGCTTGTTAACATTCGGCAAATATAACGTAATGTTCACATGTACCGTGATTAAATCATCCCATCTACCTGCAATTACTGTTTACAGTCACTGACGTTGGACGAGGCCGTCTCTCCGATGTGGGCCTCACGAAAGTTCGTTCACGTTATATTTTTCGACTACAGCGTCGAGAAAGTCGAATATACTGGTCAATGTTCCGACGAGCAATCGCATATTACGTAGAGGGGACTACATTTACAGCAGCCGGGGGCGAATTTCTTCATCACGAAATGATGCCGGTAGAAATTCGTACAGCGGCTTCCACGTGAAATTCCATAGTCGATGACCGCAATTTAAAAACTTCGTGTGCTTCTCTGTACTAGATAAGATAAGACAGTTTAGAAATTGAGCATCCGTGGCCTGCCTTTAATTACTTTTTATTGCTGCATCTTTTATTGTTGCGTTTTATGTTGCAACAATAAAAATATGTGTATAGTGAACACTGTTTCAATGTGGTTTTTTTATTCGAATATAATAATTTTGAACATAAAATTAAAATTTATTGCTGAAGATCGTGATACGGAAGATTGTGTTGTAAAAGAAATAGTAAATGTAAAAAAAATGTTATCTTCTATTTCGATTTTTCAAAGTTATTGTCTTAATTAAACAATTTATTTATAATAACTTTTTTTTTTTAATTTCCCAGTAATTTTTCATACAAACAAACATGTATAAATATATAAAAAACGTTCGTACATGTTTTTTTTCTTTTGTATAATCTCTATTTGTATGTATAGGACAAATTATAAAAAGAATAGTTGAGAAATAATTAGAAAAATAAATTTTACATGTTTTTTTTTTACAAAAAGTAAAATAGAGATTAGATTATACAGTATTCTATATGTACTCGTATTTCACATATACGATTATTACATCTATATCTAATTATATGTGGACAAATTTGTCTTATTTTCTCCAACTTTACTTTTTATGAAAAAGCTATATGAAAATTGTCCTTGTAATTTATTTTTTAATTTTTCTTATTATTTTTCTTGTTGCTGAACAGATGAATAGAGATTATACAAGAGAAAGAAAATATATAGATTTTGTATATAATATTATACATATACATTTATTTTTATATAAAAGATCTCTTAGCGAATTATATATCTTTAATTTATTTTACATTTTATATATTGTGAGAAATATGCAAATTATTGTTACTACTAAAACTTAAAATTTTAGTCGATTGCGGCGGGATAATTGTCGACATAGATCTTGCATTAATGACGTAATCTTCAATGAGATTTATCAAAAGCCCCACGGCATAAAAAAAAATCTTGGAAAGAAATGACGCAGTCATATGGTTTATAATTGGATAACCTTCAAAATGTTACTTGTGCAATTGTCGACGATATGCACCAGCCTCTTTATTTTGATCGATTATCATATCCAACACTGGCCTTGACCTAAACGTGTGCATGTTTAGCGTTAAACGAACGAGATTAAAGAGTCCTTAGTCGTAGGCTGAATGTACAACAGCTGCCTTCTGCGTGTATCTCCGATGACTATATATGCGCTCGTTTCGGATCTAGGAAACAGTTGATCGACAGAACGAACGAATCGATGCGAGATTGCAGCTATAATCCCGCATTATCGCTTCCGCAAAACCGGCTCCATGCGCCGAAAGCAGGGGATCCTATTCTCAATTATTATACAAGACATAGGTCATGTATCTAAAAAAATATGATCTTTTTTTTATTTAGAAACGTGTGTCAACTCGTGAGTAATCACGAGTTGATGTCAAAGTTTTTATCTGCCGATCGCGAGTAAACTACGACTTGCCATTTACTTTTCTCTATTGAAAAATGGCGGATTCTAGCGCGGGTGTCTCTACGAGATGCGACGAGACGGCCGGCGCATCGAAATAATTCAACCGAGTTCATTAAACCCCAATCGTTTTTTTCGATGCACACCTCTTTTAATCTCGTGGATCCTCGATATGTCAATCACCTTCTGATTTATTCATCGTCGAAAGGTTAAAAGAAACGCGTTTTATCGCCCGAGGTCAGAACCGCCGTGACGCAAGGCCTGGAATTTATGAGAAGCCAAATTTCGAAAGCTCGTCGATGTTGCGCTCTTAAAAAGAGAGTCGATTAAACGTCGAGGCCCGTTAGAAGTCACATAGAACTTTCGTTTGGGAAAAGTCGAAAGAGTCGAAAAGACGAAGGATTCGTTGGCAGTCGCGAAAGGCAACCCCCAAGCGCCTTCCAGGAATAATCGAACGAAGAGAGAATGTAAGAATTTTTGTCATGTGGTCACTTAACAAATAAAAGATCGTGCATTCGAGATAACATTGTTTCTACAGTACATGTTCTTCGATAAGTAAAAATATGGTAAATAAGAAAATATGATAAAAAGAAAAGTGGTCACTTAACAAATAAAAGGTCGTGCATTCGAGATAACATTGTTTCTACAGTACATTTTCTTCGATAAGTAAAAATATGATAAATAAGAAAATATGATAAAAAAAAAAGTTTTTTGTTTTTTGAGGTACCTTTTTAAAGGACACCTACATCTTGTGTAAATTGACTGACATCTATTTCCACTAATGTAACAATGACTCTAATCTCTCTTTAACATTATCTAATTCCAAAAATTAGAAAAAAATAAAAAGTGAAAGATAAGATAATCTACATTGGTTAAGTTAATTTACATTGGTAGAAATAGACAAAAATGAAAATCAGAGTTACAAAATCAATGTTTAAAAAAGATATATATGATAACAAAATGCAGTAACTTTATCAAATTTAATTCCACTATTAATTTTTTACCGCTGCTTGTTTTATTATTATCTTACATACTAATTTATGTAACTTAATAAGGTTCTATAAAAAAGAAGAGGTTTAATTTCTCAGACAAAATAAATAAGTTTGAAATCGACGTGAGACTCCCGTGAGGAGATCGTTGATCAATTTCGAAAAGTCAGGATTTATGTTATTCATGTGATTATTTGACAAATAAAAGATTAGGTCAGTCTTCCTGTTTCCCAATAGACAAATATCATTATCATATGTGTCCACAATAAAGTTCCGTAAATTGTTAAGACACTTTTGCGACATAACTTCTTCAGAAAATAAAAAGAGATGAGACAATTCACGTTGATATATCTCACTCTTGTATAATAATTGATTAAATAGAAATTATTAAATTAAAGATTAAAGTTGTTTAATCTTTATTATTAATTTATAATTTAAAAAAGACATATAATATGATGCGGCATAACTCCATCAATTTTACCTTGAATCCTCATTTTGTTCTATTTTATATGCCACTTCAGTAAACATCAACTAACACAGTAACATTACATCAATATTATAATTTCCCGTTCAATATAAGTATGATATAAGTGTAATATAAATGTACACAGTTACATTGTTGAATAGGAAATTGCAATATTGATGTAATGTTACTGTTAATTAGTGTTTTTTGAAAGTCACCCTAGCTTATAGAATTTAAATAATTCGATTCTAAAAAAAAAAATTGTAACTTTATCGTAATCTTACGAAATATACCGGGACCAGTGGTTAATTTATTGGATATGATCGCAGTAACGGAGGATTGTTACGTGTCTTATTGCTTTGCACTCGCAAGCAGCTGTTTCTCAGCATCGTCCATCCTGCAGGTTCCCTGCAGGTTCTCGTATCACTCAAATTCCTGGCGATCGCGACCGTCATCGCCGTCGCTGTATCGAGAGAACCGAGTGTTCTTCCCACTCTTCGACGGCGGCGAAGGCGGCGGAGGTGGTGACGGCGGCGACGTTTCTCTCCGCAAACGCGTAATCCTCGTTTACATCGATAAGAGGAGACCCGAGATGGCCACGGCAGTCGGAGGAGCACGGAATGCCTCCCTTACCCCCATCACGATCCGTTCGTCCAATATATAAGTGAACCAGCGCGTCGTTGGAACGTGTACGCCACAGTCAGTCGGCGTTTCGTGTTTTGTGTGTTTCTTTCGTTTATTTTAATATTCCTCGTTCGCACGTGCCCGTGAGGACACGCGCGCGATACACGGAACACACAACGGCGACGCGAAGCGCACCCCTTTCGACGCGCCGCGGCCACGCAACCCGCGTGGCGAGTCCGGCGAATCCATCATTTTCAGTTCCACCTTTCTCTTTTCGTGCGAAATTCTTCACGCCAAAGTACTGTCCCGACGGGAAGTCGCAGCGCAAGAAGTTAAAGGAAACAGAACTTTGTCATCGAATCTGAGACAAGGGTACGGGAATTGTCCGTTAATTCGTGGATTATAGTTGTTTAAAGATACATTTATATGCCGACGACACGAGTCACACTGAGCCTCTTCGACTCGAATATGCTTAACTGCGACGATTTCTCTCATAGAGGTATTTAAAGGGAGAAAAGGAGTGATACGAAATTTTGCTAACTTCTCAGTATCCGAAGAGAATATAAATTCAATAAGAATGGTGTCAATGCGATGGAGAACGTGCGTGAGTCTCCTCTTGGTTCTGTCAGCGGCGGTGGTCGGCGGCACGAGACCCGAAGTTGTCCTCGCGAATGTCCTCACGAAGCCCTTTGTGCCTCGCGAATTTGCCTCCTTGGAGTGCATCCGCGATGGCGAAATTTACCTGAAGGCGCTCGAGACGTACACACCCTGGGCGCTCCAAAGTAAGTAAAATAAATCGAAAGATTGAAAAAAAAAGGGAGAATCTATATAATCCTTCGGACTCTATTACGTTTAAATTCCGATTATTTATGTCGTTAATATTCATCCGATCTTTTCCTCGTCTTTCTTTATTTTTATTTGTTGACAAACAACCGGAGATGATCAACCTGAAACTATATATATAACTTTTGTTGAACTCTACGTGTTCGCTCGCTCGCAATAATTAAGAGATATTAGGTATTCAAATAAATACAAATTAGAACTCAATGAACCGCGTTCTTGTCTCGCGCAAGACTTTAGCTATATTTGCTCGTAGTTCAATTTATTTTGCTCGGTAAATAAGACGCAACGTTTAGCTGTGGTTTTCCTCATTTTGAAAAAAAAAAGAAAGCTAAATCGGAGACTATCAAAGCTTATTGGAATTTGTTGTCCCAGCAGATGCATTTAATAAATAAGTCGGGAAAAATGCACTTTTCGTTAAATAACATTTGTGTGTGGTTAACATAACGTCGTATTTAACTTTCCAAAGAAAGTCCGCTGTCTGAAAATCTTAAAATTAAAAGATAATCGTCCTCGATAAAAACGCCGTTCTACACGTAATTTATAATAATTGCTGTTTCTTCATCTCTCTTCTCTCTTCTCAATATGAATAACTCGAATTCTTCGGGGGAAGGACAGCGAGGAGGAAAACATTATATAATCTTTACGTATTGTTTTGTCTGTTATGCACCGCGTGAGATCACGAAGCGATTGCGTTTTTCTCTTTTTTTTTTTTTTACGTTTAAACATTCAGCAATTATCGGACATTGCACGCTGCGCGCAATTATCAAGGGAGGTTATCGGACATGTAATGAGATATGTATTGCGTACGATATCGCGCTAATACACGTGGAATGCATATCGTCAATTTCCAGATATCCAGCTAAAGATAACGGCGAATAGATCGATCGATGTGATAATTTCTTTTTTTTTTTTCGTGCTACAGCGAGTTCAATATACTCGACGGAGGACGAGTCATCAGAATGAGGAACGTCGCAAAATTATCGTCTTTTTATCTTTTCAGAACGTCGAAGGCGAGTAATTTCGGGATTGCAATCGTACGATTTCGACGCGTGATCGATTAGTTCGCGAATTCAGATTACGCACGTGTTTTCTCGAAAGAGAGGCGATATCAAAGTCGAATTTACGCACGATCGAAAGAGCCTTGTGTCCATTTTTGCGGGCAAATTATCGTCTCCGTGACACTTGGACTAGCACAGATTAAACGAGTGACATTGATCTGATTGATATTAATAGCGTAATGCCGATCGGTGACAGCATCGGCCGTTACAAGATGTTTAACCCACGCGTCCTCGGCGGCGCATATGGATCCCGCTGTTACGGATCATCGCTTCATAGATCATCGCATCGTTGCATTATGACAGCTTTTATCTCTCGCTGCGATAATTATTTAGTTAACATGTTTACCGTTTCGTTACGCGTTCTTACGTCAATGCGCAACATCAAAACGCAACATTCAATGAATATCCATGAACGTCGGTGCAGTTTTGTTTCTTTCGATATGAGCGAATTTCTTCAAAGCGGATTTCTCCATTGACAGTATCTGATGTGCGTGAGAGTATTATTATTTTTTTCATTCATATTCAAAATATTCTAACGGCATTGCGTACAAATACATTTTCATTTGCACGTTATATTTAATTTTTAAATAAGACGGAAAAGATAGATTGGCTCTAATAAAAAATTAAAAATTGATTAATAAAGTAAAAGATTTAATATTCAATCAATTAATTTGGCACTCCTCTTCTACTTCTTAATTTAAAATAAATTAACAATTATGTGTCTATAAATATATACATACAACAACAGCCTTAATATAATGCAATGAAGAAACTTTTAACAATATTTTAAAAAAATTATTAAATCGTTAGTTGCTGTAATATTATTAAATGTTACTTCTTCTTTAAACTTTATTAATTCAAGATAAAAAATAATATTGAAACGGGGAAACACCGAAAGGACTTCTTACTTCTTAGGTATGGCGATCGCTCGCGGTATTGCTAGCTTTTCTAACAGCGTGTTGTTAAAAGAAAAGGCAATAACGACCTGTCGCGCGTATATTCGCGCAAAAACAATAATATTGACCGATGTAATTGGTATGTGCGTCGTACGCGCGGGACCAAACTGGGTCAGCGAGATGCATCTACGAGGCCGATGACCGTCCTTGTGTATCAGAAGCCTGCCTCCGATTGATCGATCGATCTTTTCCTGGCGTATACGTCACTTAATCGCCTATTCGACTAATTCGCGCGATTCCTCAACCATTGTTTACGACGATAAGCGTTGGATCGGTTGAACATGTGGAAGCAGAGAAAGGAGGGTCTCATAAACGCGTTAGAGGACTTCCCTAACTACCATGTTCCCAGCAAACATCAACTAACAGTAACATTACACCAATTAGTATAATTTCCCAACAATGTACGTGTAATATAACACATGTTGTATGTAACAGTTACATTGTTGAGTAGGAAATTATAATATTGATGTTACTGTTAGTTGATTTTGAAGGGTTTTGGAAACGAAACAACTTACATTACTACATAAACAGATATCTTTGACTCACTAGGCTCGTTCCTACGTAATTAAAATCGACCAGGGACATTGAGCTATCAATTGCCGATCTGTACACGTACGCTTGCTATCGTTTGGAAATTTGAAATTGAAAGCACGCGCTATCGTTGATTTTCCTTTAGATCAGTCATTTCACACGTGATTCCCGGCTGATCGGCAGATTCTGCGTATCGACTGTATGTCGCACGATATGCACTTCCGCAGTTAACGCACTCGTGACATTGACGTTGCTCTATCACGGCGCGGTTCCTAGGAATCACCTTGAAATCCCATTTCAAATATAACTCACACGTTGGTGTGTGCAGAGATGACTAATAGTATAAATCACAGAGTATAATGTGCGAGTTTCTCGGTGCGCGGTTCGTTTATCGCCATCCTCTTAGAATTGAACGTGACTTTGATCAACGCACTGCTTGTCGAGTATATCCCATATATTCCATATATCGTGGAATTTGATCAATCACACACAATTTTCCTGTCTCCTTTCTCGAGTAAGACACAAAATTCTTCTCAAGCCTCGCTTTAGAGAAAAATGAGGAAATATATAAAAATATAAAAGCCACAATCGATGAATTTCAATTCCGAAACTAATTCTGGGGAGAAAGAATGAAAAATGCTAATATATCTACAATAATCATTTACCTTAACTTAGAAGATTTTTAAAAAGTTTTATAACGAAAGGTTATAGTAAAAACTGTATCCTTTAACGATTTTAGATTTACATTTATGTCGTAATAACACATTGCAATAAATCACAAGAATGATGGTCTGCGACTTTGTATCTAGGGGGAAATAACACATTTGATAAGCAACTATAGATTATTTATACCGCTTGCATTAATCGATATCGGTCATCAGCGATCATTATTACTATTCTCTGATTGGACCTGCGATAATGATTCCGGATATTTGAAGGGTAATGTGAAAAAAATGATGCTTGCTGGATGCTTGTGGCGCGGATTGAGGACAGAAGAACGCCTTGACTACACCTGCGTCTGTTTCAACCGGTTTCAGAATGTGTTTATTATAAAACGAAGCTGAGGGAAAGAGCGCAATTGTTAAATGTCAAATGTCCGGAATGTCGTAAATGTCCGGAAAAAAGCAACAATAACATCGATAACAGATTCGTAGTGACGAACTTCGCACAAAGCGGTATACCGACGAGGGTACCCCTTTTCCGACGAGGATATCCCTTTTCCTATCGAGGAGATACCGCGATCAATTCGGCAATTTTTTCTTTACAGCATTTTAATCGAACGTGTATTTATATATTATCGCACACATTTTTCTTGAACATTCCCCGAAAATTCTTGGCAATAAAAACATATAATTAACTGTGCAACAATAATTTAAATCTTTATTCAAGAGCTGAAAGGAAGTCGCGCATTGAAATTTACTAACTACGGAGACGTTCTTGTCGTTTCCAGTGTTCGACGCCTCGGTTAAAATACCATCAGGCTTGATCACCGGCAATTACAAACAGTTGGGTAATTTTGATGAATGCTTACGAGTAAAGAACGAACACGGGTTCATTGGGCAAGCGTGCAACGCGGCGGTGCAATTCGAGATCACCGCGAACAACGGTACAGAACCACGCAAATTGGACCTGGGGGACCTGTTCACGAACGTCGCTATCGCGTCGGTGAGTTCACAATTACTGCAATTTTTCTCCTTTCTATGGTATGATGTGCAACAATACAGCTAAGCTAAATATTTAGTTCAGTTTATGTCTATCGCCCAGGCACGTAAATAAGTTGAAGTACAAATACCTAATTAAGAAAGAACAAAGATAAATATTATCTCTCATTTTTAAAGAAACATGTTTTTATGATATTAATACACATTTATGTGATATAATACAGATAAGTAAACTAGAACTTTACTCAGTAAATATTTCGTAAAAGATGATAGCTCCATACAGTTTCCGCAATATTTTTAAACCATAATATGTCCATAAAAGCAGGTTTACGCTGCTTAGAGCACTAAATATAAATATCTTGTGACATATAGAATGCGACGAAATGGACTTCCGGCAATTCTGTTGTGTACGAGTGGATGTTTTGCGTTCCGTCATCCTGCAATCATACGGAGATACAGGAAGCTCTCGAGCTGGCGCTCGACCCATTGAAAGTCGAAGGGCGTGTAGACATGACTATCAACGTTTCTGAGAAATCATGTCATACTACGGAGACCGTTCGAATAACCTGGGACATAGCCGATTGGTGTTACACGTAAATGAAATTCTCTAATTGTCATATAAATATTTATTTCTCTGCAGTAGCAAGTCTAATTTGTATAACTGTCGAAAACTTTAGATCAATTCTTGTGCTGTTCGCATTGATTATTATAGCCAGCACGGGATACGACATTGCGACACAACAGCAGGCTGGAGCGTCGAAATCGAAAGGTAGAATATAAAAATATATAAACATTTTTATTTATATCCCTTCGCGATTTAATGCCTATCTTTCTTACATTTTATGTAACAAAGTTGATAAATGTTGAAGTCAATGAAGTTGGTCACTGAGTTTTGTGAAATCAATTTTGGAAATTAATCGTCACTGATCATACTGATTATTGAAAAAGAAGAAAGATCGGTGAGATTAATTTCAAGACTTAAATTATTATTAATATTAATTGTTATTAAAACTTATACATGCATTATGTAATGTATAATATCTTGTACGTATGTATAATCTTAACGTTTCTTGTATATAAATGTTGCTTTTTCTTAAATAAGAATAATGTAATCTGGAGAACTGGAACTAATAGAGATAATGATCCTGGTAATTTCTTGTGCTCAGGTATTTTTACGGCGTTTTCTTTGTACAAGAATGGAAAAGAACTATTGCGCACTGATAGACGTCAGGGATCTATCCGCTGCCTAGACGGCTTGCGTTTCATCAGTATATGCTGGATCATTTACGGTCATACTTATTACATGGAGGCTGTTAGTGTTAAAATGGATCTCACGCAGATTCCACATGTGAGCTATACAATTTTGGTTTTATACTTGAGAATTAATTGGAAATACTCTACCCTATTTTCGAAGCATAGCAGTTTATGCTATCAAATCCTTCGTGTTATAAATACAGTTACACATAAATACAGTCACATTGTTCTCACTTAATTCCCAAATTAAGTCTTAATTCCCATTCTACGCCTTAACCATCTTGATTGTGAAATCATTCTTATCTTCAAAAAGATGCATTACGATTGGAACAACATGCTGGTGCTTAACGGCAATATCGTCACGGATACCTTCTTTCTTCTGAGTGGGTTTCTTCTCGCTTACACCGAACTGTCGAAGAAGGAACGGGCCTTAAAGTGGCGCTTCAACGTGATAGAAATTTATATTCATCGTTATATAAGGTACATTTATATATATACAGTGACATTTCTCGCAATCATTTCGGCAATTTAAGTTTCCAATAATAATAATATTCCATTTTTCTTATTTCTTAATTTTTTCGAATCGTTGCTTCTCCTTTTATTAGATTAACACCTGCCTACGCGATGATGATCGGTTTTTACGCCACTCTGTTCTACAAGTTCGGTACAGGCCCACAATGGGATACCTGGGTCGGTTCTAACAAAAATTTCTGTCGCGAGAATTGGTGGACCAACTTGCTCTATGTTAACAATTATGTTAACATAGAGAACATGGTAGGCTAGTTCTTAAATATAATCTAATTTACTTTTTTACGTATACTCTTGTATAACTTTGTCTACTACCGTACTAAACCGTGTTTACCATACTAAATCGTTCATTTATTACAACAATGATATAACTCAAAAAACAAAATTTGCCCAAAAAAAAAATTTGAATGTTTCGAAGAAAAAGTTTAAAATTTTGTAATATTATTTTTAAATACGATTTTGGTGTAATAATTAATTTTGAAGTCTCTACCATTCTTTCAAACAATTCAAAAATGATGAAGTTTTGAGTCATATTATTGTAACAATTGAGCGAAATATGTGCAACAATCGTATGTACTTGATATTATTGTGTGTGTGATTATTTTATACGTAGTACAAACAGTGGAGAATGTTATTATGGAGAATGCATATCTTTTTTCTTATCGTAATATACTTATTATTTTATTTTTTTATTTCTCTTTAATTTGGATTTATAATACTAAGCCTATCTACTGATTGTTGTCTTGCTTTCGAAATTTTTTTGATTCGCTACTTTTCCGAAGATATCACTATTTTCTTTGTTTTTAGTGCATGTCCCAATCCTGGTACTTATCAACCGACATGCAATTTATTTGGTTGTCACCGCTTGTACTGTATCCTATGCTCAAGTTTAGGAGTCTGTTCTTAGCCATTGTTTTGGCCGTCTGTTTGTTTCTCTCGGTCCTAGTGCCCTTCATTACAACTTATAGTCTTCGACTAACGGGCACCATGCTCTATTACAAGGAGTGAGTGTAGAGTTTCAACTTTGCTTTCGCTTAGAAAATATTTTATTAAAAAATTTTATTTAAAAACCTTTAAAAAATCCAAAAGTAGGTCTCTTTTCTCATCTCTCTTTCTTACTTAATTTGATCGAGTTTCATACGACGTTCCGTCAATTATTTAATTTTAATTTATTTTTTATTTAGTTTAGCATTTATATAATATTATTTAAATATTATTAAATATTATTAAATATTATTTAAATATTATTGCGCAATCTCTTGACGTAGATCTACTCTATGGTTCTTTTTATATCGTGTAAATCTTCGAGAATTAATTCAAGCAACTATGAAAGATCGTGCAAGATTTCGCTTTAAGTGATGTTTATTTCTATGGAGATCGAAATTGCAAGAAAATTGCACGAAATTTCTTGATTGCCGGATTTTAGTAATTTCTGAACAGGATGTGTTGTATTTTGTAGAGAGATGGACTTAACTCAGGTTTACCTGCAGATCTACATAAAGACATACAATAGATTTGGGCCTTACGTCATTGGATTAAGCCTTGGATACTTTTTACATAAGACGCGATCTTGCAAAGTAAAGTTACATACTGTAAGTATTATTTACACAATTATTACTACTTTCGTACTTGTTTTAACTTTTATTTAATATCTAATTTAATATTTAACTGCAGAACTAACATTTATAACAATTATAAAAATTGAGAGGATTAAATATTTTTCATAAGCAGCTTAAAATTTCTTTCCTATAATTTATATGTATTTTACATTAATATTAAAAAAAATATACATATTAAATATTTTAAGTTTAAAGAAATCATAAAACAAATCGTTAAAATTTTCATAATCTTTTCATAAATCATAGTTGTACGTGATTCTCGGCTGGCTGCTCGCAATTACAGCCAGTTTTTCGGTAATTTTCGGACCACGAGGAATGTATTTCGACAGTTACGTGTATAACAGGCTGGAGGCAAGTTTCTACGCCGGTTTCCATCGTCAGATCTTTGTACTGTCGGTCTCCTGGATTATCTTCTGCTGCATGCACGGATACGCAGGTAATGATTATATGACACATGCTCGCGAGATAATTACTAAGTCGGATTACGTCAATGTCAATCTCTAAAAGTGATAATTGTTTCAAGGTCCCATCGATTATTTACTTTCTTGGTGTGGATGGATACCGCTCAGTAAATTGACTTACTGCGCTTATCTCTCTCATTATCTATTCATATTATCATACGTCGGATCCGTTCGAACTACTGGCAGTTTAACACAGATGAACGTGGTGAGTAAGAAAAAGATAACGCTCTTGAAATATCGCAGCAAAGGTATACAATAGCGGATGCATCGGTGACTGACCGGTTAAACAATATTATTGAATTGTAAAAATAAAAATTTTATTAACGTTTATTTCTTCAAGAAAATATGATATTCTGTAATTAATGATATATTTATTTGTCATCAGTTCTACGTTGAAACTATGTGTAAACTTTTAGAGTCTACTACTACGTCGTATGGTTGCGATTTATTTTAAACAGATTTTATATAAACATGTATATAACAAATATTAATTCTCTTATCTCACATGTGCGATATTATACGAGCGCGAATTAAATTAAATTAATTAAATTAAAACGCAAATGTAATAAAAAAAAAGACAGCGATACATAATATCATTCGTTTATCAGGTACGCACATTCTTCGCCAATTTAATATTCACGCTGATAGTATCCGCGCTGTGGAGCCTGTGCTTCGAGATGCCCTTCATGACCATTGACAGTATTCTTCTTTCTGGGCGCAAACAAAACTTATCGAAGCACATAAAGGCTTGCGACTCCACGGCATCCGACAGAGAGATTTGCCAGTCAAAGAAATCTTCGATTATGTGCGACAACCCTGGAGACTGCGACGTTATTGATGCAAAATACATCAACGACGAGGCAGAAAAAAGTAAAATTTACTTTATCAATCCTATCAAAAACAATGAGACATGGTCGACAGCGAATTCCGATAATAGAAGGTCTGATTACGTCAACGTCGATGTTTGTCATATTTTCAATAAGTACGGACAACCGAGAGCAAGTACGAGTGGGAAAGAATTCGAATCAATCGATAGCGATTCTGCTCATAGAGCGAAACTAAATCAGTCCTTGAGGAACAGTGGTTAAAAGATCGATCGGATTCAATCTAGTCTAGTTATTTAATTAATTATTAATAATTATTATTAATTACTATATAAATAATTATTGTGAAATAAATTGCGATAGCAACATTTGCAGGATAAAAACATCCAATTTAGCAAGAGAGAAATAAAATAAGAGTAGTAAGAGAGTAAGATATCATAATTTTATACGAAAGAACAAGACAAAAGAGACAAAGGAGCGAGATTGTTTACATATATATATATATTACACAGTCTACAACAAATTAGAAATATTGATAGATATTTGCAAAAACATTCGCTAAGTAAAAAATTAAAACCGCACAACTATATTTTTAGATAATAATACATAAGAGAATTATATTTTTTATTTAATAGATTTTTTATTTTGTTGATAATGATTATTGTGATAAAGCAAGATGATGTGTTATTATTAGTAAATATACATTAAATTATGTTACTATTACATTAGAAAATGTTTGCACAAAGAGAATATATATATATTAATTATATTATTAAGAGTTAACGATTTATCGGATTGCAGTATTAATCGAGAGAGTTAGAATTAAAAATGTATTTTCATATTCTTCGCATTAAGGAAATAATTTAGGAATTATTTAAAGTAGTACACATTTATTCTTTTTAAATTATGAGTTACACAAAAAGTAAGAAATAGCTCTTATATTTTCCCTATTTTTTCTCACGAGCTTTTTATCTTTACTGTCGAATTATCTTGACATTTTAGCGTAATTAAATACTTTTTAAGGAGAGTAACAATTTTAGAAAGATATTACTTTTTCGTTTATTTCTTATATTGTTTGTTTAAATAAAAATATAAATTGTTAATTATCATACTCTTATTTTTATGAGAATATAAATTTGAATGTCTTGATGAAATCTGTTCCTTAAATAAAAAATATTAATTGTTAGTTATCGTACTCTTATTTTTTTGAGAATACAAATTTGAATGTCTTGATGAAATCTGTTCCTTAAATAAAAAATATTAATTGTTACTTATTATACTCTTATTTTTATAAGAATATATTATTTATTTGAGTGTCTTGATGAAACCTGTTCACGAGTGCCGTTTCGTATTGACTCGGTGAATCGAACAATTCCAAAGTAAGGTCATTACCAATAACCCGTGTCGTTGTTTATTTAGGCTACTTTACCTCTCACATTTCCTTTCGTTCACACGTATTGTATCCTTTGAAGGAGCGAGCGACCCGTTCAAGCGCATTCGAGTGTGGCTTAACGGTCTGAAAGTAAGCCGAGAAAACAATGCGGAGTCTGTGCAAGATTTATAGAAGTAATCGATACGGCGACTCAATCGGGATGAGACGAAGAGAGGAAAAACTTATCTTTTGTACTTATCTCTGTCGTTTGACGTGAGAGCAGTCTTAAAAACTAACGGATAAAATTGCGATTGAGCCCTTAAATGTGAAGGGATGAGAAAACGGCTACAATGTATGTGAAAATTTGATAGCATCATTAGTGGGCGAAGGATTGACAGGCGCAACGCATGCGAAAGACACCCCGGGGACGTATTTTGCTACCGTGGGAAAGAGAAGTACGAATTTTCTGATAATATTCAATATGCGGTTAAATTTAATTCAACAGAGATACACAAAGGTTCCTTTATAAGGTGATTTAGCATCAATTAATAAAATCTTCTGGAAATCTTCTGGAAATTTTTATTCCAAAAGCAAAAAATTATATATATATAATTTATAAGTTTAAAATGACATTACATCTTAAAGAAATGTAATTTATTCTTTTTAATTAAAAATCGACCGATTTTTTATATTATGCTAATAATATTAAAATAAATTATACAATATATTAAACAATATATTAAATTTATAATTAATTATAATTAATTTAACAATATATTAAAATATGTGTACCTTACCAAAAATAAAATTTGATTAATCTGATTCATTAGGTTTACTATCTCACTTTTTTTATTATTTAAAATTCACTTTATTAAACTGTAGTAATGCTTTCCGCAAGAATCAATGAATCTGTAATAATTTGCCCAGTTAACAATGCTCACTTGAGAAATTTTCGTTAGTTTAATAGTGTAATTAATTCAGCCAATAAAATTTGTTTGCAAAACTCTTTGCATACTTAGCTAATATAATTCAATTGATCTAAATGTGGCTGATATCAAACGACCAAGGATATTTTTCTCGTTGCTCTTTTTCCTTCGTTAAAGGGTTAACGCTAATGCGATTGGAATCGGTTGCACATTTGGTGGCGGAGGCGCGTTCACATTGATGTGTCTGAATGCATTTCATAATTGCGGAAGATCGGCGGCGTGTTGCGTGAATACAAGGGGGCTTGTGCCAACCACAGGGGTACAGGGTACGGTAGCGAAATGCCGCGTAGTGGCACCCCGTGGCGACGAACAGAAGGAATAGATTTCATCCGGATCGTCATCCTCGGGGTAGCAAGTGGTCGACATCTGCGCGACCGTCGTTTCTTCGCAATGAAAATATAACTACGGCTGTTGCTGCTAGGGAGGGGGACATTTGCCTATTCTTTCCCGTTCCCTCTCTTTCCCTCATTCGCTATTTTTTTCCACGCATCATTATCATGCACAATGAGACGCGTAAATGAATGAATCGGCGAGAGAGAGCCGTGTGTTTCTACAGATAATATATTTAGTGTTACAGGCACGTGCCCTTGATTTATCGTAATTAAACAACAATAAAGAGGGATAGGTTTGAGTCTATCTTTATGATTTCCGTTTCGAATAAATAGGTAGAAGTTGTTATTACAGGAATTATAGTCATATAAAAATTTATGTAATTTTTATTGTAAGATATAAATATGTAATTCACAAACTTTTAATTATTATTTATTTCTATAATCCGTTATAGCTATAATAAAACCTTACACACACATTTCTGTATTTACAGTTGAGACATGAGCTTTAATGACTTGAACGAATTAAACTAAATAAGACAAAAATATTTTATTTTGATTTAATTGTTATTGCATGGTTAATAGTGACTCAAAGCAGAACTGAACTGAAACCGATTTATAATTATATATCTTAATAATTAAATATTATTATAATGTTAACTTATAGTACCGCGTTGTGCTTTCAAAGCCTTTTACTTTATTTGTTAAAATATTTTGTAATTTTATTAATAAAATCCTAGTTGCCTTGACTTGAATAAAAAATCCAGATCGCTTGAAGAGGAAGCGGTTCAATCAGTTAATTTGAAAAATTGTGCAAGAGGAACGGAAGAGACTACGAGCGTCGCGACTCGCTTCCGTCGCGCGTTCTCCAATTTCGACAACACGAGGCCGCTCCGTCGGAACTTGTACGAAACGATCCCAGATCGTTCGGGGCAAAATAGCTTCGGCGACTTGGCGCCGACCTCCCCGAACGATTTGCGTTCTAGTAACCTCCGTGAGAAGAGGGTGTCGAAGGATGTCTTTTCGGCGAGCAGAGCACGCGCGCTGCCATCACTATGCAATAAAATGTAACCGGAGGCGTCGGACAATGGAGTCAAGAAAGCTCTGTAGTTCCTAAATGCTTTCTCGGCACGCGGCGCAAGATGCAAGAAGAACGGATCCTGGCAAAGAATATCTGGTGTGCACGTGGAGAAGCGTTTTTTATGGTAACATAGAGAATGATTTTCGTTGAGAATAATAATTTTGCGAGCTATTAGAAATTGAAGGAAATTTTTCTTTCAATCAAGAGATATTTAATTATTTCAAAATAAAAAAATATATAAATATTTTTTATTTTGTGCAAATAATTCCACATAACTTTATTTTTAACAATAAACAATTAATATATTCATGACCGCGTATTACTAAATAGTAAGAATTGAAACTTTGATTCGCCTTTGTTTATTGTTGAATATACGTCACGCCGAAAAATAAAGACGTTCTTAGGTGTACTTGTTATTGCGATAAATATTATCACATGCCTCGGTAGTCGAATTGGTATGACACCCGCACGGAATGGGGGAGTTCCAGGTTCGAATCCTGGCTGAGGTAATATTTTTCGCAATAAATTATTTAAATGTAGGGGATGGGGGGTATGATTAACACCAACATTTGAAATCAAAATTGATTTTAAGTTGGTGATTGTGGTTGCGTTTAAAGAGCGACAGTGTCGACGCGCAACTTATGTTTAATTGTGTACTGCGATAGCGCAGATCCTTGATTGGCCAAAAAGATCTTGGCGCGACCGTAAAAAAAGGCGAATCAAAGTTTCAATTCTTACTATTTATTTTTTACGTTATATAAATTATCGTATAAATATAATAGTTGCTTTTCACTGTATTTATTTTTGTATTTTTTTAAAACTAAATTTTAGAATCATACCCTCCTTAATTGCATAATTAATTTAAAAAATTTTAAGTCTATTTTTATAATATTATTGTAAAATATTTCAGCATTATTTTTCGCGGCAATTAATTTTTATATGTCATTATTGCTAAGAGTTATTAATCACCTTTTACGTAATTCTTATTTTCTCAATATTTTCTCGTAAATCACAAGTATGAGAATATAAAACAACGACAATTATTTAATTTTGACTTTGTTTTGTGCATGCAAAACTTCAGATTGTCATGGCAACATAAACTGACATGGGGGGACAAATCGGCACTTGGTGCTAGCGTGAAATACGAAGAGAGGCGCCTATAAAAAGATACTCAAGTGGTTGCATATGAGGTCGAAACTTTGCGGCTAGCTACGTCAACGATTGTCCTCACTTCCTCCTCGTCTTCGTTCGAATGTCGAAGGAACTCGTAAATCGTAAACGCGGAGAAAGAAAGAGCGAGATATTCGGCAAAAAGGACATGCCCTTGGCGCCAGGAAGAATCTAGCCTCACCACGAAAGCGATATATCTCACTTTCCGCGTTATCTTTCCCACTTATCTTTTCGTTTTCTCGACATCGATGCAGTTTGCACTTGTGCAGTTTGTATTTATATACCCTTACCACGTTAAGAATAATTAAAATAACGTATAATATTTTGAATAATAAAAGAAATTATTCAGGGAGAAAAATTTTTGTAATAAATTATTATTAATTTACCTTACCCTTAATTTCTTTCATTATTATTTAAAATAAAGTAATTTTTTATTTTTACACAAACTTTCTGATTTGATCTATTTAATTTTACTTCCTATTTATTAGAGTATAAAATTAATTTTTTAACATAGAAACTTCCAAGTATCATTAAACTCCACCAGGATAAATTTATATAAACTTCTCAATAATGACATGATAAGATATTGAAAACTAAAATAAGGTATAAAAAAACGGTTTCGCTTTAGTTTATTATTATACACATAAAGTAAGCAATAAGAGATAAAGCAACGTATATAAATCAAAATAACATATAATAAGCTGTAATGTAATTCAAACAGCAAAGTAGTAATTCAAGCGCTAGTATTTAAAATTCCAAGTTGCTATCGAAAGATGCTGCGAAATAAAGTCGTCGAGTAAAAGAAGACTAATTTAGTAACGAATAAAAACTTTTCCTCGGAAAATCGTAAAGAGGGTGAAGAAGTAAGCAAAAACGAATAAAATTTCAGTCGAAGACTTCGCGTATTGGTCAGTGGAAAAATATAGGTATCGTGTTACATGTAAGGGATATGAGTGATTGACGCCCACTGGCATAGTGATCTCAAGTAATACGAAACGAGGGCGTAACTGAGTATTTCTTCATTCAAGTGTATTCGTGTCTTCTTCAATTATATCTGTCTTCGTTATTTTTAAAGCGATATAAATAATTATTCCGCATAGTCCAATAAGTGATTATTCAATTACCGAAAGAGTGAATCAAATATATCTCTAACTTTACAAATGAAGTTATGGTTGATCATCTCGTAAATAGATTACAAACACTAGTTTATTAAATTTTTAATTGGTCAAATTAACGTAATAGTATATTAGAGAGTGTGATAGCTGTTATCAAGATTGTTGAAAAATAATATGTTAGTTTTTATTTTAATTTTTCTTATGTTTTCTTTTGTCTTATCATACATTATATACATTGTACATGTTATTATAATAAATATACGTTGACAGTGCGAGGTTTTATACTTTATAATTCGATCCTCCGACGATGTATCGACGGTAACGGATCGTGACAAGAATTGGCTTTTTGCGAGTGCAAGTAACACCAGCCTGGGAAAAAGACAGATAAAGACACTTAAGTCCGTAAGCGGAGTTCCAACTTGGCTTTATTCCGAGGCAGTAACCGGCGTTATTTTCAGATCGTTTTGGCGCTAATTACAACACTCGTGGAACGAACCTTTTATCGTGGGACCCTCGAAAGAAGTAGACCCCACCAACACTTCAAATCCGAGATGGACGTGTCTTAGATTTCGAAATTAAAATTACAAACACTCGTAAAAGTTCGACGAATTCTATCTCGCGAGAGGATCTGTTCGCTGCAGGGAAACATCCACGATGAATCATGATCGTCCGCCGATCCATTTTGATCGAAAACGACCATCCTGCTTCTCGATCCATACTGATAAAATTAGTTCGCCATTCTCTGCTGCGTTTCTTCCCAAAAATAGAATTCATTGACTCTTGATATCAACAATGGTCTTCCATATTTATATCTCATAAACCATGATTCTCGTTGCAGAGAGACATGTAATTTGTAAATTAAATCTAAATATTGTGATTCAAAAATGTTATTTATATTTAGAAAAATATTATTACACATACACACACAAATTAACTTTATTATCTTTAATATCTAATATATTATATAATCCAAGGAAAACATTTTTTATACATGTATAATATATAAAATATGTCCATGTATGTTTTCTTTCTTTTTTTGTAGTAATCTCTGTTTGTATAAATATAAGAAAAATAATAAAAAGAATAATTTGAAAACAATTTTAAAAATTATTATTTATCATCGCTTTTATTTATTTTTACTTTTTCTTATTATTTTTCACGTTTATACAAAGAGAGATTATCCAAAAAAAAAATGTATGGACGTTTTTATAATTATAAATAAAAAAAATTTTCCCAGGAAAGATTACTCAATAATATTATGTTATAATAATATTCCAAATAATATTATTATATTGTTAAAATCAATGATACAACAAAAGTTATTTTCTCTCAATCAATGTCTACAAGCAAAGATTAATCAAATTCTTGACATGCTGTAATTTATGGTCTACATTAGCAGTTACACATTTCAAAATAGTCAACGCGCTCGATAAATTTTGGGAGGCGCGCTCAGAATCTCTTTTGAAGTATCTAAGCATGAATGAAACTCGTGACAGGATATAGTAAGCAAATTCGAGAAGAAACTATCTCGCCTTAACGAGCGACAACAGAGGCTTATGATATACAAGAAACACGTGCGAACACGGACGTGATTATTTTCCGGCGGTAGCGTTACCGGAATACAAAATTCCGAGATTTGGAAAGAAAGCATCACGCACGGAATCACTTGTGGTGTCGTTTTTAATAAAAATTTCTCTACTAAAAATATTAAATCTCTTTAAATTTTCATAGATATTTATCAGTATTAATATTCATTAGTATCAATCAATCAGCGACAATATCTTCCCATGACAATATCTTTCCACATTCTCAAAATGTATTTTATACAAATCGTATCAGCTTATCTGTTAAATATTGTAAAGAGAGAGTGTCTTCCAAAATTCCTGATTATTTTTTCTAATCCTCAAAAGAATTTTTTCTTCGAGTAGTTTCCTCGATTTCATCGAAAACCTCAACACTCCACTGGCGTGGAGACACCTAGACGGGAATGAAATAGCCACCCACGTTTGTGGGTGCACAACCTTCGTAATTACTTCCTAACGGCAGCTGGAACTTTGTTCCCGAATTCCGAATCCTTCCTAACGGCATCCGCGGTCACGTAGCCGCAACGGTCATTTAACTATTGATATTCCGGGACGAGATCACGTCCGCCTTCTCATTTCTCGAGGAAGGTTAATATCGAGAAAAGTATCAGGTAGATGTGGATGAAAGATCGCTGTTTATACAATTTTCAGGGAAAATTAGGTGGATACATATAGACCTGGTGGACCACACAAAAGCGTGTTCAAGCTCGCGTTTGTGCGCAATCTCGTAGATGACATATCTAGGCTTGCAAATTAGATGACGGTCGAGTATTAATTTCACTACTTGCTGGATGACAAACTAACTTCATTTGACGAATGACTGCATCGAAATCTCCACGGAGACTTCTACAAAGAAATCAACATCATTTCTTCGAAACTCTTTTCAGCGATAATTTTCTGTGAAGAACGTCTTAAATCAAGCAGCTTAATTATTATTAAATGCAGTAATGTTACTGATTAGAGAATATTAGTTCTAAATAATCTTGTTCTTTTACCGTTATGATACTTGCGTGAGGTGTAAAATATACCTCAGCCTTAGAAATCTACTAACACACGAAGTAAAATCTTTTTATTGATTGAATACTGCATTGTTTCAATTAAGAAAAAACTTTTGCTTATTTTGATTTAGATACATAGAATAACTATCAACCTTTATTTAATTGTAAATCATCAAAGAGAACTACTAAAACACTAAATAAAAATTGAAATTATCGCTTCCCATCAATTTGAGAATGTAAACATTACGTTAATTATCACGCGCCACTTGCTGCACTATGTAGTTAATTAGCGGAGTTATTACTCCTATGCTCCTACACTTTTCGTCAGATAACTTATCTTCAGATTTCAGACTACCCTCGGTGATGAAGATGAAGATCACTATTTTAGGTTTTCCGAGTCGGAAGAGTTACGTTCGCGTTCGGGAGCTGTCTTTGTCGTTTCTATAGAAGCTCCATTAATACTCGGTAACGCAATAAACTATATTTAGGGGGCGGCATGGCGTACACGTAGTATGATTTGATATCTTGTGAAACGCCACATGGCCCCTCTGAATTTCTCTTTTCCTCTCGCTCGTTTTCTATCCGCCCCCGCTTCGTCGCTCTCCGCCTCTTTTCCGTCTCGTCTCCCTCTTTTCCACCTCGCCGTTTGCTGCAGTTTGCTGATCGCTTAATTTTCTAATCCGTATCGACCTTTCGCAGTCGAGAAGGTCTCACTCGAAAGTTGACCTCCAAGCATCGTGCGTGACGAAATAAAGCATAACGAAACTAATTTCTGTTGAAATCAACTGCACTCATTATAGGTCGTCTTGGTTCAAAAAAGTTGAAAAAGTTTTCGAGCAATTATAAAATTTTAATGCAAGATAGTTTTATTTAAATTTCCATATTCAAGTTTTACTATAAGATCTGAAATTACAAAGAACGCAATATCAAAATATAGATATTGTATTATAATATTAAGTAAATGATAATAATCGGAATTTATTACTCTGATTTTTTGAAGAAAAGCGCTTATTACTTTTTTTCTAAAACGAATTGAATAGTAGATTATAATGTATGTACCATATTTAAATAATTATAAACAAATTCATGCTTGGTCAGTTTCTTCCCATTTTTTCTCAATGTACGAAGAATTTCGGTGATTCGACACGAGTGCGTTAAGAAAGAAAAAGAGGAAAGAGGAACCACGTGTCATCGATGGGAAAATAAATAAATTCCGCTAGCTGTGCAACGATACAGCGCAGAACACCGTGGCCTACCTCTTTGTTTACGTCATGTCGCTCTTTTCCGAAAGAAATGGCCTACTTAACGACGGAAATAATAATTAGTGAATGTGCCGACATTCAATGCACGGTCCGGAAATCCCTGCGCCACGAGACTGGCACGCGTCCTTTGTGTATTCTTCTTCTAAATAACATTCTACTCTTCCGATACGTATTTCGCCATATTATATACATCTGTATTTAGAAAAAAATATAAATAAAAAAAGTTTAAAAAATTTAAAATTTACACAAACTATTAATCAATTAAAATGGTAAATTGAATAAAATTTAGCAGCATCGATAATTTCTTGAGTTTTCTTTTTATTTGCGAGAAACGCTTCAATACTGTTAATTATTTTCAAGGTATAATTTTATATTACAATAATAGTATATATTATATATTCTAAATTTAAAAAATTATTAAAATTTTTTTATGGAACTATAACTTTTATATAATGCGATTATATAAAATATATTTTATTAAAAATTGTAAAAAATTTAGTATCATGGATATTTTACAAATTTTGAATTGTAAATTTTATTATAGATCTAATTATCAAGTTAAAAAATTTAGTTATTAATAAAATGTTATTAATAAATTTTTTTCAAGAAAGAAGTTATTATGTTAGTAATATTAAGTTTCAAATTAATTACATTAATGATTGAGAGTCAAAGTTGTGTGTTTCATAGATAAAACATTAGAAAAATTCTTTCAAGAAGCGTTGAAAAGAATCCGGAATGAATTCGACTGCGTCTCCTGAAAAAGACTTCGGACTCGAGGAGAGGACTCGAATGTTCATTCAGGAGTCATACCGGGTGTTCTGCGGTTTCCCACAACGCGTGGTAGAAGCGATTAGAAGCGATTAGAAGGTGTTCTGGATTGCGTCCCACCATCGCAAAAGCGGTCAACGTCAACCGCTGTTCCTACACCCCGTCGTCAGCCGCCTTTTACCCCCGTGGAGTCAAGTAACAGATACCCAAGGGTAGATCACCCTTGGTTTTTACGCCTAAAGCATCACGCTCAAAAAGCTCTCAAAATCAATTATGTAATTATAGCAGATACGTGTACATATAAGTTTGTGTATATATATGTGTATATTATGTGTGTATATATATATATATATATATATATATATGTTAAATAACATATTTATATTTATATATTTATTTTACATAAAATTATTTAATTTATGTTAAAAAGTATAAATTAGCAAACACAGTTTATGCATATAAAATAATATTTATAATATAAAATAAAATTATATTGTATAAAATAATAAAATTATATTATATTTTATATGAGATAATTTATAATGATATTTATTTATGAAAATTTGATATAAAATCTTTTCACATATAAAAACCATTAAAAATTATCAATTATTAATAAATATATTAATTTAATTTTAACTAACATTTTTATAATATTATAAATAGCAATTTCTGTCAAAATAGAAATATGAATAAAACTTCTAAATCTAGCTTGTATCCATACAATATTTCTAAAATTACAGATAATTAAAAATTAAGTTTCTTTTGTAAATGAAAATATAAGATCGCACATCTTTCAGAGATTCAACAAAATTTAATGTCAATTTATTACTGCAAAATACGATAGTGGGTGTTAAAACAATACATGAAATAAAAACAGACAAGATCGGAAATTAGAGGTAAAGGGAGCTTGTGCAGGACGAAGCGATTTATCCTATGCCAGATCCCCACACACTTCTCTCTCTCATCTCTCCGCTATCACGATTATTACTTAATAGATATTACGAGGAGCCGCAGACCCTAAAGAAGACCCTTATTATCGCACGTTATCCCGCTACTCGTTTCCTTCCTTCCAACTACCGAGTCCTGCGCACATCTCACATCGAATGGTAGCACGAGGATCCCTGGTTGGTCTAAGCGCGTCCAACCATTGGTAAAGGGCTGTCTGCAGGCCAAAAAAAACTCACAAGAGGGGAGAAAATTTGGAATACATCAGTATCATCCTTACGTTCGATTTTGCTGATTGCATTAATAATAATTAAATTTTAAGATTGAGGGAGCTTTTATAAATGCGGCTTTAAATTGGAAATTTTACTCTATAGAAAATTATTATAGTAAATATATTTATATATTAAAACAAAAATATTTGTGATAAAATTACATTGAAAATTATTTCTTTCTGAAATTTTGTAATTATAAATTTTTAGAAATTGTGCATGAACGTGTGTTAAACCGTCTCATTAAACAAACAGAGTGACACCAAATTTTTTTTATCAGAGATGATTACTCAGTTTTGAATTTGTTTTTCTCTAACATCCCCTCTATTCCCCCTACTCCCCCTTAATTTTCCTCTTTTTCGTCCAAATCTTTGTCTATTTACCGCTAAACGTCTTGATTATATTTACAATATAAGTTTCACTTCTTTAACTCCAATATGATGACATCTTATAAAAAGTTTGGACTCAGTTTTCAAGTATGTATTTATATTTTATTCACTTTTCAATCAATGTTTAGCTTTTAGCAGCTGATAATCAAATAACTTTGCGATCAGTTTGAATACAGTGCTGGCAGATAATCGTCTCTCCTTGTGAAGCCTATCTCGCGGTAAGAGTGGTTCATGAGGAAGGCGATCACGGTCGCCAGGCATCAAAGAGAAAAATTAGTCGTCCTATAAGTGCTTCTTTAATCGCGGCATTTCCCTTTGACAGTGAACCACTACCATCGACTTTGTCAAGAAGCTTCTGCGGCATTTGCCGACGGACTGGCAGTCGGCCACTCGACCAATCACTTTCACCGATATCTGCCACGAGAAACCGAAAAAAACAGAAGAGTATGGATTATCGACTGTAGAGGAATGCCGGAAAAAGAACCACAGAATTTTTCGGGAACACTAATAATCCTTTCTTAACCAACGATCATTGCGGTAAACGAAACAAAGATCAATATCTATTCTTAACGTACATTTATTGTCTACACTCTACACTATACGTTGAGTTTCGCTTTATGATTGACGTTAAGAGTACAAATTTGATATAAAATTTTGGATACAAATAAATTTAGTTTAAATGGACAAAAATTAAAAAATTAGAATTATTTTCTTCATTAGATATTGCAACGATATTTTTCGACAAAATTTTCTTTGTATCTTGTGTCTTATATACTTCGTTATTTCCTCTGTTATAAGACTATGGAAAAGGTCATCTGAAAAAATAACTTCCTAGATTGACAATGATTTTATAAAAATCTTTTAGAGCAATTAATATTTCTTTTTTTCGTTCTATAATTTCTCGTTCAATAAAAGAAATTTGATAAATCTGATTTATGACTAGATAACTAGAAATAATTATGTGGCTATTATACATTGGCGTCTGGTTTCTCTCGAAAATAAAACCAGACGCGCTCACTCTTATCACGGATAATATTCATTTTTTAATCGTTTTAAATTAGTTTAATCTTGTATGTATAAATAGTTGCAAGCAAAATATATTTCTTATCAAGAATAAAAAACGTTGCGATCCATTATTAGACATTTTGTTACAGAAATGCTGTGGAGAAATCGAATGTTTTTTATAATTCTTTCGTTTTCTCTCCTATATGACTGTATAATACATTTAGAATTTTCAAATAAAATATTGCCATTTATATTTTCATATAAATATTAATCCCTTTTAATAGTGTACAGATGGCTGTAAAGATTTTAGACTTGATAACATATTTAATAATAAGTAAATACTTCACTAAAAATTTTTCGATAAAATGAATTTTATCTTTCATATTATCATTTGTTATGAGTTAATGTTAAAATCTGTGTTCAGTTCTTCCTATTGAGAAAATAAGTTTATAACTTATGTCACGTACACTATAAATTAGCTCTATAATGTACGTGATGTATATTATAAATTTATTTTCCGTTCAAGAGAAACCGAACGCAGGTAAGAATTATTATAAACATAAATACTTACAATTATAAAAAAAACTTTCTTCAAATAATATTTTACATGAATTTACTGAGGAAATAAAATTTTCGTTAAATATGATAACTTTTTAATACAAATTATTATACCCAATTACAATAAACATAACAAAATAATAAAATGAAATAAACACTAAGTAAATAATAATAAAACTTAAATAAATTAAACAATGCTTAAAATAAATATTTTTCTTAAATGAAATATTTTTACAAATTGCTTGTCATATGCGCAAAAATATATATACAAAAAAAAAAAAAATATATATATATATATATATATATACAATTATCCTTAAATAATTTAGAAACGAAAGGGCTAATTAATTGTCGCAATCTGTCATACAAATTGTCTTGTTAAAAAGTAAATGAGAAGGGAACAGGTGCTGACTTATACGAACAGGTTGTAAAAGATGAAGGAAAGTCCCTCGACTTTGTCGCGCTACCGTTTTCCCGATGAAGTTCTTTTGACTTCAGCATCGGATGTTCCCAGTTGTTTCGTTTTTAACTCGAGGAAACGAAGGGAATCTTTTTTTTCCTCAAAGGGTCGATATGTATACGACGGTTATTATATGCTCCTTCGTGTCGCTTCGTCATCTGGAGAAGGGAGCGTGTCATCGTAAAAGTAGGTTGACCCACCGTTTTGTTTTCTTTTTGCGTATTACACGGAGACTCGATGTAATTATTAAACGACGTTCAGCGTCTGTCAAAATTTAGATACTCGGGAAACAAGCAAGATGCAAACATTAACAATATTAATCAAAATTTTTGAGAACACAAATAAAAGCGGAATAGCGCGAAATTAATCTTTCTTTAGAAAAAAAAGATTGAAAATTAAATTTTGACAATCTAATATTCTAAAATTACAGAATTGTAATGCGTACAAGATCCTACGAAGATTAAACACTAATAAGAAACTTTCAAAAGATGTTTATTAATGTGCATGTAAAGAAAATTCGTTAAAATCCAGGAAAGAAACTTAGACGTGATCAAGTCTCCCCTAGAGAAGCATTTAGCTGTGAAAATATTTATTCATGAGATATTTACACTATCAAGTTGGAAGATACCCGACGAAACTTTTCGTTCTCCTTTTCGAACAAATTTATTATAGACTGACTCTCTCCTTCCCTTCGCACCACGTGCTACATTCTCGTCTAATTTGCGTCGCAGTCTCGCGCTACATCGCGCCGATATCTCGCGGCTAATATTATTACATCATGAAGAGTCGGAGCGTTCGCTCTAGTCGATTGGCAAAAAGATGAGCACGACGGCGATGGCGATACGTCGCGATATGTTCGTGACGGCAGCGGCGGCGAAGGGAAGACGCCTCCGCTGAGAGACGTCATATCCTAAATCATACCCCACTTCTTCGTCGGCGGCGAGCTCCCTCAATTTACTAATTGAATCCCGGGTCCTCTCAGGGGCGTCGACCATGCTGAGCTCCGCCCGTTTTGACGGGGTCGGATCACGACACAGGTCTCCACGGGTACACCCACCCGTACTCGCGGCTGCTACCACCGACGACGAGGCAGCGAACGCAACCGGGGACTACCGCATCGTGCAAAGGGGACAGCAGATCGGTACCGCATCAAACTCCGCTTTCTCAGTGTCCCTTTGACCGCACATCCGAAACTGCATCGTGCTATTCGACAGCGAGACCGAGCGCAAATATAGCGACTTCAGCCTACGTGCCGGGTGACAGCCTGTGCTGAGAGCTCGCGACGCGATAACCGGACCCACGCGAAACAGGAAAAAGTCGACGGTCGAAAATAATGAGACATATGTATCAATGATAATTTAATTTTTGTAAAACGAGATCAGAAGTGGCAGGAAAATAAAATAATCTGTGTTAATTGTACAAGATAATCGGTAATAAATTTCACCTCATTCAGAGAAAGTTCGAGTGCAAGTTGCAGAGATCTTCAGCTAGAGATATAACAGGATATAATAAACAAAAATAATAAAATATAATAATTGGACAGCAACTTTTTCCTTTGACGAAAGTCGAAAAGGCTTTTCACGATCGAGGGATACAATAGGATATAGTAATCGACTATATCTATTTGCTAAAATAATATTAAACTGTAAAATAAAATAATATAATAATTGATCGGTAACGAGTTTAAATTGAGAATTAGAGGTGAACGTTTTGTGAAGTTGGTACGAGTTGTGACAAATTAAATTAAAATCTGACGGTGATATTAATATCGGGCAACATGCTTGGCGGATACGAGGCACAGACCGAATATTATCCACAGTGGCATCAACCGTATAATTATGTCACTCAACTTCCCTACGGTGAGTGTACACACGCACACATTTTTGAGCAAGATCAATTGCTCCTAAAATTAATTTAAATACTAAAGCAAAGCGCATTTTCCGATTTTTTTCACTAACGAGCAGTGATCTCAAGCTTAAGCACATAATTCCTAAAATAAAAAAGTTATTTAATGGATGTAGGTATCAAAAATCTACTCTTTCTATATAGAAAAATCTCTATACAGAAAAATTACATGTAGGTGAAAAAAATTTAAAATCATAAAATCAAGAAAACGTGTCTATATGGAGAACGGAATTCTTTCAATTACAGAAATTTTTAATTTTGCAAGCGAATTGAATTTAGGATATGTTTTGGATTCACTGTAATCGTCAATCTTTTTAACCATATCGTTTTATGCATTGTATCGCATCATGAATTGTATTTATTTTATTATTTTCAATAAATAAATAATAATACGCACGCTTAACGAAATAAACTATTTACATAAGCTCAAGAAGGAAAACATTCTGTAAAGGTGGAACTTGTTTTTCCGGTTTAAACGCGGTTGATGTTATTTTCGCTCCTCTTATCTTTAATTTGCCATTAATTCATGTTCCGGCACCTATCATTATGGGTAACCGATGACGAAAGAAGCAGTAAATCAATAAAGCGTAGTGTAAACAAAATAGCATTTATTGAGAGAATAATTAATTGCAAAATATGAAAGATTCATGAATAAAATAATATGAATTATATAAGAGATTTTTTTATAAGATATTTCTTATGCGAACGATGTATTTTTCGTTTTAAGTATCTTATGCTATAGTATGATTTATTTAATAATTCAACATGTGACGTTTCAACATGTTTTACATTATTATTTTATTTTAATGAACTATTATGCACGTAATATGAATATTTTTTTTTAAAGTCACTTTTATTACATATTAATGAGAAACGAGAAATACATACAGACATATATATGACTGACTTGGTAATCAAAACTAATAAGCAAGGTTTACTAGTATTTAAATTAATTATGCACACAATATTACTTTTTGTATCATTTTTTGAAGCATTTTTTGAAGCAAACACGAAAATCCAACAAATCTCAACGAAAACGAGAACTAAATTTAAACTTCACACACTTTCACATTTTAAGAGACATCGTAGAACATAATATTATTTTAAAATATTACTAAATTCTTTTTTATATTCCTATCAAAGACCTCCGAGAATGATTAATAAGAGACAAGTTTCGAAAAATCTGATTACTATTTCACAAGCTCCAAAAGAGAGTTTCCTAAAAAAATCCTAAAAAATCATTCGCATAATTATTTTCCCCAAACTATATTTTCACGAATCAATTTCACCTATATATTATATCTATAGATCACACAAAAATGCGGTATGCACCCCATTTTTGCACAGGACCCCTCGGTTCAGTTCCTGATGCCGACAGTCAGTCCACGTATTGGGGAGGTGCAGATTCCGGTATTTCGGGAGGTAGCTCGGGGGCCGGCAGTCCCACCGCGTCGACACCACCCCTTATTGAGGAGATTGGCGTTCAGGAACCGAGTTACTCGTCTCTGCAGCAATACGTGCACCCTTCGGCCGGCCAACATTACGCCACCTTACCGTACCCCCAGGGGCAACAGGAAACGTCACCCCACCATCATCACCATCATCCACATCATCACCATCATCATCAACCTAGTCACCGACGCGAGCATGAGCTTGCAAACGTCCAGATTGGCCAGCAAATAATTGGCGACACCCTTCAGCAACATATTCAGGGCGTTCGTGAGGGTGGCGTAGCGCCCAGGCCGAAGAGGCGAAACACCGCGAACAAAAAGGAAAGAAGGAGGACACAAAGTATTAATAATGCCTTTTCTGATTTGAGAGAATGCATTCCTAATGTCCCCTCGGATACAAAATTATCAAAGATTAAGACCTTAAGGCTAGCTGCGTCCTATATCGGATATCTAATGGCGGTGTTGGAAAGCGACGAGGGAGAGGAACCGCAGACCTTCCGCGCGGAGATTCTCTCGAACGGCAGGAGGAATAAAGCGACTCAACCTAATCAAGTAAATAACTTAATTATTAATTACTTAGAGCGATGGAAGAAAGGAATGCGAAAGCAAAGAAATGGAAAATGAGAGAGAGAGAGAGAGAGAGAGAATGTGAGAGATATTTTGCGAAAATATGTACAAGAGTTTAAGAATATGAGATTAAAGGAAATGAAAGTCCAAACAATTTAGTGGTGTAATGCGTTAGGATATGTACAGTTTGAAAGGATTAGTCAGTTTAATCAGGATTGTTTTTAAGTTTTATCTGTCTTTTTGGTTCTTTTTCTTTGTGCTTGACTAGTATTGCAAAATAATTGTAATTTAAAGGAGAATGATATATGTTACTATTACTAAAAACTATTATTAATTATACAGAAATATAATTGCAACTACAATTTCATGAGATATATATATATATATATATATTTATTGAATTAAAGTTATAATAATTTATCTATAAGAAAGCAAATAATAAGAGAAATAAAATAGTAAAAATTTTACTTAAAGGAGCAGAATAAAAATAATGTGTTGTTAAAGAAAGAAAGGCTTGATAAAAACATTTGCGTTTTGAAAAATAAAAATATAAATTAATGTCAATTTTCTTTTAATAATAGTCGCCTACAACGATAATTTCATATAAAATGTAAAACGCACATTTTTACGACTGATAAGACAATAACAAGTTAATGTAAGTAAAGCCAACGGCACACGGTACGATTTTTCGTAGTAGATCGCATACGAGTTAGCCACTACGCATGAGAGCGAGAGAAAGCGAGCGTCTTTCGCTCTCTCTCACTCTCGTGCTTAGTGGCTAACTCGTATGCGATATACTACGAAAACTCGTACCGTGTGCCGTTGGCTTAAGAATGTAAGTTCTTGTTAGAAATAATACTAATAAGATTAACACTAATAATTTCTGCTTATCTAGCTTTTTTGCTCCTCGTTCTTGGTTCATTTTCATATTCGTAACATTTTTCATCCTTCGGAAAAGTCCTAAAGAATTTCGAGAGCTACTCGAGGCGGCTTTCGGTCGCGGGTTCGAAAGTTCTTCAGGATGAATTATTTCGTCTCCTGTAGACGGAGTTTCTTAAATCTTTCAAAACGCTTTTATAAGCGTCGCTCCAATGTAAACATTTGCTTCCATAATTACAGTCGTACGTTGGCCTGAGAACTCGATTTTTTTAAATCATCGCAATATCTCACAATTTAAAATAAAGTATATATTATTATATCTCATTATTATATATAAAAAGGCCGTGGAAAAAGAATTTTGTTGAAATTTGGGTTTGCTTGACTGAAATTAAATTGATATTGCATAATAAAAAATGCATAATAAAACGATTTAATCCAACTCAATTATAAAGATGTTACAATTAGCTACTTTACTTAATAAAAAGAAATATAACTGAAAGATTATTACAATTATTTATTACTTTATTAAAAGATTCATTGTATGAAATATTGTATGATTCATTGTATCAAAAAATTGGATTTCCAGATGTGAAAATCTGAATTATTCAGCTTTATTCTAATAATGGATTCCTGAGTTTCCATCGAGAGATCATTACCCCCCCCCTTTAAAGAACTTGATAGAAACTATTACTATAAGGAAACAAAAAAGTTACATTTGATTTGATTTTCCAATCTCCTTCTAATCCTGAACTTCGGAAATAATTTACTTTCCTCAAACCCTGTATTTTGTGGCTTTCTTCATTTTCCGCGATCGCCCACATGGAAAATTTTCTCCCTTTAATAAAGATCACTATAATTCTCATGGTCGATAATCGATGCCCTTCGTCTCTTAGATCAATTTTGTCTGACAATTATTAAAGGTTATATCTCTGGAGAAAATGTTTTAAGCTCTATCTTCATCTCTATCTGGACAAAATGTTGTAAGTCTAACATTAAATTAAAAACGAAATGAAATAAAGCATTCTAAATTTTAGAATTGACAGTTACATTAGATATAAAGACAAAATTAACTTTTGATGGAGACATATGTCATTGGATATTTTTGCTTGTTTTTGCAGAATGAGTCGTGTATGCAATCTGCCTCGAATCTCGGCCACGAAGAACCAACGAAGAGCAAAGGACGGACGGGTTGGCCGCAACACATGTGGGCCCTCGAATTAAAGCAAGAATCACCGACCAGCCAGATGCAATAAAATACACCGGAGACACTACTGTCAAAACATATCCGCGATATTTCACGAAATATCGCTCGAAACGATCGTTCCTTTTTGCGCCTGACATTATTTTTTACATCGGAAAGAAAGTGTGGTCCCCGCGAATTAACGATTAATGTGTCTTTCAAATATCTTGTGGCAAAATTATAAAAAATTCAAAATTATTGAGAAATAATATAATAATTTCATTTATGAAATACTGTTTTAGTTAAAAAATCTCAAATCTCGAGAAAAAACGAAGAAAAAGGTATAATTATTCGATGTAAAAAAGGTGAAATTATCTTGTATATAGCACACATTCATGATTGTTGTTTATATACATAGAGTTTCGTTCCTTCTGTAGCAATCAGTGTTCATACTTCAAGCCAAAGAATATTATTTTACTTATGATATTATTTTTCTCGTAAAGTAATAATATAACGCGATTAAGTTATAATTAAGATAATAATTTTCGGTTAAATACGTAATTAAAGAAGTTAAATTAAGAATCTTTGTAAAGTTTTGTATAAAGTATCGTTATCTATCTTTTAGATAGAAATGTATAAAATGCCAGCAATAAATAATGTATCTTAATAAAACGTGTTATATTTTACTTTATATCTTTCTAATAAATTATTTTCGTAAAAAATCTGTAAATAAAAATAATGATATATTTGGTCAAAGTTTACTTACAACATTTTCACATTTACGCATCATTTTATACTTTTAGAGTTTATATATATCATACTTCTCAAAAGAGGAGAAACCGAAGAGAAAAAAATTCTCTTTCTCTTCTTTTTCTTCTACTCTCAGCTGGTCCATTATAGACTCATTGTATAGAGCGTTTGGTTTCGAATTTCGTGGCTACTCTGGCGCCAGTACTTGGTCCCATGTAGCGTATCTGATACTTTACATGTAGCCAATGTATCCTGAAGAGAAAATATTAGTGTCTATTTGTCCCAGCATGACACTAGACAGCATCTCTGATATTGTCCTCTGCTTATAAACTTTACTCTGCTTATTAACTTCACTCATTTACCAACCTACGTTACCGTTTATATTCAATTCCGCGCCATATAAAAAATGTTCTTAAAATCCATCCAACTTTTAGGAAAACTATTCTAGGAAAGTTATATCTATATTATTTTGTAAAGGATTTTCTTGTGGTTAAAATTAAAATCTATTAGTTTCTTAAATATCATAAAATTCGTGGAAATCTTTCTTTGTCGTACAAAGTAAATTCCACGCAATATATTTCCATTAACTAACTCAAATATTTAATTATTTGATTATTATTGATTTTTTTAATCGAAATTTTGCTATCCCAAAGATTTCAAGACTGTTAATTTGCGGTTCAGTCAACTTTAATTGTTGAATTGGTGTAATTAATTTTTAGTTTTTGCTACCAGGAACTTTGACTCTTCTGAGACTAAATATTTGTGATTGTCTTCGATGATCAATCCATCAATGTTCATCGTACCTAAACAATGATTCGATATGCCAATCGAAGACATTGTCGGTTTTGTGTATTGTACGAGTGATCGCGAAGCCTGAGATCGATATTACCGAGGCGATTGACGAGCCGTTTGTTTATCACGAGTGGCACTATATTATACGCGAGCGTGCACGTCCATAGGACTTCGAGAATGTTAATAGTTGAGCCTTGTTGTTATTTCACCGTAAATATTTCAGCCGGCTCCTTCGACGCTGACGAAGTCTCTCGTATTTTGTTATTCGATCCTCTCAATTCTTTCATCCAACTAATTAAACCACGATGCTTTAAGCGACAAGTTCGACGATCATCGGCAGCGTATATCATCTCTACATTATCACAGTCGCGTTGTATCGCATACAATTTATCACGGTTTATTACATCTTTAATCCTCATTACTCGCAGGGTTTTTTCAACATAATTACTCACATGGATTTTACATGGAATATCCCGATTATATTATATTTTCATTGTTCTCTCTTTTATATAGTTAATACAATATTGCATTTTCTAGATAAAGATGAAAGTAGTTTCTTAATTAATCGATAAAATTAAAATAATATTTTATTTATTAATAAAATTATTAACTAAAATAATAAAATTATATAATATTAGTTATATAATATAATAAAATAAAATTTCGATAAAAAAAATGTAAATTTAGTAGATTTCTAAAGATAATGAAAGGTATTTTACACCTCACACGAATGATGTAAGATTATCGATGTACAAATATCAATATTTTCGAGAATTTTTTTAGTAAATTATGGAATAACTTCAAAAATAACGAAACAATTAAGCAAAGAGAATAAAATTATATTTATCATTCAATATCGTACAAAATTTTAAATAATTAAACCCTAGTTTGAATTTAAAATCGAAATATTCCAAATTTGAAGAAAGAACAATTTATAGTACGAAAATACCGCAATAAATATTGCGAGTATCTTTTTCTTTTGCGTGTTCAGCATGCCAGAATGTTAACCCTTCGCTCTCTGATGTCGGCGTTCCTTGTCAAGCATTCTATCGCGAAAACAATTCTCTCTGTGTACGCTCGAATTCACAGCGAGAATTGTTTGCAAGTCTTACCGCTAAATTATTGCACGATTACGCAGCAACAAACACAAATTTGTTAATAAATAATTGAACTTTAGATTGAAATGTAGCAAGGTAAAGCTCGCTCAAATTAGAACAAACAACGCAATTTCATCATTTAATTGTCGCCAGGAATTTTACTCGCAAGAAGCAATTTCAGCTATTTAAAAATATTGATATTCTAGTATTCGAATAAATAAAAGAAGCATTAAAAAAGAAAAATTAGCATACCAAATTGCCCAGATACCAGAAAATTCAAAAAGAATTCTTTGAATTCCCAAATTATGAGGAAAAATAAATTCTTTTTCTATCTCATTTCCGTTTTAAAAACATTAAGAGTTAAAAAAATTTGCTTTTATGTCACCAATTTTAAGCCTTTTTTCGGATTCAAAATACTTCTATAGAATTTTTTTCAAATTACTGAATATGTATATAATAAAATTCATAAATGATAAAAAAGCAAATTCCTTTTGAGTTTATAATCATCTATTTGGGAAGATACTTTACAATTGTTTAAGTAGCAAATTGATTAATGAAATATCGCGCAAACTACAATTTCGATCGCAATAGGTGCTTGAAAGTTGACTGTAATACACATTGCGGAAATTCGTTTTCACGTGTGAGGAAACAACTTCTCTCTTAGCTACCGAGAATAACCAAGTTCTTACGGTATGGGAGTGTTATGTACATATATATGTATATGTATCTTTTTCTCTCTTTCCCTCCATGCATCGTCGACTGCGAGGTGTTCTGGGCTTCGTCAGGGCAAGAGTTTACAAAGCATGCCGATTCACCTACCCCGCATCTTTCGCACCTATCGCGGCATAGCACGTGCCTACTTACAGTTTTCTCATTCGCAAAAAGCACAACAGAGTCGCAATTTTATTCGTTACAAGAAGAAAAGAAAAAATCACTGTATCAATGATCAATAAAATCCACAAAAATGATAACCGCTTAATAAAATTATCTTCAAAAAATCATAATAAATGATATCATTAATTATTAATTATTAAATATATTATGATCGTTATATTACATAACACTGTATTAAAAAGCATTGATAAAATATTTTTTATACAAGTATATTTATATTTAAAAAAAATAAATATGATGAGAGCAATGGAAATCAGAAGATAGATCAATGATCCGAAATTTTGTCGCAAAAAGAATTCGAAGAACATTAATTCGAAACAGACGCTTTCGCGAATGATTGATTGCTAATTCAAAGTAATAGTTTGAACGAACAAAGAACTCCGAATGGCATCACAGAATCAGATCGCCAGATGCGAGACATCCCCGACAGTCCGTCAGAAGATTTATCTCACTTTTTCGTATATTTCGATCAAGTCGACTTATCACCCCCATGATCGATCCATTCCAATCTGTCTTGAAAATCCACTTTACGAAAACAATTGACAATTGAGTTAACACTTCCCGATTGTGCCCAGAAATAATAATTGGGCAAATTTGTTTATTTTGGTATTTTAACAAAAAAACTTTCTCGATCAAAACACGTCGAAAAGATACATAAAATTTATTTGTATTATTCTTAAATCACTGGATCTCTTAAATTACTCACCAAATCATGCTAATCAGTTCTAGTACAATCAAATTCGATCGTCGTTGCCGAAATCGTGAATGATCATCGCGATACGAGCGAGGAAAGAGACGTCGAACGTCGAAAGATATCGTCACGTGGGAAAATTTTCGTAGCGCACATTCGGCGGATGCAAGTGCTCTTACATCGTATGTCTACCAAATATCGCATCGCGATAAAAAAGTATGAAGCAGGCGTTTGTTTGCTTTGACAAGTATTAAAAGTACGATGGCCCACGTAGCATATCTCGGCGTAGGACGAGTGTGACTCGCCCACTTAGATCTCACTGAAAAAACCACGCCCGTCCATGTGTAGAGTTCACCCTAATTGTGCGCCTCAAACAAGCATACTCATTGCACACACGTATAATGATACATGTGTATGTTTAATCCTAAAAAGCCATACTCAATTGCGGAGTTTCTTTGATTAATTTGCATTTGATTTAGTGGCTCGCGAAGGCAATAAGTAAGTCTTGACAGAAATCGTGTTATGTTTCATATGAGTGAGTATCCATCTCACTGAAAATGTATAAAGCTTTTGAAAAAATTAAGATAAATTTCGCATGCGCATATTGCAATTTAAACATTTTCTTGACACTTTTGAATATATTAATAAAAATATTTTTACTAATTTGTAAAAGTACATAAATTTCGATTTTCTTCAATCATTCAATTATAAATAATATCGTCGTAATTTCAACGAGTGTAAAACTCTATACTATCTGACTACAATAGAAGTTGACATTTGCAATAAATAACAAGTAGCAACTTGTAAATAAATAACAATACTAACCACATTAATAGAAAATTTTAAAAATCGATAATCGAATAACATGATTTGCAATTAAAATATTCTGATGACAAAAAATTAAGAATTAATCGTAAATTAATTCTTTACGTAATTGAATCAAACTTTTCACTTTTTTTACTCGTGTGCATTTTTTTTATAGCAAGCACTGTACAAAAGTAATATATTAATATATTATATATACTAATATTATATATAATAATATATATATTAATATATATATATATATATATATATATATGTATATATTATATGTATATATACGTGTGTGTGTGTGTGTGTGTAATAAGTATAAACTGAATTTAATATTAGATTTCTCCGAGGATACACGACGCGTTTCTAGGATAATGCAGAGTTCGCTCGATGGATCTGACTCTTTTATAGAGAGAGTGCAAAAAATGTGAACTCATTGATCACCGAATTAAGCCAACAATCGACAAGTTAAACCCAAGACTAATCGTTCGTTCAATCGGACGTCAGGCGGCCGCAGTCATTTGTTACACCACGTGAGGTATGAAAAAAACGAGAAAAACAGGATTTGTAAAAAAAAATGTATATATTGTTTACAATTAATTCAAATCAATTTCGTAAATCTCCGAAATAAATGCATTGGATTTTAATTATAGTGCAACTCGTTTTTCTAATTACGTTCTCAAACAAAATTACTTTGATGAGAAAGAATAACATTTATTACAGAATTTTCCACGTTAGAGAATGTAAAATATTTATATTAATTCCAAGAAATATGTCCGTTAACTTATCTTGTATAATCATTTAAAATGTTTTGAAGTTTCTTTTTTACAACTTTTATCTGTTACAACAGTACAATAATAAATATTAAACATATCTTTTTATTAGAAATCAAATATTAAATGTATTAATATGTAGCAAAACAATAGAATTTATATAAAATAATTATATGAAATAATAAGAAGTCTTGTTAAATTTCTTCTGCCCACAAGATAAATTTTAAAAAATTATAATCAGTCTCTATGGTGAAATTGAATTTACTCATAAATTGAAATAAAATATACGTTTTTATTTTCTCGCCAAGAAATCGATACGACACCTCCATTCATTGAAACCGAAAGAATTAATGAAAACCGTCAACGTTTTTTCTGAGGACGAAAATAGAGGCTAGTGCGTAGGTTTCAAGAATCCTGCGCAAAATCCTGAATCCAGGAATCTCATTGCATTTGTATGTAGGACAGTCAGTCGAGCTCCAAATAAAGACGGATCGTTTCTTGCCAGCGATCGTGATTGGTCTCGGGGGTGAAAGAAAAGAGGTGAAAGACAATGAGAATGGAAAACGTCGATGTCCTCACAGTGACGTTATTTTGCCACCCCTATAAAACCCCGAGGATCACCTTCATGCCCGACATTATTCTGCTACGGAGTGTCGAGGAACGACGTATTCGCGATGATCGTCACCGAGAATACCTTTAGCTGCGCAACCATCGTTTGCATCCTGGCTATGCTGATCTGCCAAGGATCTCGCGCTTCCGGTGAATACGGTAACATCGATTTTTCTCGATGATCAAAGTACGCGGTCATTAAAGTCTCAATTTTATTAACCGTGCGCCCGCAGAGTCTAGGGAGAACGGCGGATCCAGCGACGGCAGATCGCCGAGCAACGATTTCAGCCCGTGTATCGAAGGCAAGTGTATCAAGCGTACCACGCAGGATATCACCAGCGGCATGTGGTTCGGCCCGCGTTTAGGAAAACGACGTAGGTCGGGCGAAAAGCAGGAAGTGAGTCCCGAGAGCGAGGTCCTGGCGAATATATTGGATGGCGCACATTGGATGGTCATCACGATGCCGGGTGAGAAGTCAAAATTTTTTAGAGCGATTTTCATCGCTTAAACCTCCAATGTTCCGATCTTGTGTATTATTTTGCTTATACAAACACACACACACAATTATTCTTTTCTTTTATCATAATTTAATTAGCATTATTGCTGCTTTATTAAGTCTGCATCGGTGTTTCATATAATGAAATTTTTTGTGTAATATCAAGAAAAACTTTTCTCTTGAAAATTATATATAAATATAAAACTTTAGAATAAACAACTCTAAAAATAAAGTAACTTTTGCAAACAGTTCAAGCTGCGTTATTAGGACAATTCTTGTCAATTTCCTTAACTTATTTTTCTACTAATTTTTACTAATTGAGTAAACTTTACTCAAACAGAATTTTCAATCCGCCTTTTAGTTGTCTTCGAATTTTCCATCGCTTCCTTCTCATAAGTTTAGAAATTTATCTTTCTATTAGTCTTAATTGAATCGGTCCATTAACTTGTCGACGCATTTTAAAATTCAAGAATGTAATCTTCCAATTTTGTTCGCAATTATGACTATCAGAATAAATTCCAGCTAGCGATAAGAGACAACCTCAATTTACGCCACGTTTGGGACGAGAATTGAGCGAGGATATAGTTTCCTACGGAGATGCGTACGAAGTCGACGAGGACGACCGTCCATTACCGCCGATATTCGCGCCTCGTTTAGGGCGTCGGCTTCCTTGGATACCATCACCAAGACTCGGACGTCAATTACGTAACGTATTACGGAAACTGTAGGCACTATCCGATAAAAATTAGAAGATCATTGAAAGCTGAAGAACGAAGTATGATCCCAGATTGATTTGCGCGATTGTGAAGACCTTGACGAAACCTTGACGACCACAATTATAGCATTATTATATACATAAGCATAGAGAAATAAAGTATATTTGTATTGCGGAAACTGTCGTTCTTCTCCTTGTATTAAAAAAAATTATAATTATCTGAAAATATTCTGTTTGTTAAAAAAAGTAACAGTATATTATAAATAAAATAACTTTATTATTAAGTTGTTAAAATGTAATTTTAAAATTGATATTGCAATAATCTAAAATATGGTATTGTAATAAAGTTATTTTCGTTTTTATTTTATTGTTATTTTATTGTATTTGTTCATTTCATTGTCATTTTATTGTAGTAGATTATTTTGTAAACGAAATAGAAGGGCGCAACAAGTAAAAATTTTACATAATATATAAAATAAAATTACAGATTTTTCGATAAATGTAGAATATTTTTAAATAAGCTATATATGCAATATTTGTAATGTAATAAGTGACAAAATAGTGTTTTAGATTACGTTTATAATGATTTTTTAGAAATTAGATACTTGAATTTAAATTAAATTTTCTTTGAAATTTGATCTATTCTTGCAGAAATTTTTCAAAAAATCTTTACTTTATATTCTTATTTTTTTAATTACGTTTTTAATTAAACCAAAAAGAAACTGTGTTAAAAATTTTTTTTTTCTGAAAAGTCTGCGTTAGAGTGTTACATATTTTTATAGAATTTGTACTCTGCAGAAAGATGGAATAAATGGAAACAATAAGTTAATACTGTTTTAATAAACAATATTAATTTAATAAACAATAAGTTTTAATTATCAATAATAGTTTTAATAAGTTTTGATTATAGATTAAACATAATAGGAACTAATTGCGAACACGCAAAAAAATTTTTTTCTTATAATCAACATAATATTAAAGAAAAATCTAGGAATGGAATAGCATCTATTGCAAGTTTGTACGAAATGTACATGGAAGATGATAGACGCTATTTTCAGCGTCTCGAGAAGGGTTGAAATATCTCTCTCAAGAGGAAGTAAGATAGTGGAAGAAAGAAGAGGCAGGGTGCTGAACTGCAGCAAGTAATTCCTCGACCGGAACTACCGGCGAGCCATGTGGCAACGTAGAAGACGATCATAATCGTAAAACGGCAAGGCGGAGCAGATACAAGTTAGCTTCTAGTTCACGCTTTACAACGGTACCGTATATCGAGGATTGCTCGTAAAATGCATCGGAAAAAAATGTCCTCGATGAGAGCTTCGGAATATTAACGCTGATTGTGGTAACACATTACAAGATGTTCACCGATAACCAAATACTTTCGCGAAGAGATAATCTTTAACTAAGCAGTCTTCAAACCAGTTTCTTCGAAAAATAATTTTCGTAAAAATATAAAATTAATCATCGTAAACAAGTAATTAAATAGACAGTAAGATCCTATTTTTTTGTTTAACATTCGATTAATTTTCGAAATATTTATTGTATAGATTAAGAAATGAAATTTTCGATAAAAAGTCCGTTTAAATAAGAAATATTAATAATATTAAATATTTTAATTAATGTTTATCACAAAATAAAATAACGAAGCTTTGTATTTCTGATGAAAAATAATACTAAAAATATTGATTCTTAAATAAATCAGACAGAATAATAATAGGAACTAAGTATATATACAAGATAAAAATCTTTGTAAACTCTCAAACAAAATTTCAAATTTTTAATCTTTTAAAATAGCATTCTCGATACGGTAAGACTATAATTTACGAAGTAACGTCTACTGTTATAACAAAAGGAAAATTCGAAGAAAGAACTTTGACGATTGTGCTTACGTAAACACAGTAATACTAAATCATTGCAGGTAAAATAAACAATTACTCGTGCAGAGATCATGTATATCAACCACGTGACGTTAAAACATGGACTGATACCGATTTAATTTCATTTCTATCACGGATTTTCATTTCTAGTTCACGGTTTTTCATTGTTGAATAAATGACGATTTACTGTATTACACCTTTAATTTTATCGAAATCATGTCGATTGCTTATACGGAATAAAGGTAAATTACTTCATTTTTTTAAATTAACTGCATAAATAAAAAATAAGTTTTTAGTCTCGCTAATCATCTATATCAAATATGTGTGAACCTTTTTCTTATTTTTATTGTTTCTTATATAATATTCTTATATAATAAGCTAAGCATTAAGTTACATTTCTATCTCTTTTATAAATGTTCATCTTATCATCGTAAAATCAAGTAATGTAGTGGATCTGTAATTTGTGTGGTAAAGTTCGTTAACAAGGAAACCATAACGTGTTGCCCCTTAATTTCGCAGATAGGTCGAATGTCGAAAATCGACACAAAGACTTGCTCAGAGATTCAATAGTTCAAAATATTAATCAATAAAATTTGATTAACGCTCACGCTTGTAATCCTAGATTGCAAATTTAAATTCCTACTAGTAATCAATTTTTTTATTTTGTTTTACATTAAAAATACTTCCTTTCTCTTTCTCAATCTTTCGAAAAAAATAAAGAAATTTTTAAGAAATTTTCAATTAGAAAAAACTTATGTAAATATTAATATTTTAACCGTCAGTAAAAATTAACTTAATAATTAGTGAATAATTTATTAAGATAAATTTAATTGGTAATATGTAATTAATTAAATTAATATTAAGCAAAACTTCATTAACTATTCCATTAACATATCTATAAATTATATAAATTTATTCGGATTAAATCGTCATAAATATAACGTTCCCAAAACCATAGACAATAAATTAAGAACTGACATCCATAATTACGATATTTCTTTAATAGTTTAAAGATGTTATTTGAATAATATTAAATATTTTTCGATTATTAATCTCATCGATTTGTTATTTTTCATTTTTGAATAATAAAAAAATTTGTACATTCTGGAACTTTGCAATGTTATAATTTTATATATGGTAACATATAACTAAAGATATACTATGTAACAGAAATTAAGTAAACCAAGAAGATTACATAAAAATTCATTCTTTTGTATGTAATTAAACTAACACTTGGGTTCACCATAAAAATATACGTAATATGCTTCCAAATTTATTAGTCCAAACTTCATAATCGAATAATATTTAATAAATGTTTAACGTTTTCAAATTAATCATTAAGAAAACTAATTAAATTCCAATTTCAGATACTCATCTTTTATAGATCCAAGTGACAGTTCCAGCAATCCAGTTCCACGAGACATTTTGCTCACCAAACTAACAATAAGACTGGTATCGCCATCTCTTGAACACCCTTAAACTTACAATTAGCGTTAAGTTTCGTTTGAAACATGACGGTCGCACTCGATATTTCTTTCTATGCGTGTAACTTACCATTTGCAAAAATACAGATTTCGATACTTTAATTCATTTCTTACATAATAATAAAATATATAATATATAACAATATATAATTTATAATATAGGATATATAATATATAATATATAGAACATATAATAATAAAACACGAAAAATAATGAAAAGAAAAATTAATAAAAATATTACAACATAGAAAAGATATAAAGGTTATCATTTCTTACAGTTACATTTCTTATATTTCTTATATTATAGTTTGATCTTTTTGTTAAATAAAAATATTGCCTCGTCATATATTTTTTTAATATTGACTAATTGTAAGACTACTTGATTTTAATTTTCGAATGCAGCTACCTTTCTGCGAAGAATTTTTAATTATTCCAATAATAATATAGCAATTACAATAATAGAACCAAATATTAATAGGATTATTATGGCAATATTAATAAGAAAAAAAAGATTATTATTATTATTAAATATCCAGAATTAAAAAACGCAGTTGCAAAGAGTAAGCTAAATCTTTTTTTTATTAATATCTTTTTCTATTAATGTATCTATATATATAATCTATATACTTTAATACATATATCTTATACATATGTATAACAAGTATTCAACAAGCAGCTCCAAATAATATAAATCAAAACATTACTGTCCATGTCATGATTATTGTAGCAGTATTAATTGACATCTTTAGAATGATTTTAACACAGATAATGCTATGAAATGCAAACGGACAAGTTATAATCGAATGTAAAAGTGTCTGATCTGATATATTAAATGCTGTGCGTTTCTGATATGATCACTAATCCCACGACTGTCTATTGTACACCGAATGTCTATTATATACCGAAATCATTCGCTCCGCCATTTTTTATGAATCCGTTGCAGATGCTCGTAAGCTCGTTGGGAAATATTAAGTTCGGGGTTTATCGAACACAGACCGGGGTGTCCCAAGAGACTTAAGCCACACAGACCTGTTGAGAAAGTCATATATACTAAGTCATACATAAACTTATTATTTAAAATAAATGTTGCTTAATAAGATTAATTTTCATGATATAATTTTATTATTTTTATATTAAAGACATATTGAAATTATATTGTAAAACAAAATAATGATGTGAATTACGTCACGTTTACCTAAATATGTATGCAAAGGATCAGGCCGAGTATTATCAAACTTTGCCAATCCTCCAACGACTGTATCTTGCGTATTAAGGATAAACGTTTCATTCTGCTCAGCATCTGAGAAATTGAGGAACTCCAGCAACTCGAGCGTAGCACCAACCCAGAAACTGTAACAGGTGTCGGACGGTTTTCCAGGTCTGCCGTTAAATCCACCGTCCTGTCTCATAAGGCACCAACGCTTCAACCGAGCTAAACGATCCCATGTTAATATGTCCAATATGTTAATATGCTGTCTCATCAGAAACAAACTCGCCACTGCACAGAATGTGGAGCCTCCATGAGATTCGAGACCCGGTCCTTGACCAATACCACCGTCGTACGACTGCAATTATCACAATATGAGCCATCTGTTATGTGAAGGAAGATAAGGATAACAATGTCTTTGAATTAAAAAAATAATAATAATAATATTAATTAGACAACAAACGCTTACAATGCTTCGTAAAATATAGTCGATGGCTCTTGGGATATCCATGCCTGACCAATTATCTAAAATTGCAGAAACACAAGAGGCACAATAGAGAAATCTCATGTCGCTCTCGCATCCTGTAACCATAGCTGTAAAAGACCCATCAGGATTTTGACACGCACGGACTCCCTCAATAATAGATTCTCTGTCCACTCGACTGAGGTCGTCGCCGAGAATCAAAAGGGTTACCAGACTGGTGTAAGTCATTGCTAAATGACCACACTGGTACTCAGGTATATCTCTCGGTATCGTTGTAGACGCTTGGAAACCGGAACGCGGGCCGGCATTCTCAACCTGGAGCCGGTAGATCCAGTTGATCGCCTGGGATTTGGCCTGCTCCCCGATCTCGTCCAGCGAATTCAGCAGATCCAGGCCAGAGAACGCAAAGTACGCTATCATCGGTCTGGTAGAGTCGAAATCCGCCAAGCTGCTAGGCATAACCTGTAGTAACCTTTGGAAGTACTTGACGTGTTTCTCCCGCGCCAGTCGCGGCGTCATGATGATCTTGAAAATTATTGTTACGTTGTAAATCGACGTGGCGCACACGCGGTACGCCTCAACGAAAGAGGCACTCTGTTGTCGCTGTTGTGCGACAAGTTAAATGTACAATTCGTCGGTCGGCACGCCTCTCTCGTTTCCTGTCCCATGTCCGCTCATCAAAGCTCTCGGAAACACGCCGATGCATCGTGAATATTCACACCTGAACGTCGCATCTCATCCGCTTCCCTTCTTTACGCCGGAGTCAGATGACAATGGAAAAACATTAAAATCGACTTCGTTGCCTATCAACACTTGGTTACGTTCGCCAAGTCAACGTCCCACAGGTGAACTCAGCTGCACTTACGAATCAGAGAGCAGATTGCCGTGAACAGTGTTGTGAGACAGACTGTTTGTTCGTGCATGAACGTAGCATAAATGAAGTATCACTTTAGATAAAAAGGGGTATCATTTATTTCCCATATTTTGTACAAGTTTTTGTAATTTAGGAAAGAAAAGAGATGTAACATGTATAAACATGTAATATGTAGCCTAAAAAAAAAAGAAATTAAAAATGTAAACAAAAACGCCAAATATATCGTGCAGTGTTTTTTTTTACGAAAAATTATTTTTTAAATGATACTAGGCAAAAGAAGAAAATATTTATACAATTTTGTAAAAGTTGCAAAAATTCTAAGGAATGGTAATATATATATATATATATATGTACACGCGCGTGCGCACACACACAAAATTGTATATATGTACATACGTCTGTATATTTTTTATGTATAGTATAGGTTTTTCTTTAAATTACAAAAACTTCTTTTCTTAATGGGGAATCAATAGGATCAATACTCCTTTTATCATATCAATACTTTACTGACGATGAACTACGTTCGCTGCTCATGAACAAACTCCCATCTCAATATTGCAATCAATTGACAGTGCTAAGTCTCATAATGCATAACATAAAAGATAAAAGATCGAAATAAAACCAATATCAATTTTTCCATAAAATTTCTTTGCATATATATTTGTACACACGCGCGCGCGTTTGTACATGTATATGACATAAACAACATTGACATGTCACTCTATACTTTATAATAAAAAAATAGAAAAGGAAACTTATTGCATAAATTGTCAATTACAAACTCTATTACACATTTCTGAACATTGCAACATCGGGTAGATAAACTACAGATCTATAGAGGCAACAATTATCGAGAAAAATCTCTAATATTTCTTCCTGTTACTTTGTATCAATAATAATAATGATAATACAAGTGCTACGTTTAGAAATGTACGGTCAGGGGGTCGATTGTGTATCACATAACTTGGTGAAAATTACAAAAGTGACCAAATGTACTAGAATTGTACTTACAATTTCATTGGTCAACATCTAGTAAATTATCTCACTTTTGTAATTTTCACCCAACATGATACACAATCGACCTGATCACTCGATCGAATTCTCTTAACGCAATGGTAGTCTTTAATAATAAATAATATTATTTTTCGATAATATAATTTCTCAAATACTATATCACTTCACGATGTGCGCGCTTGTCATAAATAAAATCAATATCAAATAAATATCTAACACGAGGATGTAACATCGATGAGGAATGCTAATTATCTTTAACGATAATTCGCTATTGAACTTTCAGGCAATAAATAATCGTGCAATTATGTCAGGTAACGATTAGTCATTAGCGAGATCTAGAGAGATCGAATCGTTATGGCAAAAAATCGGGGGGCACGCCGCTCGGTAGCGTAACGCCGAGCCTGGTTGTCATGTAGGACGCAACCTTGCATCCCAATTCTAGGCAACTCTTCGGATCCCAGTGAGCCAGAACGCCAGCCAGGAAGCCAGCCACCAGAGCATCGCCGGCACCCGTTGTGTCCACAATAGGTGTCTTAGGCACAATGGGTTGCACCTGCAAGTAATAGTTGTATAAAAGGATTGAACTCTTTAGAGTTCGAGACTCTGCCGTCTCGTACTACCACTCATCTCCCTTATTCTCTCGTTTTGATTTATTCTATTAACCGAAACGAACTTGAACGGATTGTCCTCTGCCCCACACGATAATCGCTGGCGCGCTTCCACCGCGCGTCATGATGAATATGCCATCGTCGGCCAGCCAGTCCTTACTGTTAGCGCTGGAAACATCCATCGTGATCCTTTTCAAGCTATTCAATAGGAAAGGTATATCAGCGACATCGTCGTACTTGACGTTTAACGCTTGAGCTAACGCGATCATTTCCCTCGCGTTGCCGAACACGATCTTGGCGTGGCCAACCATTTCGCAAATAGCCGCTTGATGATCCTTAAAAAAATTAGAAGTGCTCGAGTAAACAAATAGATAAAAAAATCGAACATTAATTTGATGTGCTGATTATATTTAATGTGTAATGTTAATAATATTTTACCTGGATTAATAATATCTTATACCTGGAATATGTAGAAAGAATTAAGATTGAACGCTACAATGATGTTCCTCTCCTGCGCCCGCTTGACCAGTTCTTTGGCCACATCCAAACTGTGCGTTACGAAGTATCCTTCGATATAAATTATTTTTATGCTATCTAATTGTGGATTGGCCTTTTTCAGATCGTCCAACGTATATACACTGGCTGCGCCAAGATTAGCGACAAGGCTGCGAGACGTACCGTACACAAGAGAAACGCATAGTCCGGTAGGCAATGTTGGATGTACAGCATACCTAATAAAACATACAGTGTTATTTTCTACGACTTTATTTTAGACTTTAGATTTGTCATATTTAATGAAACCCTTAATAGTGCCTCTTGCACATATCACAAAACAATTACCAACCTTGTATCTACTCCTGCAAGTCGAACTAATTTTTCTAAGATCGAACCTCTTTGATCGTTCCCAAGACCACCACAGAAAACACTGATTTGGGTCTCATGGGTTTCGTCACAGAGCCACTGCAAGATCCTCAATGTATTCTGTGCAGATCCTCCAGGATTTGTATATTGTTCTATTCTGTAGCATACAAATGTTTCATGCTTATTTTTTTACATTATATTTATGCACAATGTAATTTTTATTTTGTACTACATTACATATTTCTTATAAATAATTGTATAAGAAATAAATAATGTACAAATGAAAACTTTAAAAATTTTTATGCTTGCACTACATATATATTTTTTATGTAACACATGTAATATTGTTTTTATGCTTGCACTACATATATATTTTTTATGTAACACATGTAATATTGTCATAAATATAAATTTATCATGTATATATCATATAACTTCTTATTCATCATTATAAATACTATGTACTATTCATCTTTGGCATTCTGTCAAAAATAAATTACTGGGTGAAAACAAAAATGTAAACATACTCCGGATACACGTGGCAACAAATAAATTGATTAAATTCCAAATGAATTAATTTGGAAAAGTTAGGATCTAAATATAGTGCAAACATAAAACATTTTAACAAAATTCATGGTATTTATTAACTCTGATGGTAAATCCGTGATTAGCTCTTGCAACTTCTTCTCGCACAGCTCCGTCTCGCCATCTATCTTAAGATTGTACTTCTTAATCAGCTCATCGTTCTTCAATATCACCAGAATGTCCAGCAAAGGATTGCCGAAAGCTATAACCGCTGGAAAGTCCAATCGAGCGATGGTCTTCCGCAGTGGGATTTTCTCTACCATTTTTCGTATCGAGGAGCGAGTTTCAAATGTTAGCTTCCAATATAAGCGTATCAAAAAAATTAATGATACGATTCTATAAAAATTAATACGTTGTGATCGGCAGTAAACTACTTACAAAGTAGACAGAACTTTTCGAATCATCCCAATCTGTTTACAAACTAACGAGTCGAATAGTTACAGAGTTACGCAGAAATTATAAGAGCGAAAACCCACGAGGATCACACTAATGAAGTTATCGCCGAATTAAACGAGAAACGAAGCATTGAAACTGCGAGAGAACCGAACGGACAATCGCTTCGTGTTTTCCGAGATATTCTCGGTTCTTCGTGTTCTTCAGTACGATGAAACCAGTCGTGTAACTCAAACGTGTATGTCGATCTCCCTTTGTCCATCTCGGAAGTTACATCGCGCGCTGTCCGTCAGCGGTTCTGTCCCTACGTCACATTTTTCACATATATAACCTAAATTCTGTCAGTCCAAGCCGCAATCTCGCGACCGAAAACTAGAATTATATATTAGTTCGTAGACTGGCATCCTTATAGACTAGTGCTTGTTAAGCCTTGTGTCCACGAACTAGAAATTCGTCCAAGATGTCGATTCAAGAAATATGTAGCCAATCAACATGCAGTTTTTATGGAAAAGTGGCAATTTTATTGGCTGAACTCTTCTCGGATGAAAATCTCGGACAGATTTCTAGTATTGTGGACACAAGGCGCTAAGGCTTATATCAGACTACAAATTAAGGCAAGGAGCACAGACCATTGCATAACGCATAACGCATATGCATAAGAAATTTGATTGGTCCGTTAGCATATGCATAAGGAATTCGACCAATCGAATTTCTTATGCATATGTACTATGCATTATGCAAAAGTCTGTGTTTCCCGCTTAAGATTGAGATTGGCCGGTATTCATAGTTGGGTCTTATATTTAAGACCGTCTTAAGTTTATCTTCAGATACTCTGTAGCCAATGAACTGATTCGTACAGCATCTAAAGATAAACTTAAGACGATCTTAAATTTAAGACCCGACTATGAATACCGGCCTATGTCTCATTCTAACTTATTGCACTAGTTCAGCAGTGCAGCTGAAAAGAACAGACCCATAGGACTAGTGCTTGTGAGAGTGTAGGTTGCACGTGGTCGGTAGCGTGATTTCGAAGGATTTTAAGGTGCGTCGTTCAGGCGCGATATTCCAGTCGAAATGGTTCGCAGGAAGATAGATAATCGAATAAGAGTTTTAATAGAGAATGGTGTTACTGTGGGTCACAGGACGATGTTCATCGTCGTCGGCGAGAAAGCGAAGGATCAGGTGATTATACGAAAACATGTGAATGGAACCCGCCCTAGCGGTTTAGTTTCTCGTTCAATTTAATTTCATTTTAACTGCAGATATGTAATATAAATTAACTAATTATATTGCGAAATTATTTAATCTTTTCTTTTAAATAATAAAAAAATTTATGAAAATCTCTAAATACAATTTGACTGATTGTTATCATAGTGATTCAAATGCTTAGATTTTTAACTTTAGAATATAAATATATATACATATATATATATATATATATATATGTATACATACATATATATATACATAAATATATATATATATATATCACATTATATACTAAAAGAAATCCCCTTTTAGGTAGTGTTGTTACATCATATATTATCTAAGACTGTCGTCAAAGCCAGGCCTTCTATACTGTGGTGTTATAAAAAGGACCTAGGTTTTAGTAGTCACAGAAAGAAACGAATGAAATCGTTGCAAAAGAAAATCAAGTCAGGTAAATTGGATGTTAACGAGGAGGACCCGTTCGAGCTATTTGTCATTGCAACTAATATTCGTTATTGTTATTATAACGAGACGCATAAAATATTGGGTAACACATATGGCATGTGTATATTGCAGGTATGTATACATCTATTGCTTCTTTCATGTTAGGTTTAATGTTATGTTTCTTTATCATAATGTGTTGTTTAATTTTAGGATTTTGAAGCCATTACACCAAACTTATTGGCGCGTACTATTGAAACTGTAGAGGGTGGTGGAATCATTGTATTCTTACTACAATCTATGAATTCCTTGAAGCAATTATATACAATGAACATGGATGTTCATCAGCGATTTCGCACGGAAGCTCATAAGGCAATAATATAACATTTATTATTTCTTAAAATAGATTTTGAAATGTGCAATATCACAATTTTTCATTTATCTTTTTTCAATTTAGGATATAGTTTGTCGATTTAATGAGAGGTTTTTGCTGTCGCTGGCTTCATGTACTCGATGTTTAGTAGTTGACGACCAGCTGAATGTATTACCTATTTCCTCTCATAATCTAAAAATAGAACCTGTACATAAGTCAGTTGTTTCTGAGGAACAATCAAGCTTAGATGCTTTAAAGGAGAGTCTGCAGGACACTCAGCCTGTATCAGCATTAATTAATTGTTGCAAAACAGTTGATCAGGTAAATTAACTAAAAAAATTAATTGTAGAACAAAATTAAATTGTTAAATGTTTTCTAACTTTATGCAATTTAAATATTTTCAGGCAAAAGCAGTTCTTAAATTTATCGAGTGTATTTCTGAGAAAACTTTAAGATCTACTGTATCACTGACTGCAGCCAGAGGACGGGGAAAATCTGCTGCATTGGGACTCGCTATCGCCGGAGCTGTAACCTTTGGATACTCCAATATATACATTTCGAGTCCCAGTCCGGAAAACTTGAATACTCTTTTTGAATTTATCTTCAAGGGTAAGTTTACTAGACTAATCATCGTTTTACAGGTATGAAAGATTATAACATGTATGAAATGTAATTCGTATATTTGTAGGATTTGATGCACTCGGATACCAGGAACATCTTGACTATGGTTTAGTGCAATCCACGAATCCAGAGTTCAATAAGGCTATTGTTCGTGTAAATGTGTTCCGAGATCATCGCCAGACAATTCAAGTATGTAATTCTATTAAAAAGCTATGAATTGTTTTATGTATACATGTTTTGTATACATTTTTGAAAATATATAACTTTGATATAAAATATCCAGACATTTTTCGTAATGTTACAAATTAATAGTACATTCTCTTTTTTGCACAGTATATACATCCAAAAGATACCCACAAATTAAGTCAAGCAGAGTTGCTTGTGATCGACGAAGCAGCAGCGATTCCATTGCCTTATGTCAAAGCGATGCTTGGACCTTATCTAATATTTCTCGCATCAACTATAAACGGGTAAAGCACTCGAACTTTCCTGAAGTATCGACAAATTATCTATTGTCATTCGTTAATACTTATAGATATGAAGGTACGGGTCGGTCTTTGTCGCTCAAATTACTACAGCAATTGAGGACGCAGACTGCTGGATCAAATAGCCACAATAGGAAAAACGAAAAAGAGCAAAACGAGAAAATCCTTATCGGGAGACAATTATATGAACTCACTCTTGACGAATCAATACGTTATAAGCCGGGCGATGCTGTGGAACAATGGCTGTGCGACTTACTTTGCTTGAATGTTACAACGCACGCACCCATTCTTTCCGGATGTCCTCCTCCTGATGCGTGCCAGTTGTACTACATAAATAGGTATTTTTTTAATAATGAGCAAATAATTCTGTAAATATGACTTAAATTAGTGTGTACTAACTTACTAATATTCCTAACTTTTCTCAGAGATACATTATTCTCTTATCACAAGGCTTCTGAGCTATTTCTGCAGAGATTGATCTCTCTGTATGTTGCATCACATTATAAGGTATGTACATCACTTTTTCTTAACATAAAATATTTTTTCATAAAATTGTATAACATTAATTTGATTATCTGTTAATATGTTTTAGAATACTCCTAATGATTTGCAAATAATGTCTGATGCACCTGCACATCATCTATTCTGTCTCTTGGGACCTGTAGATTCTAATAAAAAAACTTTACCCGAAATATTAGTGGTTCTTCAAGTAAGTATAACTCTGATGAAATTTTAAATGTATCTCGATTATAGTTCAAGTAAATTCTGACATTCAGACATTTTATATTTCATTGAAAATTGAATATGAAATTAAATATTATAGAAAGTTAACATTTTTTAGAACACATTTCCTGAATTATCTTATTTATTTTATAATTAATTTTTTATAATTACATTATTTCTATGTGAAGAAATATATTTTTTATATTTAAATGTATTTTCCAATATAGATTTGCTTAGAAGGCCAAGTTAGCAAAACCAGTATAAACGAAGGCCTCGCACGAGGTCGTAGGGCGGCGGGCGATCTAATACCATGGACTATCGCTCAGCAATATCAAGATGAAGATTTTCCAGTATTGTCTGGCGCGCGCATTGTTAGGATTGCCACGCATCCTGATTATCAAGGGGTATACATTTCTCCTTTAAAATTTGCTAACATTTTAAAAATCTACACGAATTTGCTGAAGGAACAATAAATTACAGATGGGATATGGTAGTCGCGCGTTGCAGCTGTTGAAGCAATACTATGAGATGAAAATGCCTGATATCAATGAAAGCGTCGTACAAGAGCCAATAACGGAAATAAAAAATGTTTCCGATGAAGCGGTCGGTTTATTAGAAGAAACTATTGGTAATATGCATGTCTTTATCTACAGATATTTTTTGTTTATAGAATTTCTTTTCAAATATTGTAAAATTAATTTTCTAAAACACGATTTACAATGTTAATGTTTCATTTGCAATTGCTTGCAGAACCTCGCAGTTCGCTGCCACCACTTCTGTTTAAATTGAGCGAAAGACAACCAGAACATCTGGATTATATAGGAGTGTCTTATGGAGTTACTGAGCCTCTACTGAAATTCTGGAAACGGATCAATTTCGTACCTGTTTATTTAAGGTGTGTATACCAGTAATAGAATAAAAGATTGACTAATCTTAAATACATGCGATTTTTTTAGACAAACAGCAAACGATATAACAGGGGAACATTCTTGCATAATGCTCTGTAAAATTAATGCAGAACAAAATAATGATAAGTGGTTAGAAGCTTATTGGAGCGATTTTCGTCGTCGATTTTTAAGTCTACTCTCTTATTCATTTAATACTTACACACCGTCGATGTCATTGAGCATTTTAATTAACAAGACAATATCCTTAGAATTTGTCAGTAAGTATCTTATATTATTAATTGTGTTATTAGTAATTTAATTAGTAATTATATCATTAATATTAGTAGTAATGCAGTTGACATGGTTTTTTGAAATCATTAATTTCATACTTTTTTCGAACTTCAATTCTCTGATCAATCTCTCAACAGAGATCAGCCACTTCAATATTATACGTTAAAAAATCAATTTCTCTACATATACTATAAAATTAATTTTAATCCTTACCTTAATACAGATTGTTTATAGATCTAAATTTTGAGATTTATATCTATTTCAGCATTGAGTAAGGAAACATTGAACATTTATTTTACATCGTATGATCTAAAACGTTTACAAATGTATAGTAACAACATGGCAGATTATCATTTGATCATGGATTTGATACCATCATTAGCACGCCTATATTTCTTAAATATGATGGGAGAAACTCATTTTTCACCAGCACAATCGGTAAGATATTTTGAATATTTCTTAGTATTTTTATTTCATACTAAAAGTATTTGCTATTCCTATATAACAATACACAATTTCTAGGCAATTCTACTTGGCTTAGGTTTGCAACATAAAACCGTCGATAAATTAGCAGAAGAATTGAACCTACCATCTTCGCAGTTGCTCGGTCTATTCAATCGTGTAATACGTAAATCGATTCAATATTTCAACAGAGTCGCGGAAAAATACGTCGAGAGTACTATGTTGACCAAAGAATCAATTAACGAAGAAGTAAAATTAGATCCTCTAGGTGGACAAAGTTTACATGAGGAATTAGAAAACGCTGCTAAGGTTTGCACTTCGCAATTCGTAATTTATTTTCTAATTCCCACTTACGTAAAACATATATGAAAATAATATCTTTATGTTGTAGGAATTAAAAATAAAACAAAAAGCAGAATTAGAGAAACTGAAAAAAGAAAATTTGGAGCAATATGCTATCAAGGGATCGGAAACGGAATGGACTAGTGCACTTTCCGGCAAACACAGTAAAAATCTTATTTCTATAAAGACCGGCGAAAAAAGAGCATCAGGAGGAGATGATAGCATACAAGAATCTAAGAAAAAACACACAAAGAAGAAAAAGAGATATACATAACTTATGTATAATACGAAATAAATGATTGACAAGTTTATAAATAATTTTAAGAGTTTGATTGATAATAAATTTATTTTTATTACAAAAATTATAATTAGAAAAATATATAATTTAATTTAGGTTAAATAGATATAGATTTAATAGATATCACAGATTTTTTTCTTTATAAATGTATTTTGTGCTAAAAAATATTAAATATTAAAGTCTGTAAATGTAAAATTGTTTCTTGATTATGTTATTACTATTTCAGGTCAGTTCAAATCGAAAAAATTGTTTTCTATAATATATTTTACACACTGACAAATTAAATTCCTTTCATGCTGTATAGAACGTGAAAGTAATTTTTCTAATAATTTATTATGATATCTATGTAGAAATTTTTCATTTTTATTACTCATTAATATTCGATTTGGTTTGGGGTTTTGCTTATCTTGGCGTTTAGCGACAATATTTTGAGATTTGTCATTTGATTCATCACCCGCATTGATATAAGATTGCATATTCGAAGGCTTCTCATAAACTTGCATAGAATTTGTATTATCTGTTATTTTATCATCTTGAGTCTCTTTCATCTTTTTCGCCGGCACTTCTTCTGGACCTTCATCTAAAGACAAAATTAGTCTAATTGCTTTGTAAAAGAATATATGTACCGATATATACACACAGACACACACACACATATATATCGATAAAAAATTGACTTTTAGGTTTCAAAAGATTCTAGATATCCTTATATTAGAAAATATAAATAATGTAAAAGCTATATACACATACACATACACACACATATGTATTTGATTATATATTATAATAATAAGCATTAAGCGTTATTTACCATCTTCACTTTCATAATCTGCTACTAAAGTAGGCAATACAGGCGAAATGATTACAGATAAATTAGTGAACTCAGGTGCCGTTTGTGGTACATCATCTTCGTCTGAGATATTATCAATAACATTTTCACACAAATTTGTTTGTTTTATCTGTTCATCTAAGCAAACTGCGCTATCTTCTTCTTCCAAAACGGCTGTAGCAAAGAATTAAATTTATCTGATATCTTGTATATGATAAAATAATAGAAAAGAATTTGAAATCATTATTAGTAACTAATTATAGATTGTAATTAACTTAATATAACTTCACTTTTATGATTTAATATAGAATCGAAGAAGTATTAAATAATTTGAGAAATCTTAGACCTTCTTTTAGCGTTATAAAACAAATTATATTTATATAGCTGACAAATATAACTTACTTATCCCAGGAAACGGGCATAAACCTCTGTATGTTTCCTCTGTAAGGACACAAGTGTTGTTAGTTTCGTGTGTACGTCTTTTGCGAGGCTTACGTTTTTTCTCGCGCATCGACTTTTTTGTTTTCATGTGTACATTAGAATTCCGTTTGATTATTTCTCCCCGTTGTATCTTTTCCAACTCTTCCGCCTTGCGCAACTTTATGTTGTCCTCAGTGGGATACTTCCTGTTTTTTTCATTCAAAATACAATTTTTATTATGTTTGCTAATGCATTTACATTTTACTTACTATTAAACTTACTTTTTTCGCTCCATTATCCATTTCTCGATCTCTTCTGGTGTCGACAAATCCTTTATTCTCTGATACAAACCGCTACGATGTTGCATACTAATATGTTTTTCAACAAGCAAGGGATGCGCCGAAAACGTACAGCCATCAATCCCACAAAGCATGTGTGTGCTTCTGTGTTCGGAAAGAAGATTCTCGGATGGGAAATCTCTATCGCAGACCTCACAATAATGAGATGCGTCATCGTCATCAGAACTGATATAATTTTCATCTCTCTGATCATATGGCTCTTCATCAACTGGATACAGATGGGCCTAAAAGTCATCTTTTCTTTTTACACGAACATCTTGGTACAATCTTAATTGCTTGTGACATATCAACAATGTTGTATTTTATTCTTTAATCCTATGCTTTATGTATTATGATTGTAAAATTTCTACTATTCCATTTATCTTCAGTTATAAGCAAATATAATACCATAATCTTGTACTAAATCTTTACTATCATTACCTTTTTGTTAAGCGATAAATGATTATTGTGTATAACATCTGAATGGAATATTCAGCCGGGGTATTCAGAAATTTTATATAAATGTATAAGATCGTTTATATGCAAAGCACAGATCTTCCTTTCATTGTTTACTTCCTCTTACATTATTTAAACAATTATAAATTTGTGTATATCTTGTCGAAGCATTATATATATATTAATTAATTACTTTTACTCATAAAACATACAATAGTAATATACATAACACGTGCATTTACTTGTGACATTAAAAGCTTAATAATTGAGATTTTACAAATTATATAATAGAGTAAAATATAAAAATAATCGCAATTGTATTTTTCTCTATGTTAGAAGTCAATAACGTACGTCAATAATATACGTTAACGCATTTCTACCCACATTTCATACATTAGCATAAGACTTATGCATATGTCATAAATTTGTGTTAATCATTACTGTTTTGATATTTAGGTAAATTATTGAATTGCAAAAATCACAAAAAATTATTTTCATATTTCAGAACGATTGTTTTAACACGTCCAATTTCAATGATTTATAATGATAAAATGATGGGAGACACCAGAGAATTAGAACTTATAGAAATATGATTTATTCTTACAATATATATTTCAATTACAAATTCATTTTCTTTTGCGTGTCATTCTGTAATTTCAGGAAGTCATTTATGACATGAACAAGTATCTTAAATATGATACACACACACACACATATATATATATATACATACATATATATATATATATATAGCCATGATCATTTATAAAAGTTATTACTAATCTAACAGAGCCACAAGCTACGTCAGACTTTTTTGTACACATTAAAATACTCGTTTAATTATTTATAAATTCATCATCTATTTTCATGTCACACATCGTAACTCTGTTATTATTTCTTAAACTATTTTTTCTGTACATAGTATAGCTTGCGGCACTGTATACTGGCCATAGATATGAAGGGCTTTGAGAGAAAAATTTATTCACAAGCGGCCAGTTTTTAAATGTCTGATGAAAAATTATTACATCTAGTTAACTGTCATATTACTTTTACAAATTCTTATGTAATGAATTATATTCGACATTATACGTTTGTATGAGTAAATACATATCAATATATAAAAAAAGAGAGGAGGTAAATCATTAATTCTCACAAAGATGACTTAAGACTCTAAGATTATTGTGTTATTTTAACTAGCTGCTACTTTTCTCAACATTATCTTTATCAGTACGTTTTTTAAATAGCGTACACTTATGATGTAAATAATATATAAAAGATATCATGTGAATGCTATGTTGCAAAAATAATAATGAAAGGAAAATGAAGGTTAATATCTATATATCAAGATCATACAGAATTCATAAGTAACAATGGGATGAAAAATTTACTAGATAGCATCAAAACATAAAATCGTTCTGAAGTTTGAAAACAGATACTTGTGTTGTATATCATTCGAATTATATGACTCTTTAACAGGAGGAGTAGCCTCTTAAGCTTAAGACTGTGCCTGTTCGCTGGAAGGCTGCGTCTCCTCCGTTTGCTCCGTTTGTTCTGATTGTTCAGTTGAATTCTCAGTTTTCTGAACACCCTCGGATTCAACTGTATTATCATCTGTTTTCTGATCACCCTGTAAAATCAAAGGAAGCGATCAACGTTGAATGGAACAAACCGAACTTTCGTGGCACGACTACTATACGTTTTGCAGAATATATGTCTAGAATTAAAAAAACGTACATTTTATAATAATATATTTGCTATTAACTCATTCTCTCATCTATTAATTTATTACACACATTTTACATTGCCATCAAGAAAAAATAAAATATATAGTATACAATCTTTGTGATTGCTTGAAAAAGTATAAATCTGAGACAAATAGTAATATTTTACGACTCGTCAATAAATATATACGAATCACAGTCTTAATCTATGGTATGACCAAAACATTAAATTTGACTTAAATATTTTGTTATTTTATGTTATTTTTGTTATTTTGACATTTTAATATTAAAAGAAAAATAATTTGTTGCATGTTATAATCTGCCCTTGCATTTATTTAAATAATTAATCTCTTCATGTTCTTATCTAAAATAAGATATAAAAAAATATTATATTACTTCCTCCTAATTTTAAAAAGTATTCAATTAAAGTAAGTTTTATTTTTTACATACAATAAAGTAGTGTGCAAAGGATTATTGGGTAAATTATTCTCACCTACGTAATAATTTGCATTATACATATTTTAATTAACACACACATACAGATACACACATTTAATATCACATTTTAAAATAATAACGAACAAATTTATATTAAGCAATATGGATGAAGGATAAAAAGAAATATATCATAACATTAACATAATTATTACAATTATTAATTTCTTTTCTAAAAACTTTAACAATTTTAATAATAAAAATATAAGATCAAGAAAATATTAAATAATTTTCAGAGACAAAAAGAGGATACCTGTTCAGGATGTTTTGCAAAATATTCATTTTTTGCATCTCTTATCATCCTTGTTACTTTGTTTCGAAGATCCTTAAATTCTTCCCATTCTACTGCATCTTTGTTCTTTTTTGCCTTAGCATACAGTTTGTTCTTTCTTTGAATCTCATTACGAATTTCATCTGTCATCCATGGCTTTTTTAATTCTAATTCCTGGGTAATTACATTTCCAATAAGATTTAACTGCCAAACTAGTAAAACTAGCCTTAAAACTAGTAAAACAATTTTTTTTTAGAAATTTAGATCTGTATGATATTGTCATGTGTCTTAAAAAGAAAATTTAATCTTGTCATCAAAATCTAAATTTCAACTTATAAATTTCCAAATGTAACAAGAACATATTCTTAAAAAAGAAATGTTGCTCTTTTATAGCTTTCTTTGTATCAATATGAATAGACAGGATTGTTAAATCAAATACTCGGATAAATCTCAAGTACTCTTTTAAAATTTCCACCAAACTAACGTGATTCAAAGACGAAAGGAACTTTAGCAGTGCAATGCGAGGAAAAAATACGTACTTCAATCTTGACTTTCTTCGTGTTACCCATCGCCTTGCCTTTAGGATTTCCGTTACCCGCGCTGTACCTGGGTCTCATGGGCGGCATCATCTGTGGTGGTGGTGGCATTCGTCGGGGCCACGGTCGTATGGGAGGCCCGCGCGGTAAGCCGGAACCACGCGGTCCCATCGACGGCATGATGGGCGCCATGCTGCGCGCTCTGGGACCGCCGGGGAACCTCGGCAGCATTCCGTTGGGTCGAGACACCCCGCCAGCGGGTCTCGGTGGCAGCGGCAACAGCCTCTGCCGTGGCGGTCCACCCGGGCCGAACATCGGATTCAACGGCGCCGGTAGCAATCGCGGCGGCATACGCGGTGTTAACCTACCTACGAATCTGGGCGGCGGAAGCTGCCGCACACCGGCCGGCGGAAATCTGGGCCCCATGAGAGGACCTCTATTTAGTGGGCTCATTACCTCGCGACTTTTCTCCCGTTCCCGGAACAGAGTCTCTTTTTCTAACGAACAACTCCGCGTGTATTTAACTCCGAACTAACGTTCTCTTTACGATACGACCGCGAAACCTTCTCGGCCAACACGAGGTTATGAGACCGCGCGACACGCGTGCGAATCGCACCGACGCGAAGTTAGTCGGATTTTGCGACGTTCGAGAATTATTGGATCAGTTGGATCGCGTGTTGTTAAAGCGCGAACGAATACGACATCACACACGTTATTTCGAGACGCGGCACGCGAAACTGGAAAAATATTGCGTGAGCAACATGAAGATCAAGTACGATCGCGAATCTTCCACTTACTGCACTTAAGGCCATCGCACACAACTTCCATAACTGTAAGCATAAGACGTAAGAATTAGCCAATGAATGAGCATATAGACCAATGGAACCTTGACCTATACGCTCATTCATTGGCTAATTCTTACGTTACGTCTTATGCTTACAGTTATGGAAGTTGTGTGCGATGGCCTTTACTCCTTGTCGTCGCTTTCTCACGCAGATCGCATGATCGCAGATTCTTTTGTGCGATCGCAAATGCATCTGTAAGCCCGGGTTTACAATAGGTGTAGTAAGCCTACGTCGTAAAAAATTGACCAATCACAGTCGATTATTCTCCTCGTATTAGATTGTGATTGGTCAATTTTTTACAGCTTAAGGCTTACTGCCCCTATTGTAAACCCGGGTTAATTCTAGCATACCAGTGACGTATATACCTAGGTTGCATTCCAAAACGTCTTATTTAAGGAAAATTTTACTCAATCTCTATAGTATATGTAACGTAAGCTATAGAGTATTGAGTAAAATTTTCCTCAAAAAGATGTTTTGGAATGCAACCCTAGACCAAGCACTCTGCCTGCAGAGTAAAGCCGGAAGTTGGCAGTTTAAAACAGAGTGAGAACGTTGATTTGTCCCTAGTGCTTTCTCATTCTATCACATAAAAAAAATATGGCTGCTGTCAAGCTGTCAAGTCATATATGTAATACTACTATATTGCCAACACTGCTGAAAAGCTGACGAAATCATCACGGGACAGACATATATCAACCTCTCACTCCCACAATTCGTGTACTTTGACGCAAATGCGCATGCTCGCGTTGAGCCAGCTTAAGGGCTATCGCACACAAAATGCATAGCGTTGCATAAACATAACATAAAACCGCTGGACCAATAAACACCTAGAAAAAATTCGCCATATTGATTTACATAAGATGCGCATTGGTCTAGCGGTCTTATGTTATGCGTATGTTCTGTTATGCATTTCGTGTGCGATGGGCTTAACCCTAATAAAATCGTGTAATTCTTGATACTTCTGTCAAAGTATAGAATACTGTGATTTTATTACTTTTATTTGTTATAAAAAGTTATAAAAAGTGATAAAAAAATAATAATAATGGTGCGATCGTGCTACAAGTGTAAAAGTAAAAGGCAAACAGGGCAAGCTAAAAATATTTCTTTGCACAAGTAAATTTAATAATGAGACAATAATGAGATTAAGTATACACGATCGTTCACACACAATAATTAAATTATTATTATTAGATTTCCAAAGAAAGCAGAAATACAAAAAAAATTGATTAAAGTTTGCGGATTGCAAAAAACAGATGATGTATCTCGTTTTTTTTTATTTATACATTTTTTCTTATCATAATATTAATTCAATAAGTCGTATTATATAATAAACGCAACTTTTTTATATTACTTTCTGCCTTTACATATGCCTGTACGCATAGTTAGTAGACGCATGCGTTCAACGTTGAACGTTTGCGCATGTACAGTTCATGTACTTTGACACACATGCGCATGCGTACCGTATTTTCTATCTCGCTCCCTCAACGCTCATGCCGCTTATTGGGAAGATACGTGACTAGCAATATAGTAGTATTACATATATGTGTCAAGTGCTATAAAAGGTCAAGGGGAAAGGAGAAAGTGAGAAAGCACTAGGGACAAATCAACTTTCTCACTCTATTCTAAACTGCCATTTCCGGCTTCACTCACTGCTATGGCAGAAGTATAGGAATGCTTGGTCTAGGTATATACGTCATTGTAGCATACCAATTGTAGCATTAGAATAAAGTGAGAAAGTTGATTTGCCCCTAGTGCTTTCTCACTTTCTTCTTTCTGCTTGACCTTTTATAACATTTGACAGCTTGACAGCGGTCATATTCTTTTTACATGATAGAATGAGAAAGCACTAGGGGCAAATTCTCACTCTGTTTTAGGGCTATCGCACACAAAATGCATAGCGTAGCATAAACATAAGACCGCTGGACCAATAAACACCTAGAAAAAAGTCGCCATATTGATTTACGTAAGATGCGCATTGGTCCAGCGGTCTTATGTTATGTTTATGCAACGCTATGCATTTTGTGTGCGATAGCCCTTAAGGTGCGAATTCATTGCAGCGAGAAATCGCTGGCGACTTTCCCCCTCCATCCCAATCTCGTAGTAGCTGCTAGTAGCAGCGACAAATCGTCGAAGTTCGGCCTGTCCGAACTTCAAGCGACAAGTCGACACATCGTGACAAATGATAAAATATTATATTGCTAATATTAGAAAGTGGATGTAGAGCAAAAAGCGTCTCACGAAAAACGGCGGCATGGGCCCTCTCAGGCTTCTCTCTGTTAATAATAATAATGTATTTGCCTATTAATAATGTATTGCCTATTAATAATGATAAATTTATTTATTTTATTTATTTATTATTTGTTTGATTAATAATGTTAATATACAATATATAATGTTGCAAAGATAATAAATAATTTATACTTAGTTTAATAATTTATACTTAGTTTATGCTTAGATAATAAATAATTTACACTTAGTTTAAAATAAATAATATTACTAACAATAAGATATAAAAATATGTAAATCACTTATTTATGCCTATTATATTGCCACGGTACTGATCCTTCATTATAAAAGAATTCGCAAAATTCATTCAAATTCATTCTTTTTGTAATTCCGCTTCTTTTGCATTCTTTGCAACTCCAACATTACAGCAGTTGCTATCATTAACCGTCGCTTCCTGATTGCTCTTGCTACTGCTGTTCCTAAAATATTTGTACAAACAGCGGAATACATCTCGTTAGAACGTATTGTCACCTTCATTTTCATTTACAGCTGTTCACTTTAAAAAACAATACCTCTGAAAATATTAACATTTAGTCGCTAGCGATTTGTCGCCACATGAATATGTAGCGGGAGAAAAGCGACAGATACTTGTCGCTAGCGTCATTTCTCCCTCCACTTCTCCCAAGTCGCCAGCGATTTCTCGCTGCAATGAATTCGCACCTTTAAACTGCCAACTTCCAGCTTCACTCTACGGGCAGAATGCTTGATCTAGATATATACGTCATTGTAGCATACAAAAAACAGTAGGATGTGAATAGTAAGAGAATCGACCAATCATAACAGCGAATCTCAAAATGACAACCTACGATTTGCGAGAATTCTCGACTGTGATTGGTTGATTGGTTTACTGTGTAAGCCTTGTGTCCACGATACGAGAAATCAGTCCGAGATCTTGATCTGAGAAGTGTTCAGCCAATAAAATTGCCTCTATTCTATAAAAACTGCAAGTTGATTGGCTACATATTTCTCTTTAAAGGCCCGTCTACAATGGCAGTAAGCAGTAGAGAGTAAGGAGTAAGAAGTAAGGAGTACGAAATGGGATTTGCCCATTTCATTACTGCCGGTTTTTAATTTGTCAAATCTTACTTCTTACTCCTTACTCTCTACTGCTTACTGCCATTGTAGACGGGCTTTAAAGACGCTCGAACTTCGATTGTATCCATTTCCACCAATGTAGATTAAAGCCTGCGGCACACAATACTATTTTGTCTACTAGATTTCTTACGAGAGCCAATAAGGATGTAAAATTTAAATTAGGTGACTTAAAGCTTAATCCTAATTGGCTCTTGTAAGTAAATCAGTAGTGTGCCGTTAACTTAACCAATCACAGTCGATTGTTCTCCACACACTTTGACGATGTTTACAATCTTCATGCTTTAACGGTGTTTACAATGAGATTTTAAAGCGTAAAACTTAAGTTTTAAGCTGAAATTAGCCAGTCACAATTAAACGTAAAAAAAAATAATCTATAATTACATTATTAAAATTAATTTAAAATTATTTAAATTTCTGACTATATAATTTCTAATTGCTGTGCCTAATCTAACCTTGTCTTATTAAACAATAGAAAATTAGTCATTAGTAATTTACTTTATTAATTTCATTTAAAATTAATAATTCTGTCAAGAGGCACGGTAGTCTCGCGCCAAGTATACGTTTATAATGTACCGGGTAGAGTTTTAGGACGTACCTATACATCTATACAAGTTTGATAATATTCTCATAATGATGATGTGTAAATGTGGTCAAAGTCTTACAAATCTACAAACTCTAAATTCGTTATTCCAAATATTCATAACGTTTTTTCCGCGTGCACGGCTGTCCGAATGAGAACCGGTCGCAAATATCGTTCGAGACTCGCTTCTTCGAAATCGCATACACGCGCGGATGCGCAACGGATTAAGTTTGCGAACGCGCCGGTCGGGCGGGCGACGACGCCATTGGCCGGCGCATTTCCCACGCTTCCTATTGGCCGATTTTGCGCAACGCTCCCGATAACGTTCCGCCAGCTGGTGGTGTTACGTTTGTTTGAAATCAAACGGCAACCGTGACCCGTTGGTTGCCGAGTGCGCCTGATTTCCCGCAATCCCTGTCATGCACTGCCGGCTGTAGAAGTGACCGGGGGCATCAACGTTTCGTCGCAGCACGCGGAGAAACCGGGACGGACGCACGCGCTCCGTTGTTTATCGGCAGAGCCAGGTTTTTTTTTCTCACCCGGTGTTTCGTCCCGGCGGCGAAGGAGTTTCCCTCTAGTCTCGGTTACACGTCGACGTTGTCTCGATTTCTTCCGCGCGTGAGGGGTACCGTGAACGAGCCACAACGATAATGGCCACGATTAGGGTACACCAGGAGGATCAGGAGAACCGCGTCAACGCCGATCTGCGCGGTCGTGGCAAGGAGAACCTCGCCGCCGCCGCCGCCGCGGCTGCTGCCGTTGCTGCTGCGAACACACAAGCACAAGTGCTGCACCAAACGAAACGCGCCGTCCTTGGTGTCCTGCATAACAATTGCCCACGGAACGGAACGAAGCCTGTACGTAGAGCTGTTTCACGTTGACCATTTCGCGCCTTTGATTCCCGAAAAGAATCATCTACCCCGATGTGATCGCGTGAATGGATTGAGATATTAGTATCGAAGAAGTAGAGATTTACAAGTTACTATTTCGATGTTATTTTTCTCTGGTGGATTTCTTTGCTACAATCATGTAGATTAACCTGTTAATCGTAATGTCCAAAGATACACATTCAGGCTACATTTATTTTAAGCCATTGTTAATCTTCAGGTTTTGTTAGGTTTTTTTAATTGTAACTTAAAAGCGAGTTGAAAATTGTAGCTTAAAAGCGTGTTGACTCCAAACAGGAGAAACCATAAAAAAAATCTTTAATCCATCCTAATATTTATCAATTTATTCTTGATGTACTATAACGTCTGGTCTATTAGTCAAGTACTAATTTAAAAAAAATTGTTTCAAGAAGCAGAAGGTAATAATAGGGAAATTGGTATACCTGTGAGATACATTGCTATCATTCATAAATAGTGTGACTAATGAAAAAATTAACTTCTTTCTTACTGTTTACTATATACTTGATTATTATTTTGGAGTTGAATGTTGCATTGAACATTTGTTATTGCTGAATGATTTGCAATGTAAAGTTAAGTGTTAAAACTCGTATGTATTGTAGAGTAATCTGTCTTTTCTTTTTAGCAGGAGATTTACAAGGATGAGAAGTATGTTAAAGTAAAACCATTTGTACCTACGCAATCCGAGTCTTTTAAAATTTATGAGGAGGACTTGTACAAGAAGGAGGAACCAGCCTTCAAAATTTATGAGGATAAGTTGGAAGAAGAGACGTCTGTTGTGCTTAGAAACTCAAAGGAGAAAAAGGAGGTGAAAGCTGTGCAAGAAACAATTGCAAAGTCTGACAGGGAACAGCCAAGATTAGAAATAAGCACTGTAAACAGCACCTCTACTTATGTATTTTCTAGTAAGATTGAAGAAGTCTATAAGCAGGATGATGTTTTATCAAAGGACAGTCCCATGTCTGTGGGAATGTCGTTGGAGAAGTCTCTTACATATAGTAGTTCTTCCAACGATGAATATAGAACCAGAAGGGAATGTAATAAGGAATTGAGAACTAATTTCTTTGATGTAGATGAATACAGGGCTGATATATACAATTATTTACGAGTATCAGAGGTATAAGCTCATTTTCATTCTACACATTAATTTACGTAAATTAATATTAAGGTAAATTAAGAATTGAAATAATGGGATTTAATTGAAGGTTAATAATTCTTAAACTAAATATTTTGCTAAGAATTGGATAAAAGATAATGAAATTAACAACAAGAAAAGTTTCTGAAAGTTTTAACACGATATGGAATTTGACGTTTTTTTAATCTCTAATAATTAGTAAGATACGTGATTATGAATTGATTACGTATTGAGTCGGTTTTGCCATTTTTAGTGATTAGGTAACAATTAAATTAAAATGGTCACACACTTTTCTGCGAAAAGTAAATAAATAACTTCATAATTTTCTAAAGACACGTTATATCTTTTGAAGAAATCCAAGTAAATCTTGGATTGATCTAATACCAATGATCAGTTTATTATATGATCTAAATTAAAATAAACTGTCATAACTTAAGCTTAACTAAGCAAAACAAAAAGTGGAGTCACCATCCATCAATCTCGAGAATGCGAGAACAAGTATTGAAGGTAAAAATATTGAGAAGTAACCTAATTTGTAATGTAAAGGATGTTATTATAGTTGAGACAATGAAACACTTAAAAGATAGTGGTAACTCAAGACCATCTTGATTTAATTACTAAAGTTAATTACTGTTAATGTAAAATTAAGTTGAACTCTGAAAACCGTTCTTTGTCGATTGTTAAATATTTTGCGTTATGAAAGAAGTAATATTAATTCTATGTGAGAAAGAAAAATCTCGGAAGTTTCTTTTCTTTATTTCAATATTAAAATTTTTATTTAATTTCATACTAAAAGTTTTTATCTAATTTTTCTTTTTTCAGTCTTTGCATAGACCAAAGCCTGGTTACATGAAGAAACAACCTGATATTACGTATTCAATGAGATCTATATTGATAGATTGGTTGGTAGAGGTAGCTGAAGAATATCGATTACAAGACGAGACGCTGTACTTGTCTGTTTCGTATATAGATCGCTTTTTATCGTACATGAGTGTTGTAAGATCAAAATTACAACTCGTTGGGACTGCCGCTATGTTTATCGCGGCGTGAGTTTATTTTGAATGCTTATACTTTGAGAAATATCTAATAAGACAAATCTATTAAAATTAAACTGTCCGATACTTCAATTTTTGAAAATTCTTATTTTATTAATATGTAATATGCATATACCTTTAATAGGAAATACGAAGAGATTTATCCGCCTGATGTAGGAGAATTTGTATATATCACAGATGATACGTATTCAAAGACACAAGTCATAAAAATGGAAAATTTAATATTGAGGATTTTGTCGTTCGATTTAACTGTACCCACGCACTTCACATTCCTTATGGAATATTGTATCAGCAACAACCTATCAGACAAGATTAAATTTTTGGCGATGGTAAATTTTAATAAATATAAGCAATTCTCAAATATATTTTCTGAATTTAATTTTTTTTCTTCTCCTTTTTTTAACTTGTAATATGTTTTATGTGTTGTTTCAGTACTTGTGCGAGTTATCGATGCTCGAAGGAGATCCATACTTACAATATTTGCCCAGTCAATTGGCTGCGTCCGCGGTAGCATTAGCACGGCATACGTTACATGAAGAGATCTGGCCACACGAATTGGAACTGTCAACCGGATATGACTTGAAGACTCTGAAGGAATGTATTGCGTACTTGAGTAGGACCTTCTCTAATGCCCCCAACATCCAACAAACAGCGATACAGGAGAAGTACAAAAGCAGCAAGTAAATAGAAATATTAAATTTTATACATATAATATAATAAAGTAGATTATATGATACGTAACATAATTACGACATGATCTAATGACATAAGTATTTAATTATATGCATGAACAGTAAAATATGTATTTTTCTTTTTTCATCGTGTAATCTTACATCTCTTTTTGAATAGATTATGGAATGTTTGAAGATTTTAACGAAACAATCTTTCCGTAGGTACGGTCATGTATCTTTGCTGTTGCCTCGTAGTACCGAGGCGGTATCGTGCGAAGATGAAGATGAAGAGGAAAGTGCTTAGTAAAGAATATTGTCAGACCCAGGATTAAAATACTTTTTTTCTGTGTTTAAATTGATAATTGAATAACGAACCTCCCACATAACAGCCTTACATATATTGAAAATGAAGGAGGGGATCAGGACAAGACTGACCTGCCATTCCTACAAAACAAATAAAAGGAAAGCGTACGGTTTATTTCTTTCTGTTAGTTCGTTACAGTTTGGTCGGTATATTTTGCGAGAGCAAAATGGTACCTGGCTCTCCTACCTTCATCGCACATTATTTTGTTTTCATCTTCATATTCTTAAGTCATGGCCTAAAAATTTTAATAGTTATTTTAAAGTTTCATCATATTAAATACATGAAACTCTAGAAAAAAAAGAAATAGTCAGATAATACATTATCTAGAAATTGTATTTTTATAAGTATTTTTTAGAGGATTGTTAAAACAACAAACGCTTTTGCCGCGATACCTGCAAACGGCTAAAAATTCGATTGCAAGTAAACCGCTCCAATAATAAGAATCTATAAGCAAAGCGATTTTGTATTTATTATTATCGTTTTACCGTTAGGTGCACACCAAATAACGATAAAAACGACGATATTCTATTTGGGATGATATTTCCGCGAAATTAATTTGCAATTATTTCGATCAATTTTTCAGAGTCCTTGTACAGTTATTTATTTACAACATTCTAGGTACCATAATTAATATCAAATGCGTAGTTTGTTTTATTAGAAGTAAGGTATCTTTTATATATATATATCCCTGTATTACGTTATATACAAGAATATTAGATTATACGCTGTGCAAAATTACATTGTCAATTTTCCTCTGGCACAAATCGTTTTTGAGTGTCTCTACAAGAACGTACGTGCTATTTTTACATCCAATTATTTATAATGCATGAATGTAATCGCACATTTGCAGTAATTAATACATTCGTTTCGATAACGCATACTTTTTCGACCGTATTGACGTGCAATATTGCACAGCACAATTGCCGCATTTTATAACACAACGCAAAATACCTAAGTGTTCATTAAATCTAACATGCATGAGAGTATGTTCATATGAAATTTTAAATACAGATATTAAAAAATGTTATGGATCATATACCGTTACATGTTCAGTTTTATGTTAATTATAAATTATATCTGCTCCACAATTTAATATTTAGTTGACGTGGCATAAGGAAAAACTAGAATTTTCCAATGTTGAACTGAAAAAGTATAAGTGACTTCTGAGATAGGTCAAGATACAGAATAAAATTTATTGCTTTATATATATATATACATATCGACATCGAAAATTACAAATAAGTACGCAAAAAGTGGCATTGAATTTTGAAAGATGTTTCATAAGGATAAAATTAAATTTCGAAAAGTAGTCACTGGGAAAGATCTGGTTTTAAAACAAGATTTTTCTTTAATTCGAAAATTGAAAACGTGAATAGTTTTCATACTATATTTTCAAATATATTTCTGACATATTGCGTTTCATACCACGTTGAAGTATAAAATATTCAGAGCCATTTTGATGTAATACAAAAATTGTTGTATCAAATGTTTCCGTGATGAATTTATAAATGAAAGCATGAATATACCAATTGTAAATAATACCAAAAATTCATTCTTTTTATGGAAGTTTTGGAAGGAATACTTTATAAGGGAATAAAAAGGAAGAATAAAACACTAGCACAATTTTTTCTCCACTTTTGTATTAAAAATGCTTCAACAGTACCCAAAAATTTATTCATAGAGCAACGTGCGTTTCTCAGAAAAGAATTCAACCTCTCGGCGCATATAAACGTAACAAGTATAAAATGAAGCAATTAAAAATTGATAATAATTAGTGTTCGAGAACGAGAGCAATTATCATATACTTATGATTAGACCTTATAGCACAGGAATATGAGGCGCACATTCTACTCATCGTCAACGGCGAGTATAAGGAAGGTGTGGTACGTATAATTTCTTTTTAAATTTTTTTTTGTATCACTGGTATGTTGAAGAGTTTCTATGCATGATCTGGAATAGGAGATATGATATGATTAGATGATTGACACGAAGAACAGGGATTACATTTGGAGCCACAAGGTGCAGGATTATCTAGGCAGTTATCGGTCAGAAGTGTCGTTAGTGTGTTGTTGCATACTGTAACGCACGAACGATTGATTTTCTTTTTTCATTACATCGCAATTAATTCTACTGTTGTTTACACTCATTGGGATCATCGCCTTGTTTCCCACCTGAAGGCGCGTTAGCAGGAGAGGAGGCCTCTTCTTCCTCATCCTCTTCATCCTCATCATCATCTCCTTCTTCCTCATCCTCATAATCCTCGTCTTCATCATCTAAACCTTCGCCTAAAATTATAGTCTTATGAAGAAAAATATTCGAAAATACACACGATTATTCTGATTTTAGATATACCTCGAAATTATGACTTTTTATCAACTTTATATACCACATGTTTAGTTTTTTAAATGTTGAATAAGAATGTTACGTCGCATTCATTATATTATAGAATATATAATAATATTCATATAGAATATTGTAATAATATTTACGAATATTACCTGTATAGTAGAGTACAGCTCTAGGAACTATGCGTTCTCTAATATAATGGCCTAATTCGAAATCACGGGTTAGTAGAGCTTGAGTATCATCATCCATATCAGCTTCCGAGTCTTCTGGCACTGAAAATGTTTGCATCAAAATTAAATTATGGACCAAGTTAATCGGCTTGTAATTTTATTATGCTTGGGGAACTAAAAGGTACATAAAATATTAATTACCAATTGGTGGACTGAAGAAATTAAAGAAGGAATCATTTTGAACCGTTTTTGTTACAGTACGCATTGATCCTCGGGATTTATGTTTTTGATTCTTCTTAATAGTTTTTATCGTAACATTCTTGCCTTTTTTCCAATCGATCACGCAGCCCTGCAAAAAAAATTCTTGCTTTTTAGTATCCTAATTACTTAAAAATTCTTGAAGATCAAATAAAAGCTTTACTTTGCATTTATATATCTCTGGCCCTTCAAAACTAAACGGATCATTCTTGTCTGGAGTACATTTCATGATGTATTCTTTAGTGAGCACTGAATTAGAAAAATATTCGTTGGGCGTGAAATAGAACTCGAGGACAAATCCCTAAAAATAATATTAATTTGAATCAAGCTTTTTTCTAATTATTAATTATATCGCTTCGTTCTGTAACTCACCATTGGATTTGATGGCAGAAATTTTACTTTAATATCATGTAGATGTTTCAAGATTGGCTCGTCATGTTCCTGAACCATTTCGGATAATGTACTTACATTCTTAAATATTGTTAGCCAGAAATCTGGGATGCCTTTAGTATCATCTTCGTTCTCTGTCGCTCTAAAATCATATTATACAAATTATTAATTTGCAACAATTAATCATATGTCTAAAATAAATCTAATCTTAATGTCTTATATGTTACATATTAATAATTTAAAAAAAAAACATACTCATCCTTTATCTCTCCAGTACCCTCGACCTTTGCCTTCTCTTTCATATAATTACTTAGGGTTTCTTCATCATCATCACTGTCCCAAATGCATTGTTCATCGGTTGGCTCATAAGCGCCCGATACTATCTCACTCCGCTTCTGGTACATAGGCGCACACATTTTGTAGTAGTTACATTCCAAGGCATGGACCTCCTCGTAAAATTTAGCTTCAATATTAGTAGTGACAAGCTGTAGTTGTTTCAGTGCTTTGATCCTGCGATTGACGGAAGGAGGAAGAGACTGCATTTGCTAAAAATATAATTTATGCACTTGTGAAATTTCACTACAATAAAATGTTACAATTTAATATTTTATATTTTATTAAACTTTTTTTAAATTTTGTATTTTGACTTTAATAATAAATTATTGATTGTGAGAGTTATGCAAGTCAATCTTCATATGAATCGGTGATAAAAAAAAACAGTTATTTATAACAAAATTCGATTTAAATCAGCAAACTATGAATGACATCCACAATTGCAAGATGCGTAACAAACATGATGTATCATTCAGTCAAAAATGGTCAGTTAAATGGGATGTAAAAGCAAACAAGCATCAAAGCATGCGATTCAGAAAGATTTTTGCAATACCATTGTAAAATAACGTGCGCGCGTGCGCAAATTTCAATTTATATAATTCGAAGATATATAATGTATATATAATTTCGCCGAGTGAAAACGGGAAATAATATTGCAATACCTCTAATCCTGGTGCAGTAATACCGTCTCGAAGAGCAGCTAACACATCAGTTCTACGTAAAATTTTGCGATGGTTATCATCTTCATCTTCGACGGATTCTGTACCGCTAATAATGGCGGCGCGTTCCGGATCGGTTGTCATATTACTACAATTCAAATTCATCGCTATCAATTCTCTACCTTTAACCAGCTATCTGTATTAATCTAAAGAGTCTCTTAGCGTTCAACTTTGAAAGCCATGAGCTTGGTATCGTCGGACCCTCTTCAATCTGCTCGAATTTTACGTAGACTGAGAATCTTACATATGTATCTCATGTATCTCACACTTGTACAGTAATTCCGTTTGGCTCGATCACTGAAGCAGTGCTAACATTTATGCGAATGTACATTACTAGGTATATGATCAAAAAGAAAAGACGAGCGACTAATTTTAAGGCAGGTCTCTATTACTTCACAACGTAATTCAATCCAATTCAAGAATTAACCCAGCAAACACCAACTAACATCAAGTAACATAACATCATATTATAATTTCCCATTCAACAATGTGATGTAATACACACTTTATACTGCATTTGTTCTTAAGTGGGAAATTATAACATTGATGTAATGTTATTGTTAGTTGGAGTTTGGTAGGGAATAGATAAAGAAGCGTGTAAGTAGCTCAATTACTTTGTATAAATACATATATATACAAGTATATATATATATATATATATATATATATATATACATATATACATATATATATGTGTATATATTGTATTATATTAAATAAAAACAGAAGATCTATTTCTAAGCAACATAAGTTCAATATCAATCACAAGGGGGAACTCGATGGAAAAAAATATTGTTTTATATTCCTAATAGGGAACAAGTTATCCCATGTTACTTGAGGGATAAAACCCTTGGTGAAAGAGACTGTTTTGATCCTCCGTTAGTCGCTATTTTATGAATGGTCACAACGTATCTCACAGATGTATAAATTTTCCTATTATTTTTGTCTGCTTCTGAAAACAATATTTCTTTTATTAGCTAACTTGGCTAATAGACCAGGCACTAAATTAAATTTTAAAAAACATAGCAAATTGACAAGAATTAGAATGAGTAGAAAAACTTAAAAACAGTGGGTCAATGACGGCTCAAGATAGGTGCTGTAGCCTGAATTTGTATCTATTGAATACTGCAACTAACAGAGGGTTAACAACAGTCAAACAACCATAAGGTATCCAGCAAATATCAACCAACAGTAACTTTACATCAATTTTATAATTTCCTACTCAACAATATACAACACATATTGTACGTAACAGTTACATTGTCGAGTAGGAAACTACAATATTGATGTAACGTTAACTGGTGTTTGCTGAATAAACTTCAGATAAACTTAGATCAGTTAAATCTCTCAAACACGACACAACAGCGTGCAGCACGATGCTTGCGATGCGTGTTAAGAATTTTATGTACCACAGAGAGATTTTCGTACGGAGAGGACAAGATTGCGTGAGAAAAATTACAGAGCTTCGGTGCGGTAACGTAAAAACAGCGCGCCGGACACGCGGGATACGAGACGCACGTCGAGGGACGAGGGGAAATCCCCGCGGGTTTCGCGAATTTCGAGATGCCACGTGCCAGGAAACGCGGTCTAACTTTCGCGTTATCTACTCGGAGGCGCGAGCCTGAGATCGCAAGGTTATTCTCCGGAGCGTCGGTCGCGAGGAAGAGCGAGGGGACGGACTGCAACGCGCGTTGCGAGAGCGTCGGCGAGGAACGAGACTGCGCCGCGGAATGACATTGAGAGGACGAGCTCGAGGTTCGCCGAGATTCGCATCTCGTGATGCTTCGCTTCGCGGCGGGGAGTTCGGCCGGGCCAACTCGGAGGACACGCGCACGTGGCACGGGGACGAAGAAATCGTCCGGTAAAACCGGAGCGCGAGAGACGTGGAGGAGGACGTGAGGGGACAAAGTGCGCGCGCGAGAAAATACACGTCACGGCGAGGTACGTCGTGTCGCGCGACGTGGTGTGTCGAGAATTTCTTCGACGCCGCGGGGATTCCGAGGCGGATTCCGCTTATCGAGTCGTACCTTCGAATCACGGAGCCGAGATCCGTTAGAGAGAGGTTGAAAACCAAACCTGACCAGAACCAGGGAACGAACAACGGACCACGGCGAACCGGTCGCTGCTCCTTGACGGTTGGACCGCGGGTAAGCGCGCGACACAAAGAGGGATGAACGGAGGTTGTGAATTGCGACCAATCGCAAACTCTCGAGCGGGTCGAAGCGCGGGAATCGCCGCGGTCCGTTCTCGCGCAGCTGCGTTGCGCTTTTTTTTGCACTCGAAACCGACTCTAGTGAAATTACGTCCATCTTCTATCAATGGGTGCGTTCAGCAGACTCAACAGTTGAGTAATTCTTTTTAATGCGTCAACATAATTGGTCTAAATTTCGGGATCTAACAGAAAGGACCAATAATCACTGATCGCTCACTGATCTGCTCTGCTGCTGAACGCAGCCATTGTTGATCAAGTTTAATCTCGATTTTTATCTTATTCTATATACCTACTTTTTATCTTATTCTAGTTTCAATTTCCATTTCTATCAACGTAGATTAACTTTAATCTCGGATTAACCAATCTTTTGCTAATTCTTTTGTTGATTCTAAGGAAAAAACAAAAAATAAATTAAATCGAGATTAATTAACCTAAGTTAGTGGAAAATGGATATAAATCTTCCATTATTATAAGAACATTAGAAAAGAAAATAATGAAATGTATTACATAAATTAAAAATAAAAAATAAAAAATATTAAGAAACATAAAGTATCAGACTACAGATTAAAGCGGGGAGCACAGACCATTGCATAACGCATAACACATATGCATAAGAAATCTGATTGGTCCGTTAGCATGTGCATAAGGAATTCGACCAATCGAATTTCTTATGCATATGTATTATGCATTATGCAAAAGTCTGTGTTTCCCGCTTAAGAATGAAATTAAGCCCGTGGCACACGATGCTTGTTTGCCTGCTGGATTGCTAGCTAGTCACTCTGCTGATCTGCTGCATCCTGATTGGCTATCACAACGAGAAAGCACAAATCCACGCGAGAAAAATAGCACCTGACCTATCACGGAAATCCAGCAGATCAATCAGCAAGCAAAAAAGCATCGTGTGTCATGGGCTTTAGATTGAAATTTGATCAGGGCAAAGTTCTAAACTAAACTTTAAATTAGTTTTCTTTATTTTGATTGGTCACATTTCAATCCAATCCCAATCTTAAACTTGCGGCACACGATATGATTTTCCGTACTGGATTGCTTACGAGAGCCAATTAGAATTAAGCTTTAAGTCTCTTGATCTAAAATTCTGCATTCTTATTGACTTTTATAAGCAAACCAGTACAAAAAATCATGTGCCGCAGGCTTTAATTTCTGGTCTAAAGAAAACTTCCCTTAAAATTTGTATTAAGCCTGCGGTACACAATACGATTTTCCTGGTTTGCTTACGAGAGCAAATAAGGACACAGAATTTTAAATCAAGTGACTTAAAGCTTAATCCTAATTGGCTCTCGTAAGCAATCCAGTACAAAAAATCGTACAGTGTGCCGAAGGCTTTAATCTTTAGTCTAAAGCCTGCGGCACACAGTACGATTTTGTCTACTAAATTTTTTACAGAAGCTAATTAGGATTAAACTTAAATCTAATCTATAATTCTGCATCTTTGTTTTTGTAAGAAATCTAGTAGGCAAGATAGTATCGTGTGCCGTTGGCTTAAGATTAAGACTAGATTGAAATTTGATTAATTAGAGCAAAGTTTACTAAGCTCGAGCTTAATTTTCTTTATTCTGATTGACCAAATTTCAATCTTAATCTCTAGTTTGATACGGGCTTTAGGCAACATTTGAAACATCGAATCCAATCAAAAAATATTTAAAAAAATAAAAAATATCGAAAAAATTTACGCAACTCCTTTTATATTCCACTTCGAAACTTGTAATTTTCAAGAGAACATTTTTTAAAAATAGCCTAGTTTACATCGTGCACTTGATCGCGTATCAAATAGTAAATAACTAGCACATTTATTCAGCTATTGGCTGATCCACGCAAATACACTACTTGATTTCGCGTAATGCGTAAATAATATAACCAATTGGAGATCAGAATTTCTGGGTTTGTTCGCGTCGCAATACCCCAATATGCTCCTACTCACTCCAATCTATAGTATACGTAACGTAATACTATAGTTTGGAGCATATTGGAGCGAGTAGGAGCATGTTGGGGCAAGCGACGCGAACAAACCTTCTGTTGTAATGTTAACTTTCTGTTCTACACTGTTTTGCGATTGGTTCTCACAAATTACGCGTCTTGAAAAATACGCGCCATGTGACGGCACTTTAGAAACAGCCAATCACACACTCAATTCATTATGCGGAATAGCTCTGATTGGTTGTTTCTATAACGGACGCTCTATCCTGCATGACGCATCACGTACCATGTGACTGCACCTTAAATGAAAACGATTCGAGCCTAGGAATTTCGGAATTCAAATGATCTGAGCCTAGGGACTTCAGAATTCACCGTCCGGTGCGACGTCTACGATCAATCTCAAGCCGTGACATTAGCATGAAAATAACGTAATCTCTCGCGCGGCGTAGCATTTACGTTCGTGGTTATGTCTCGCGACGAGGTCCGAGACCCAGGTGGCCGTGATTACATTTTTTTTCCTCCCTCAGTCCGCAACAAGAGCTGCCGTTGTCACGGTCGTTTCTGCTCGCTAGTTAAATCTACTCTCCCTTCCTTCATTTCTCACTCCCTTCGCTTTTTCACTCTCCCCCTCCCCCACTGAGCTATTTTCGTGCCGTGCGTGTTTTTCGGGAGACGGGTACCCGGGAACAGTGAAATATGTATGTGCTCGCGACTCGATAACGATCGGCCGCGAAATATGTCAGCGGGCACCACGGATCCGAACGAGATTGTCACGCACGCGGAACACACTCACGATGACTACCTCGTCGGCGGCGTTGATCGCGTCGATCTGTCGGACCTGCAGCTCGACGACGACGACGATTGGTGGGTGTCGCACGTTCATCGGTGGCCCTTTAATCGGTCCCTGTCGGAACACGTTCGTTGTGTTTACCTTCGTTTCTCCCTTTACTCAATTTTTTACTTTTTCCTGGGAAAAGAATGGAAGTATTAGAATATAACGAGCAAATGCGCACATACACACAACTCACACACACAAAATATGTACAAAATAAATAACTGATTAAAATTTTCTTGTGGAGAGCATGTGCTGTTTATAAAGGAATAGTCAATGCATCAATTTGATTTCCTAGCAATTAATAGTAACATCAATGTTATAATTTTGAATTCAACAATATAAATGCGCAATATAACATGTATTATGTCACAATTACATTGTTGAGTGGGAAATTATAACATTGATGAAATTATAACATTGTGTTATTATTCTCAGTTGGTGTTTACCAGATTCTTTTATCTCTCTTTATGTGATTTTATATTTGTTACTCTTGAGTTGATCTTAATTATATTTAAGAACTGTCTATATTTAGTCTAGTTATTGTAATATATTATAATATATTATTATAACATATTATAATATATCTAGTTTATAATAATATTAATTTGAGATACAGAAAACAAACAAAACATTTTTATATTCTATACTAATTTGATAAATTATATAAGTATTCTTTTATTGATTTAAAGTTAATAAGTTTACATGAATTAATTTTTAATTTTGATTTATTTCTGTTTAGGCTGTACATGCCTTCACAATGCTCAACCGAATCTACAATTCAGGATCTATATGCCTGGCTGAAAACAGAACCGAAATTGGATGTTCGAAGTACAAAGCATGATAATATTGCACTAATTTATCCGCTAAATATTCTCAGCTTTATTTATAATCTTATAATCCAAGTATTGCTTACTATTGCCACTAAATTTAATATGTATCTAGATAACAAGAAATGCATCGACACTAGAACATTTACAAGACCTAAGAAACGATCGGCTCGAATGAGCTTTGAATCGATTTTCGAAGGATTACCACCTTTTACAACGGATATACAGAAGCAAGATATGGATGTTACGCACATAAAAAATGTAAGTTGTTCCCCTATTTTTCTAGATGTAGATATTAATTAGTATAATGATTGATTAGAATTGATTGAAATGGATTTCGTAGTTAAAGTAAATAGACTTATTTATATAAATAATAAATTATAAAATTATAAAATAAATTATAAAATAATGTTTTACACTAGCTATGAATTATTAAGATCTGAAAGACATTACTAAAATGTGTAAAATTTTATGTCATTACCTAGGTGGAAAAATGTTTACCTGCAACAATTGGGGATCAAGACTTTGTGCCACCGATCCTGAAGCCATTCAACAGAACAACTATGAACGTCTTATCTGATGAAAACTCTGCAATGTCGGGCCAGGAAAGTATGGAAGCTTTTCTGAATATGTCGCAGTCTAAAGGAATAGATTCATTTATAAATTTGGGCGAACCCGAGTTCAACGATTTATTGATGAATGTGTCGCAGCCTTCCATTTTGGGTACATCTGTTATCTCGTCTATAAACGAGTCCATATTCATTAGAAACGACACGACACAAGTGATAAATAAGAACATAGCTCAAAGTAATAGCGATATGGCAGGAGGCTCAAACTCCGGTAATGTTAACGAAACATTCGTGATGCAAAGCGCTGACAATACGATTACGTTGGACGAGACGTATCGCACAAATACTCCAAGCAACACCAGCAAAGATTTTTTTCACTCGGATAAAGGTTTGAACGAAACGTATGACGCTGAAGTTCCTAGTGGAACCTCAGCATCAAGATTAAGTCTTGACAAACGACAGATAGTTACAGTGTCTTCCACTTTTGTCGAACCTAACGCTAATGCTACCTTTGTGCAATCGCAAAATGAAGCGAGTAGTGGCGTTAATACCACATATCTGTCTTTAGCAAAAGGCGCCGAGAGACCGAACTCGCCACCTATGTCGATTGTTAACGAGACATACATACCTACGATGCGCGGAAATAAAGCGGATTTGAATGTCACATGTAACGTTCTGTCGGATGAAACCAAATCTGTGCTTCTCACACACGAGACACACACGAAGGAAAACACTTTAGATGTATCTTTCAAAGTGCCTATCTATAACCAATCCACACCAATGAACCCAAACATGCCGGACGCAACATCGAAATTTGCTACGAAATATCTGGACCAGCCGCAGCCAATTGTGTATCCCACATTAAAAGTTCCCACGTCGTTGAGGAGAGAACTACTGGCAGAGATTCAACGAAGCGGCGAGCGCAAGCTGGACTCAACGTACAATCATATCCCTAGCGATCATCTCGATTTGAAAGATACTAAAGAGAATGTAGTCTGTAACGAGGATGAAATTAACGTTTTTCCGACTAACAGATACCACACGTACAAGAAAATGGCATTTACTGCCAATCAATATACAAGCCAGAACGAAACAGCTGTAACCGCTCAAAAGGAATTGCCAGTGGACCAACGTAAATTTTATACTTTCACAAAGAAGAGCAACCCCATCGATAGAACTGATAATACTAGTGAGAACATCAGGACGCGTCCAAATATGGATAGCACGTTTTGCAAACCTATTCTTTCGAAGGCGCAACAGAAGAGAAATATACCAAGGACATTGTCAAAGTTACCGCAGTTCCTGCAGAAGTCCAATCCCAATCTTGTATCGAGTTCGTTGAAACATGCCGGCGATGTGCCCCTTGGTCACACGGGTATGTCTAGTATAGGATACATCAAGGGCTCGCAACCCAATATCATGCAGAACGTTGCGGAGAAGTCGCAACTGCCGAGTAGGTTGCATTCGTATGGCAAGATAAAGAGCGGCTCCGAGCAACGATTGCTCGAGGCTCACATAAATACAAATCAATTTCCAATGAAGGGCGTGATTGCCGGCTCGACGGAGAGTATAGAGAGTACCCATAGCGTTCACAGCGCTCCCGATCTAGATGACAGACTTAGTACGTGCTCTGACAGCAGTAGTCATTCGTACAAACAAACAATGAATGTCGAGCAATTACATAAACTAGTGCAAATGCAGGAAGAGAGTAAGCACGAAGTTATTATTTAGAAAATATAGATAATTATAAAACTGATTTTGAATTTTGAATTAAAAATATCGTTGAGAAATTATTAATTCTAAATTTGTATCTTCAGGTTTAAAGCAAGACTCTGCGCTCAAACCGAACAGACAAGTTCTGGAGAATACGTGGGTTGAAGTAAAAACGGATTTGCCTTCCCCGATTCTGAAAAACGGTGAACTTTGCGTGATTGACAAACATTTAGTAAATATTGACTTAAGTATGAAATGTAGCTCTCCGCTAATCAGTCCCACTGGATCTAGTCATGCATTAAATAACGATGGTAATTAATTTTGGAATTAAAATATGATAAATTTAATTTAAAGTAATAAAATCAATAAATAAAATATATCTTTTACTTATAAGGAAATGCCGAAGGTAACATAGTAAAGACCAAGGATGAAATTGTGGGTGAAAAGACAGAGGTATGTATTATTTTGAAATCAAAATTTCAATATTTTTTATCGATGACTAATCAAACTTATGCATTGCGATATACAATTCTACGCGTTTGTTACTTAGAAGTAAATTATTACATATCAAATATGTAACAATTTTATAAATTCATTGACTTGCAGAGTTCGAATCAAGTAGTGCCTAAAATTGAGAATAAAACTCGATTGAGACCGCCAACTAATTGGAATACCGGAAGCAAGCCAGCTACTGTGATAAGCGGAATTCCTAGACCTGCGTCGCGAATACCGGCTCCCAGATTTGTACGGCCGAACGCGAAGACCACTCAAGCCGATTTAAGAAGAGGATGTACATGAAATTCTGAACGGTAAAAATATGCAAAGGAAAATAGACTTTTACAAATATTTAATTTAACTAAAGCTAGCCGCACACGATACACTTTTTTTGCCTGTTGGATTGTTTGCTAATTGAATTTCTGAACCAGCAAGCAATCCAACAGACAAAAAAGTAGCGTGTGTCGCTGGCTTTATATGATTAAAATAACGGGAATATTTTCGGTCTATTACATAGTAAATGATAAATATGATTTCTCAAAGCTGATAAAAATTCAGTATTATTGAGCTTCCAAGTTGGATTATTATTATTAATATCTGCGTGTTGTTTGTTTGTATTTAATTTGTAAGATTAATAATATGAAGTATCATCTCACGTTATTACTCCTATTTAATACGTGTATTTTTTACGATTTGGAGCATAATTGTCTTGCTAAATAAGGATTGAAATTATTTATACTATTATATACAAACTCGTAAAATATTTTAGCAGTTTGTCTATTGATTGATAGTAGTAGTGGTAATAATAGTAATAACAGTAATAGTGATAATATTAGGGTGAGTCAAATGGTACCTAGAACGTGTTTGTTCATCTGTACCCTGCATCTGATGAATGGGCTGCCTACTGCTAGAGTATAGATGTGTTCGATGGATTTACTCTTTTCTCACTAAGAGGTGATGACCAAGAGGGGGGCAACCGAATGAAAACGGATGGTTCTTCGATCGGGTTTAACCTTCGGGTTTAGCCGGGAGGGTTCATCAGAACAGCGCATATCTTATTGCGCCACGGTTGCCACTCTCTATAGATAAATAATATTTAAAAAACGTAATCTATTTTGCGGATAAGATCATAAGTTTTATCGTTGCCAAAACCAAGGTTTCAAGAGTAGATTGTGTTGTTGTTTGTAATTTCTATATGATGTAATTGACATTTCTACTCGTATTTTATAGAAAAGCCGAAGAGAAAGGTCATTTTTTACATAATAGTCAATACAAATAATAAATCTAAAAATCTGTATATAAGAATATATATAGCGTTATAAAAAATCGTTCAAATATTTACTATTAAATAATAAATAACAGATCGGCCGATAAGTTATAAAAAATGTACACGGAAACAAAAGACTGCAAATTCACATTTTTGCAGGTAAAATTCAGTTTTTATCTCATACCGTCCTTTTCGACAGTGTATTTTCACTTTTCACTAAAATTGTTTGTTATATTTTGTCAAATCACTAAGGACATATCATCGCGCTTATGATACAAAGAAATCATAAAAATTAGTACAGTGATATATATATATATATATATATATATATATATATATATATGTACACACACATGTATAAAAAAAATTGCTCGACCTGTACGTTCATATCAGGTGTTCAGTACCTGTTCAACTATTGACGTACTGATATGTTGAATATAAATTCGACACATTTTTGAGAAAATAAATATTCTGTGATTTCACACATATTATCGCATCTCGTATATTGACGTACTGATATGTTGAATATAAATTCGACACATTTTTGAGAAAATAAATATTCTGTGATTTCACACATATTATCGCATCTCGTATACGTATAGATACATATACATATACATTTTGTATATTTTCTTAATATTGATAATTACTAAAATTGAGAATACGGAATATGCACTTCGACTTTTTGTAGATTCCACATTCTGCACAATGGACAACAGTGTTTGCTTTGCTTCGTTGTTTACCAAGAGAACACGCAAACTTCTAATTTAACTTGAATATTCTAAAGAATTGTCAATTATACGACAGCACACCGTGGCGAAACATGTTAAAAATATATTATTTATACATTAATATAAAAAAACTTTTATTATGGGAAAAATATTGTAAGATTATATCAAATGATTTGTATTCTGTTAAATTGCAGAAATATTTAATTAAACTTTCCTACATTACTAATATTTATTCTCTACGAAGAGATAATGCAAGTTTTATATATATATAATTTTAATCGCGAATCAGAAAATAATGTATGCCTATTGTAAATAATAAACCGGATAAGTCGTCGTATCATAATCTTTATTTATATCGATAAGTGCTAGACCTTAAGTGCCTTTATTGTATTAATTAAGATACAAACAGCGGTTTTTTATACAGGAAAAATACAAAAAACTAAGAAAATGCGCTCACTAATCTACCAAGTTTTGCTATTCAAATAATGCTGGAAATATTTAATGTTATCTTTTTTTTATAAATATTGTAATAATAAATAATATATACGTTAGTACGTATCTTCACGTTTCTATTAAAATCAAACATGATGCATTCGTTTTTATAATACTATTAATTAATTTAAGTCCCTTGTTTTGTATGACTCGCATCGAAAAACATTTGTCAGCATTTAGCAATAAACAATATTTAAATATATAATATATGATTAAAATTATTACATTTTTTGAAATTTCGTACAATAAACTAGCATCGTTTTAGTAAAAGTACGTACTTCAGTATAATTTTCTCTCATTTCTTATACATTTTTATGAAAGAAGAACGAATAACTTATTACGTTACACATAATGTACCAAACTATTATCGGTACAATAAAAGACTAGACATGTACTCTTCAATTACACCGATAAATAAATTGTTGTATCAAATGTGCGAAATATCTTTTCCGATTAATTTGATACATAGTAGAGATACAAATAAGAACATTTCTGATAATAGTAATACAAACATACAAAACACAATACGTGTCTAAAGATAATAAATGTGCATCTCGTCGCACATAAATTCATAGAATAGAACGAAAACTGCACATGTATATATATTTATATTTAAAATAATAATTGTGAGAAATGGAATATGAAAATATTCCACAATGTAAATAAAAGGACAGAATAATTATGAATATAAATATGACGATTATAGCGGTTGCTATGTAATACAGGTACCTATTTTTAAAATATTGCAATAAATATATTTCTATTAATCGCCAAACATTGCTACATTAAAAGCTACCATAACAAACGATACTTAGACAATATGTATCAGATATTACTTAATCGTTTGGCAAACATTTAAATAATTTATTTGTTTTGCAAGAAACTGAAAATTTCAGTAAAATACTTTGGTCGTTTTCTTATACATAATATCCCTATATAACTTAAATAATACACACACACACACACACACACACAATTTATAAATAATATGTGAACACATTTAACTGATCTCGCATCTTGAAATGTATTTTTTAGATGTTATGTTTGCAATCTAATCTAAAAATAACTCTTGATTATTTCTTGTGCATAATGCAAAGTGATGCAAAATAATCAGAATTTTAATAATTATAAATAATTAATATATGTTCAATAATTTCAATATTTTTCTATTAATATAAAATATCAAGATCTCTTATCCTGAATGAATCAGTTATCAGAAGAAATTTGGTTGAAGATGTGCGTGATATATTTCTGATTAATGGTGTACGTGCTTCTATCTAGTATTTAAAATTTGTTAATAAGTAGTTAATAATGAAAATTGCACATCTCCATATGATGATAAAATAAAAATTTGTACGATTTATATAGTCGCTTATACACGATTCCTATCGATAGTATTATTACAGATCATTATTCAATATTACGTAAATAAGTAAATAATCTTTCGTAATACATATGTGAAATATGTGTCTTTTTGATGTTCGGTTTTAATAATTAATGTGCACATGAATTATTAACGAAATATTTAAACATACATTTTTTTATTAGTGATCTCTTTAATAACGAAATTATTTTCTTTTCAATGAAAATGAAATTGAGAACAAATCGTTTTTAAAAGTACAGCGAATATTATGCCAAGGCACTGTAAATCAGATACGTATGTCTTATTATTTATAAACGCTTTGCGTATATATGAGTTATTCATAAAAATATGTCCAATGCTCAACATACAAATGTATAGTACATTAGTTTCTTGAATTATTAGCCGAGGAATTCACATCATTATTTTTGTGAAGAACAGTAATTACCGTCAATTAACGGTAAAATAATGAAATTGTCAAATAATGTATCGTATTTCAAGTATTACGTCAAGATTTTTAGTGCAAGCTCAACACTTGTATATCGATTTATCGTGAATAATGGTCGCGTTCAGCAGACGCAACTGTTGTACAACTGTTGAGTAATTCTTTTTAATGCGTCAACATGATTGGTCTAGATTTCGGGATCTAATAGAAAGGACCAATAATCATTGATCGCTCACTGATCTGCTTTGCTGCTGAACGCAGCCAATATTAAAGTCATCATTCCGCATTATACACATTTAATATAGAAAGTTTCATTACGAAATATGAAAAGTGAACACACATTTAGAGCGATTCTTGTTTCACGTTTTATCTTATAAAACGGTTCGATACGCTAGGTGCCATATTTAAACTGGTATCAAATTGGTACCTGGTAATTTACTGATTGTCCATTAAAAAGTTAACGATTTAGAATGATACAGTAATTCATGGACAAGTATGTACTTAACTGATATTTCGATTGATAGCGGCGTTCGGCCGCGTTGTTATTCACACGCTAATTTACTGTCGAAACTGCTCAGAGCGATGGCAAATGCCTGGACTGTACAAAGGGGAAATCTATAATCCATGGTAAAAACGTCCTCCGCGACACGACCAAACTGCATCACAACATAGTCCACTAAAATTAATTAAAATTCCACAATAAATCTTTCAAAATAAATTAAAGAAAAATGTTAAAAATATTACATCATGTACATATTGTATGTAAAATATAAAAAAATATTCAATCTCGTCTTACCATCGCTATCGTGGACGACTTGGAAATTTTTTACAGATGCCTGAGTTACTCGTCCATGAAAGTTAAGTACATAAGATTGCGTGTCATCGTTCCACACAGGAGTTTTGTTATGTAATTCTATTAGATTGTCCATCTGTTTTAATTTCCATCGTTCTGTAAGTATAAAGAAAAAGATACAAATATATAACTTGGATAATTCTAATTCAGTTTCTGTTGTTACTACAGTTTCAACTGCATAATTATTTAACTTTCATTAGTATACATATAATTTTGTGATTATAATTAATATAATATATATACACAAAATATAATTTTAAATTCTGAAGCATATATTATTTCATTTCACAGGACATTTTTGACACATAGTTTCAGAATATATTTTATTTTTATTTTTGCCTTTATTATCTCATATATTATATAAATATTCAAAATAATTACCAAGCAAGGTTTCTGATTCAACCCGTGGACATATCTCTACTCGTTTTTGATCGGACGTCATCCCAGGTATAATAACGGTCATTTTACGCGGGCCTTTAAAGCCTAAAACATTCGTTTCGTAAATCACCGCGGCTAATTCCTGCCGTGGATTGAAACGCTCGTCGCGTTTATCATCTTTCATTAACGAGTATCCATTGTCATAAATTGTAAACTGTGTCCCCAGAAGATTTGATCGGAGTTTACCGACGTAGGATTCCCCTCCCCTTGAAAGATCTGTGGGATCAGTCGAAATCAAGTAATTGCTCGTTGTGCTTTTTTTCCTTTTTCGGCCAGCCAGTAAAAAAATCTGCAAGTAATTAGTATATAGAAACTGTACTGTCAAAATAAGCGAATGTAAATGTACCTTTTTCCCGTAATCACGTTCTAGATGCAAGAAATAAGTCGGATAAAGACCACGGTCCATTCCCTTTCGGTCGCGCGTTATTCGACACTTGTAATGCATTTTTTTATTTGCCGGTTGTAACACAAATTGTTCGATATTGCCTTCTACGTTTCCCTCCAATTCTGGGCTCTGCAAAACAATATAATATTCAAGAACTATCTCCTAGCATACATTATAAATAAAACATTTATACAAAACATATTATACATTATATGTATAATACTTACGGAAGAGTTATTATCCCTGTTAATAAGAGTGTTTGGTCCTTCTGACGGTGCCACTCGAAGTGGTGAGGAACATGGCAGGGATTCCGAGGGCGAATGCAAATCTATGGGTGACGATTCCTCATCGGCACAATCAGTGCTCTGAGAACCTACTTCGTATAAGCCTCTGTCATTGACCACTGTTACAAATAATATTAATAATTAAACATTAGCATAATTAATTTTGAACAAATAAAATTACAAATAATTAAAACAACAAGAAAACATCTCCATTTTTGTATTAGTGATAAAGTTTAGTGTTTACAAGTGGTAGAAAACACTATTATTTTTTTAACGATTTAACAGTATACACATGAATATGTATTTAACTCTTCAATAATTTAACAATAAATTTACCATTAATTGTCCCTTCACTGTTTTTTCTTTCTGCATATGGTCCTACATCTGTATTTGTTTGAAACATAGCATACTGTAATGGGCCGTCATACGCTGCAAAATATCGAAACATTTAATTTCGACTTTATTATACACTCTTATGATATTAAGTTTATATTAAAAATTACATATTACATATCTATGTGAAACTTATACATCATAAATATATGATAATTGTATTTCGATTATAGAAAATTTTTATTCATTGAATTATAGAATCATTTTATTTGCACATTACCGTGAAGTTCCTTGTTTGGATTCATCCATTTGTTTGAGTGACTCGTCAGCTGTGCACTAGATACATTAGACGCTTGTACCATCCCACTAGCACCAGTTTGCCTTTTTTGCTTCATTTTCTGTGCGATCAGTTGCCTCTATATCAATTAACACAACACAAATAAATTATAATAAGACAAAATACCACTTGCTAATTCAAGATTATGATAAAGAGCTAACATTTCAATTTAAAAAAAAAAAAACAACTGTATGAATATATTAACTTAGTAATTCACGATTATCACGTCGTGAATACAAATAAAGATAACATATAGCCAATTTGTCGTCAAATAATACCCTTCTTTTTGGATCGTTAATCACTGATGAAGAGAAGATTCATGTTCATAATTCATGATTATGTTCATAAACTTCATTCAAATCATCCTGACAAGTCACCCTTTGCAATAACACTGAATTTCAATCCAGCTTTAAATTCATAAAATATTCCTCATTTAATTTGGATAAATGAAACTTTTAAATGATAAATAAAATAAAATGATCTCTATTAATATGGTCCTTGGTCCGCAAATAGGGAAGAATTCGAATGAAAGCTATTATTAGCTGTTACATATCCAAGCTTATTAATTATTAACAGTATTGAAAAATATAGCTTGGACTTCAACTGATTTGCTCGCATATCTAGTATACCAGCGAAGATCAGTCTCTTCCGGATTTCTCCGTAAATTGATATCTTTTCGGGATTGTAAGTAAAACTCCTCAAGTTAAATAAGTCGTCATACGAGAAGGGGACGAGGTTACACTCGAAGACGTAGTTCACATGTGACAAGTAAAGGTCTTGGCTTATCCGCTACGCTCAAAGTCACCTGTTGTTCCAATTTCTGCTGCCGCAAGTCGAGCGACGTCATTTTGCGCGAAATCAGTTTGTCAGGCGACGATCAGCAGAGATACACTGGCTCCAGCCACTAACTTGTCAACTTTGTTTACGACAAACACACTCGTTCACTCGCGGTACCTAGGCAACCGTTCGCCCCGAGCTTCGTAGTTTTCACGATTCTTAAGGCCATCACACACAAACCTTCCGTAACCCGTGATCCGGGAGCTTAAGGAAATTGACCAATCAGCATTGAGTATTCCAAATGCCTAATTGGAATACTCAATGCTGATTGGTCAATGTCCTTACGCTCACGGATCACGGGTCTTATCAGCGGTCTTAAGGCCTGTTCTACAATGAGTCGTTAGTCGCAAGTCGTAAGCGAATAAACCAATCATATTCGATTATTCTTTTCTAAATTCAACTATGATTGGTTTATTCGCTTACGACTTGCGACTAACGACTCATTGTAGAACAGGCCTAAGGCTGATTTATGCAGGCCGTAACTGGTAATTTATGCCGTAAACTGTAAGAAACTGACCAATTATATTCGATTATTCTTCTCATACTCAACTGTGATTGGTCAATTTCTTACAGTTTACGGCATAAATTACCAGTTACGGCCTGCATAAATCAGCCTTTATGTTATGTTTATGCAACGCTATGCATTTTGTGTGCGATAGCCACTGATATATATATACACTGGATACGATATTGCCATGCTAAAAGCTTGTCAGTCATGAAGCCACTTCAAGTCAGCGCGACATCTGGCCTGCGGTCACTGCACTAATATTTAGTTCATGTGTGGAAATCTCACACATAATAGATACGTGTTGCAGCGTCGTGTGTGTGAGTGGAATTAGTGCATGGTTTTTAGTTTTAATTAGTGAAGCAATGGGTAAATGCGCGCTTTGCAAATCCAAACGAAAAAGTGGCTCAAGTGTTAGCTACCACAGGTAAATATATCATTGCATATATTTTTCAATATCAATAATAATGTATAGACTTTGACAGTTACAAGTTAGGTTATAAACAACAGGCCGTTGATAATGGGTCTGTTTTTTTCAGCTGCACTGCTGAACTAGTGCAATAAGTTAGAGTGAAAAAATATATATATGTCTCATTCTAACTTATTGCACTAGTTCAGCAGTGCAGCTGAAAAGAACAGACCCAATATTTCAATAATTGCCACAATTGAGTCTTATGGTATCAATGTATATACTAATTAAATACTAACAAAAATCCACTTTTAATCATGTCATAGATTTCCAAATAATGAAGAATTGTGCCAAATGTGGCTGAAAAATATTGGTAGAACGGAATGGAAACCAAACAAGCACGCTACAATTTGTTCTGCCCATTTTAGTCCCGATTCTCTTGACCCAAGGTTTGGTAGAGTTTTTTTAAAAAAAAATGCTGTTCCTTTAGTCATTGAAGATAATGGAAGGCTATTACACACGAAGGACTCAAAGAAAATGAATATTGATGTGGAAAATAGATCTTGTGACATCGACTGTATTTTTAGTGCAAATAAAAGTACGTACCTATTATATCTTTATTAAATAGCAATTTACACATTTGAAATAAGCAGTGCAGTGCTTGTATATAATCAGGGATTGTAATGTCAGTCGAAACATCTTTATTATTTAGTATGTAGATATATGTATTAATTAATTTGTATGCGGACACTTTTCATTAAAAGAATAACGAAACATAAGGTGATATGTAAAAAAAGTAGAACATTAAATATGATCATTAACAATCATAACATTGATATGATATCGTGTGCAGAAGCAAAAAGCGGTGTACTATTGGCGGAACTAATCATAGAAGATAATCGAATACTGCAAGAAGTAAATGTGCAAAACGAAGAATTGAAAGAAACTTTATCTGCGGGTAATTAATAATCATATTATCCATTATTGTTACAAGTAGGTGCACCAATTAATCAATTAAAATTGACATTTATTTCAAATTACAATTGATATTAAAATGAAATATTGAATTACAGTAAATGTTTAAAAGTGAAGTACAATAACATAAAAAGTTTAAAATAAAAATAAAAAAGAATAATTACATTTAATTAAAATAAAACTGAAGTCAAATAAAATGAAAATAAAAAAAAATTATGCAATTGAGTAGAAAATAAAATAAAATGTTTAAAATTACATTAAATTAAAAGTTTCAAATTTATATAATTATTAATGCATTTAAGTACAATTATTAATTAATTCAAATACTGTAACCAATTCTTTGTATTCATTAACTTGACTCGAAAAGGTATCGTACTAATAATTATGTACTACATGTTTCTAATGTCTGTGTTATGCTGTCCAACATTCAGGGTCTGTAACCATTGAGAGTATAGTTGGAGGTGCATTATCAATGTCCTCTTCGTTTGAAGAAGAATCAGCTAATAATGCGGCTAATAATAATGCACAAAATATGCAACACGACCACCATTATGCAGTTACTCCTAAGTCCACGAAGAGGAAGTTAAACGCAGCACAGAAAACATTGAAGGCATTAAGGCTGGACAGAAAACGACGACAACAGCAAGTGAGACGTTTAAAGAAAACCGTCACATCGTTGCAGGACGTGATAAAAGTTCTAAAGAGAGGTAATATGCTACAACAGAATGATCTGTACTGCGTAGCATCTTTTGAAAACACGACTTTCGAACTATTAGCATGCATGTTAAAAAATAAAACGAGAGGAAAACTAACTCGCGATAAATATCCCGCTAAATTAAGATGCTTTGCTCTCACTCTTCACTTCTATTCTCCTAGAGCGTATGATTTCGTTAGAACAACTTTTGAATTAGCCCTACCTCATCCAGATGTATTGAGAACATGGTATAAGAATGTAAATGCGGAACCTGGATTCACTGAAGAATCTTTTGCCGTTTTAAAATTCAAGGTAGAATAAGTTGCTGACGAAGGAAAAAAAATTGTTTGTGCACTATTAATGGATGAGATGAGCATAAAGAAAGGTTGCCAAAGGGGTCGAGATGAAAAGATAAGAGGACATGTTAATCTCGGAGGAGGTTTCGAAGGAGACGATGACGTGCCTATTGCAAAAAATTGCTTAACGTTAATGGTTGTGCCCTTAGATGGTAATTGGAAATTGCCAATTGGCTATTTTTTGATTAACGGGTTATCAGCCGAAGCAAAAGCGGGTTTAATCAGGGAGTCCTTTGTTAAGCTTCAAAAGATCGGTATCGTAATTTGTTCCTTGACCATGGACGGTCCTGTAGATCATTTTTCTAGTTATTACGTTTTTGTTATTATTATGTTAACACTTTAATGCATGTACGTAAATACAAAGAAGCTATGATACAAAAACAAATTATACATATATGTACTTCTTCATTTACAGTAGCACTATTTTTGACTTTAACATATGTTCCTACAAAACAACATTTTTTGCAGATCACTAATCTCAACATTACGATGGAGTTCCGGATAATTATTGTGTCCACTGGTCCGAGATAAATGATATCAATGTTATTTTGTAATCAAATTAAAATTTATCACGGTTCCGAATATGTCCACATTGGACTGAAACCGTAACAGAAAACCATGATACTACGATTATTTCGACTTGCTGAATTCTGTACCGATCATTTACGGGGAAATGCACTTGTAATAAAAAAATACATGAATAAAAAAATGCGTGAATAAAAAATTTAAAATAAAAGTTTAAAATTTATATCATTTTATTTTATAAAATACATTATTACATATTTTATTTTATTCTATAATAATACATTATATTTTTTATTTATTTATATTATAATTTTAATACTGTTTGTAAAATAAAGAATAAAAAAATAAAAGTTTCGCCGAGTCTGACGTCAGACGGATCGTGCACAGGGGCCTTTTAAACTCATCCGCCTCTTGACACTTTTGAGCATGTTCTTGTCGTTGCATAGGGTAAGGTTGGTTTATTAGTACTTCGACCGCAGGCCAGTTGGAGCCACCGGCTGCTTCAAATGGAACTACGTTATTCTGACCAATTCTGACGATCTCATATCCAGTGTATATATATCAGTGGCGATAGCCCTAAGGCCGCCGGCACACAGGACGCGTTGACGCGTTACGCGTGGCGGAAGACGATGCGATAGCCAATGAGACTCTTGCTAGCAAGAGTCTCATTGGCTATCGCATCGTCTTCCGCCACGCGTAACGCGTCAACGCGTCCTGTGTGCCGGCGGCCTAAGGCTGAATTATGCAGGCCGTAATTTATGGTAATATGGCCGTATTTACTGGTAATTTATGCCGTAAACTATAAGAAATTGACCAATTATATTCGATTATTCTTCTCAAACTCAACTGTAATTGGTCAATTTCTTACAGTTTACGGCATAAATTACCAGTTACGGTCTGCATAAACATGGTTTTACGAAAGGTTTGTATGTGATAGTCTTTCATATGGTACTTTCCATTTAAGCCTGCGGCACACAATACGATTTTTCGTACTGGATTGCTTACGAGAACCAATTAGGATTAAGCTTTAAGTCACTTGATCTAAAATTCTGCATTCTTATTGGCTCTCGTAAGCAAACCAGTACGAAAAATCGTATCGTGTGCCGCAGACTTTAGTGACACCATGGAGGTAAAGAAGGTAGCATAAGGTTGAAATCACATGGTGTGGAGTAGAAATACGGAATAGAGAGTGCGTCATAGAAATAGCAGTACGAGTGGCCCATCTAAGGTTGCATTCCATTTCTATAGTATATGTGACGTGAGCTATAGAGTATTGAGTAAAATTTTCCTCAAATAAAACGTTTTGGAATGCAACTTAAAAACCAAATCCCCCCTTCACCAGGGGTACGTTCCAAAACCTTACCCGAGTAACTATAACACTAGAAGTTGTTATAGTATATGTCACGTATGCTATAGTACTTCTAGTATTATAGTGCACCCGGGTAAGGTTTTGGAACGTACCCCTGTGCTTCACTCCGCAGCCTAAAGGCTGATTTATGCAGACCGTAACTGGTAATTTATGCCGTAAACTGTAAGAAATTGACCAATTATATTCGATTATTCTTCTCACACTCAACTGTGATTAGTCAATTTCTTACAGTTTACGGCATAAATTACCAGTTACGGTCTGCATAAATCAGCCTTAAAGCCCATATCAGACTACAGATTAAGATTGAAATTGAATTGAAATTTAACCAATCATAATAAAGAAAACTAGTTTCGAGTTTAGTAAACTTTGCTTTGATTGGTTGAATTTCAATTCAATCTCAATCTTAATCTGTAGTTTGATATGGACTTAATGCTACCTCCTTTACCTCCGTAGATACAAGGCTTAAGTCACCTGACTCATCACTCTGTAACTTGATTGGTTTCTTTCAACTAGCAAAAGTGCCCACAAGCAAGTGCCCGCTTAAGTGTAAAAGTGTAAACCAATCTCTCCCTCTTGGTTGTGTGGTGAGTTTATATTTGCGGTATTTGAAAAGCTAAATAATTAACTTCTCGAACTTCGTGATTAATATTAAAAAATAGGTTTTTTGCTCGTTTTCTAGGTTGATAAATCATGGATGACGAGGATGAAACTTATAAATTGTGGCGCATCAGGAAAACTGTGATGCAATTATGCCACGATAGAGGTTATCTTGTCACCCAAGACGAGCTGGATCAGACGCTGGAACAGTTTAAGGAACAGTTCGGCGATAAGCCGAGCGAGAAAAGGCCGCCCAGAAGCGATCTTATTGTTCTTGTGGCACATAATGACGACCCTACGGATCAGTTGTTTGTCTTCTTTCCCGACGAACCGAAAATTGGCATTAAAACCATCAAGACGTATTGCCAGCGTATGCAGGAGGAGAAGATTCACAGGTTACTTTCCATATTACAATACTTTGTGTGATTGATATTTTGTAAAAATGAAATCCTTAAAATGGATAAAATTTTATTCACACATTTATTTTCATCTTTGTAATTGATTTCATATAAAATTGAAATATGAAACAGAGATCAAGATTTATCAACTATAAGTCAGCCACTCTCACTATGTCTTTCATTTATCACAATGATATTTTACATTTGTTTATTTTTATATTTTATGTTTGAGCGACATTTATTCAAAAGCATTAACATTACAATATAACTAATTACGTATTTATGTGCAACATTATACCATTTTTACATTTTTTTTCCAATATTATTAGATGTTAAATAGCTTATTAATATAGTTTTTACTTGTTCATGATATCTGTGATAGATTATAAAGCAAATCAAACATTACAGAGCAATCATTGTAGTCCAGCAAGGCATGACACCATCGGCTAAACAATCACTGACAGACATGGCACCAAAATACATACTAGAACAGTTTCTGGAATCCGAATTACTAATAAACATTACCGAGCATGAATTGGTACCCGAACACATTGTCCTAACTCCGGATGAGAAAGAAGAACTATTGACGAGATATAAATTGAAGGAGAATCAACTGATGCGGATACAAGCTGGTGATCCAGTGGCACGATATTTTGGTTTGAAGCGTGGACAAGTTGTCAAAATAATTAGACCCTCGGAAACTGCAGGAAGATACATATCCTACAGGCTAGTTTGTTGAAGAAGGAAAGAGAAATGTTTGTTTATTATTATTGAATTTACTTAATAAAATGTAAAAAAGAACACTGCACAGCTTGAAATTCATCATTTATTTAGCAGCGTCCTGATGCATTATCTTTCATATTTGCGTTATACCATCGCTTTAATAAAACTGCAAATTGTACATTACGCTATGTAAGAAACCATCTGTCGCACTGAATATTAAACATCGTACAAGTCAGCAGCAATGAATAATTATAATTCACACATGCAAATATGTTTTGAATGGATTCTTTTCTTCCCAATAATTCTCATCTTTTAATGCATTTGTATGACAATTACATGCGTAAAATGTATATTTTGTTTGCGTGGTTCGTCAGCTCACGCTTATGATCGATATTAGGATACAGCTTAAATTTATTACAGAAACAATAATCGTACAAAAAAGATCGCGGGTCGCTCGCAATTATCTGGCTTGAACATTTATTTCGAGTTATTATTATTATTATTATTATTATACATTGCTTGGTCCAAAAGTACGCTATACGGTATATTCTGACGTAAAAGTATATCAGTAGTAGAATTATCTTCTCGGAGCAATTTTAATTAATCCATGAATTAATAAATGATAATCGAGATGATTCATTCCATTAATAGATACGTTTTCCGAGTTTTGCATTTACTTGTAAAACGTTTACGTTTTCGAATGACTTATAATAATATATCTCTTTATCTGATTTTTTTGAATCAGAAGTGTAATTAGGTGATTCTTTAGCAGTCTATTAACACAATTAAATAATTGTACATTTCTTGTAATCGAAGAGATGATGTTGTTCTGAGATGTGTTCAAATTCGGACAACTTAAAGGATTTTTGAAACTTTTCCTGAATTCACAAATTTCACTACGTATAATCTCTATTAGATCTTATTCAAATCTAATGTTTAAAACTCTTAGAGTTTTGACCCTACTTAAAGGGGAGCGATCGAACATCGTTATTAAAGCGGAACGACATTGATCTTGAAATACAAGTTTCCGTTTTCAGAGTTTATCACGGAGTCGACTGATAAAGCTAAAAGCGTGCAGGAAGTTTTCCGGATGGCGTATTCGCTGGCGTGTAATGAACAGGCAGACCGACCAATTACTCGTTCTATACTTGTTACAATAAGTAGATAACGTGCTATAAGCAGTAGCACTCGGCTAGCATTTGATGCTATTATATAACACGTTATCTCATGATCCAAAGGAATATTTGTTATCGTTGGGCACAAGTAAACAAAGCACACGCGGCCATAATTAATATAATATATTGTTATCAATAAAATGTAACATAACATTAATAGTCAATAATAACCATAAAAGAATAATTAATAATAATTACACAATAATGCTACGAAGTCCTGCTTTACGGAATAAGTAAAGAAAAGGTAGAGTCCTCAAAAAGAAGGTTTACAAAAAAGGGAGAGAAACAAAAATATACATATTCAGTTATTCTCGAATGCGAATCCTGTAGATGCAGACGAGACCTTCAGATTCTCAGGGATATCCATATGTACTTAGATAACTCTTAGATAAAGGATCATTGTAAATCGTTAGAATTCTATAAATGCTTGAATCCTTAGGTCCTTAGGCATCTTTTAGGCATCTTTACATCCCTAGACATTCGTAAAAACATTCTTGGATGATTCCCGGACAGCATTAGAGATCTTCGGATCCTCGGATATCGTCGAACATTTTTAAATAGTTCAAATCGTCCTTAAATTCTAGATGTCATTATATCCTCGTGTTTGGATGTTTCGATGTTGATATTGATGACGATATTCTTTCTCTTTTTCTTCACTTAGAATAAACGCGACGTTTTATTCTTCTTCGGTATTCAAGGATTTTGGTGTTGGGATATATGTTTGATTCATTTTTAGCCGTATTTACTTAGAAGACTTTTCGGCGAGACCACCAGTATACCTTGGTGGCCCATTCGATAGGTGAGGTTTGTAAAATATTGTTTATCAAATCCGCGGCAACTCGGATTCTGTAGGTGATAGAGGTGGGATAAGGCGGCCACTGTTCCCAATAACGGCCTCTGTATGATCGGCTGTATGAGGCCTGAAAAATTATACATCAATAAATCTAAATAAAGCGATATATATAAATAAAAAATGTATTAAAAATATAAAAATATATTTAAAAAAAATAAGTACAGAGAAAATTAAAAAGCTATTTTTATTGCATGACGTATTCTCTTTTGAAATCGCGTTTAAGGCTCCTGATCAGAAGCGAGAAATCGCATTCAATATTCTTGTGAAATAAAAAAATGTTGAAAAAAATATCCATACAACGACACTTGTGAGCAATTCAGTAAATTTGTAAAATGCTTTAAATACTTTTTTTGCTGTGAAAATTAATAAGTAGTTATAAAATTAGTATGGCATGTAGATTTTAATCCTATCTTTTCTCATTTCTGTTAAGTTAATTTTATGACTATTTACCGATTTTTACAACAAAAGAAAAGTATTCGAAGCATTTTACAAATTTAATCGAGTGTCGTTTTACGAATATATTATTTTATTTCAATATATTTCGCAAGAATTTTAAGCACGATTTTTGCTTCTGATGTCATCAAGGATAGCTGCGGCGAGGGATCAGGAAACTTAATATTCTTGATAAAATTTTTTTTTCTTTATATCTTATTTACGATAGCATACATATAATTTTTTACATAATTCCACGAATTGTATTTATTAGTCAATAAGATAAAATTTGTATCAAAATTTACAAATAAGTACAAAAAAGAAATAGATACAAAAATACAAAAACTACAATCAGAAACTGCTACAATGAGTATAGATTTCTTACCTAGGAGTGGTATGGCGTAACATAAGTAGACGGAAACAATCCTCGTCTATTACCAATTTCTCCATGCCACCAATGTTGATCTGTACGATCTGTAACAGTAATTACGTCCCCCCGTCGGAATTCCAACTCGCCAGGCTCTTGCGGGGCGAAATCATAGAGCGCTTGAACCAAACACTGAAAACCACAATCACAAATCGGTTTTATATTATGATATTAAAATAATCAAAATAAGTATATAGATAGATACAGGTAAATAAGAAAAAATATATATACTTTCATTAATATGTTAAAATCTTCTATAGACATTCTACTTAGAAGACAATTTTTATCATTTTTACCTCCTCGGGGACCATGTCACGCAGTTTAACATCTTGCGAGCGAGAAACGGATGCTGTACGATGGTACTCCACCAATTCATTGAGACTGTTGAATTTGACAACCCATAGAAAGAACTTTCCCTGTGCGTCTCTTAATACTTTGAAGTGCTGCACACCATCGGAGCATCTGTATGTATAAATTGGTTATTTTATTTCTTCAATAAATAAAATAGTATTAAACAATGATTACTTCTAGTTTGCAAGGTCCTTTAACACAGGATTTTCTATCACTATTAAGACTTCTACTGAAACCTATACTATCGAATATTTTTAATCTTGTTAACAAAAATTTCAATAATCTACAATTTCAATAATCTTATTTATCTAATGCAAATACTTACTTTACAGATAAGGAAAAATCGCCAGGAGAGCTTTCACTGATTCTGATCAGAAAGGCACCTTCATGTTTGTTCATCAATAATCTTTCGGCGTCTGCTCTTGTTATCCTCCCGTAGTACCAACTGTAATAAACAGAGAAAATAATTTTTATCAAGATTGTGTTTTTTTAAATATTTCTATTTTAAAAGATAAGAAAGCAAGTTTATATATGAGACTTATATTAGACAAAAAATGTTATTAATACATAATTTTCTTCCCTAATATATAAATTACGTTATATAATATAATGTAACATTTATAATACATACTCGTGGCTTTTCATCTCAATATAATTACTTGGTATAAGCCCTTCTCTGGAATCCAATTCGGCTCTATACCAATTCATGTCATCTTCCATATTTAGAATCTGCAAAAGAATGTTATACATAAGAAGTAATATTAAATTTAGATTTATAAAAATGCAATTTTTTTGTTGTACATTAATACATCTTTACAGTGACATTGTAGGATAGACAAAAAAAGTAGAAACTGTGTAACTTTACAATGGAAAGGAAAGAGTTAATTGTATCTTTTTTACAAATAATATTGTAGAATTAATCTTATGATATTACTATATTTTTATACTTGTATACTATAATTTTGTAATTGTGCATGTAAAAATAAATTGATAACCTATAAATTATTAAAATAACTGCTTTCTTTTAAAATATAAAAATCTCTAATTTTAATTTTTAACGAAACCTAATATAAATATTCGAAGCTATCACAATGTGCATTATTTAATCTTACTTAATCTTACTTTAATCTTACTGTCGTACTATTGTTTAAAATAATATTTGCAATACATGTTAAATTAAAATAAACATAACTTACAACTTTAAAATAGATTTTGTAGGGAAAAGATTTAGATATTCTTTTTCATTGTTCTCTTTCCTTTAAATTAGCAATTGTTAAAATGTTTAAACTCTGAGAAATTAGTTATTAAATTTGAAAAACAATTATAAAGTAATTTTTTCTAAATCAAGATTGACGTTCACATTTATGAGAAACAAAATTAAAAGTAACCTTCAACAAATGTAAAAAAATCTTAAATTTACAATTAATCTATATAACTTCTCTTCCTCCATTTTTTCTTTAAAAGTACATGTATGTGTACTTCTTTTATCAGAAAAGTATACATATATGTATATAAACACATACATATTCAAATATGTTTTTTTAAACACAGAAAACAGTGTCGAGAAGTGCAGCTAAAAGGAACCGCAACAGTAACAGTGTTACTTTAATCCTTAGGACAATCACTGACAATCATGTTATTGCTCCAAACAATAACAATCGTTATTGCTTCAAGCAGTAGACATTCAGAGAATGTTTGTGTCAAGCACAGAAGATTTCCGGGCGCAGCAAATGCTGTGAATGTGTGTACAATAACATTGCATTTTTAGGACATCGGTCAACGGACGAGCCGCGATGATAGAAGTTTCGGGATCGGCCGGAGGTCTCGTGACCGCCGCGACGCGACGCGATGGGACGAAACGGGATGAGACGAGACAAGACGAGACAAAACGAGACGAGACGCGACGCGACGCGGCGTGGCGCGGCGCGATGCGCCTCGCCAGGCCGTCGAACGATGAACCAGGTGACGAGATGGGTCGGCTCCCTTCAAGTACTACCAACCTTCAGGACCTGGCTCCTGCGGAAGCTGAGCTCGTCCTCGGCGGTCGCCGTGAAGTCGTGCTTCGCTATCGCCTCCATATTCTGCCCTCCGAGACGACGGAGTCGACGAGAAACGACGTGCCGCTGCTGCTGGAAGGAGCGAGAGGGCGCTCGCTACACGATGCCCCGCACCGCAGAGAGACACGGAACGAAGTGTGCGTTACGTGCTACGTCCCGACGCGAGGGAGTGCACTGGAGAAGAGGAGGGGATAAGAGGGATAGAAGGGAAGAGGAAAACAAGAGAAAGAGGAAGGGCGCTCGTTGTTCGGCCACGCACGCGAGAGACGACGTGTATTTATTTTACGAGCCCTATGAGAAAAGACAATGCCAAACTCACTAAGACGATTGGATATGAGGTCTCTTAGTGGGAGCGAGAGGATGAGATTTGAAAAGGAGCTGCTAGAAGGAGCGACGACCGTGCACAAAGCGCAGGAAGAGTTATGTACGGTATATATGGGAAGTATATGCGAGAATTTATGCTATATCAAGCGCGTCTTGTTAAGGAAAGGAAATGGAGCGTAAAAAAAGGATAGAAGGGACGCGGTTGATATCGACGAACGTGCCGTCCTTTGTCCCTAGCTCTGGGCGGGCGGTGTCCGTCCAAGGATAAGGATATTGTACTCGCGTCTGTATGCGTGCGCGTTGTTGTGTGCGAAATCCCCGAGGACAGGGCAGATACGAGTGAACACCGATGCGTGCGTACGCACGTACACACGCTCGTGCGCAGCCTCGTTCTCGATCGAACCTTCGTCTGAAGCCCTTGGATTTAGAGCCTCGGCATCGTATTTACTCCGTATGTTACCGCGAGTTACATTCGCGACGTGTTACACACGACGAACTGTTAAAAGCGATCGCGCGTACTATCGCAACAGTCCATCGCCAGTCTTATCAAGCGTTACACTTGTTCCCGTTCGGCTCGATTCGGCCCGGCTCGGCCGTCGTCCGGTCGAGCTCGGCGGTGCTCGGCCTCCTGCGCGCTCGACTACCGCGCATATGCGGTGTGACGTCATGTGACGTCTACGCGAAGGTGGGACGTGCGGGGCGCTGTACACGATACGTGCATTCCTAATGGCGAGTTTTCAACAGTTTTTCAACGCTTACGTCAATCGCCATGACGTCAGAAGCGGTGGCCGAACGTCAGAGGGAGGAGGGAGTGAAAATTATAAGGAATTGCACGCGGTTCTTGGAACTTGCGTCAGGACGGGCGACAACTCGATCGAGAAAATAGAGAAACTTTGCTGTCGTGTAAAACATAGAATGAATAAAATAAACGGATAGAATGGGACTTTTTAAGATACGATTTCTCTCTGAGTTTTGAGCTGACGCAGCAGCCACTTTTGCGCTTACCACCCAGATAGTACAACTGATCCTTTCAAAAAGAATTCACTTTTTTGAGTTTTTTTCGAATTCGCGTAATCTGTTCGAAATGAACTAAAAAAGAATTCCTTTTCATTGCGAATTCTTATGGACTCGAAAAGGAATCCTTTTTGAATCTAAAAAAGAACTCACAAATGGTGACATAAAAGTGAAGTCTTTTGGAATGCTGAAAATACTTTTAGAACAGAAATGGGATGGAAAAAGAATTCATTTTGTAAATCGGGGACCAAAAAAGAATTCTTTTCGAATTCTCTGCTATCTGGGCATGTAACGTAACAAGATCACACGATAGTTAGAAACATAAATTTCTGAGATTACACGAATTCGAAATTTGACATCAAGGATTTTCTAAATTTATGAAACCTAACACACAATACGTCTTTAATTGCATTTAAATTTCGAAGGTATCAATTTGGTCTGTATTTAAAACGGGCTTCGATGATTATTATGCACACACATTTTACATTCCTTATTTTACGCCAATTTTTTAACATTTATCCAAAATCAAACCTACAATCTAATGCTGCCGAGAACAGCCGAAGTCGCACGAGATGACTACGATTTACTATTATCTACTATCAAAGTTTTCTTAGGTTGCATTCCAAAACGTCTTATTTGAGGAAAATTTTATTCAATACTCTATAGCTCACGTCACATATACTATAGAAATTGAGTAAAATTTTCCTGAAATAAGACGTTTTGGAATGCAACCTTAAAAGGAGAGGAAAAGGAAGAGATAAGAAACCCAAGGATCTATAATGATTATTCATTATGACGCATCTTATATTTCCAACAGGAAAAAGAAGCTGGCCAACTTTACAAACTTACTGTTGCCCAAATCCCATTTATAATAGCGAGAAGTTTTCTTAAGATAACTATTCAAACGAAAAAAAACATGCAGACATTATTCAAGTTTATTTGAATTAAATATTTTTCTCTTTATTCTGATTTTTTACATAAAATTTTACGTAAAAGCACATAATGATTAAGCATATTAATTAACTTAATTAAATAGTAATTTTAAAGACAGAAGTACAAGCTAGGTTGGGCGAAAATTTCAAAGTAACTGAATCGCTGCAGGTAAAACCTAAGATAAAAATTGTCAATATCGGTGAAGATGAAATAAAATTGGACGATAATGACTTAATAGATACAATCAAGAGGCAGAATAAAATTGCAGTAAATAAAGAATTCCATAATTTTACATCAACATTTTTGCTGCTGAAAATATCGGACACGCGAGTCGAGAGGTGGCGCCATCTCGTCCATGTTCGCCGCGACGGTCGGCAAGGTAGAGCAGGACAATCCGCGTGACGTGACAATGAACGGGGTCTGCGATTCTAATGTAGTACGAAACAGGCGACGTAGTACGAAAATAAACAGAACACCTCGTGTTTACGGAAGTCCGTAACAGGTGTTTTTCATCCCCTCCCCTCCATCTTCAGCCACTCCTGCCACTCCCGCAGCCTCCTCCGCCCTTCGTTGGAGAGACAGGGAAGGGGACAGAAATGTGCAGGCAAAGCCCATCCACATATCGCTTACGTAGGCACTCGTCTCGCGTTCCTCGTGCAAACCCCGCCGACCGTGTTTCGATTACGGATGTTTGAGTCCTTGGAGCGAGCACGTATCGCGAGAACCGCGGCATTCCTGAAAACCTAAATCTTTCCGGATTTTATGACGACGATCCTCCGCTTCATATGCCACAGATAACCCATTCCATTACACATCCATTCTGTTCTTCAATTTTTTCGAACGATAAAGAATTCATCTTGATCTCATCTTGATCTGTAAAGCATTTTGAACAGGTCGGTAGGAATTCTTAGGTTAAAGACTCACGCGGAACGTAATTTGTGAAGCTCTCGTTGTTTTTGTTATTTAAATTTCTCGTGGAATTTATTACGCTTTGACGATATGTAGATTGTCGCTCGGTCTTTATCGCGGGATATTTCTAAACTTTCCTAAGAACATCGCGAAACCGAGAAAGAGTAGTTTTCTTTCTATATATAAAAAAAAATCGTGACGACAAATCCTCGCTCGCGAGAATTTTAAGTTCCTTCGCAATCGCCCTATGCATATACGTCTTTAAGGATAGATTTATAACTCTTCGTGAAATGAATAAAATAAAACGAGTGAGTAGTAGACGGAACAAAACGAGTTAGCGAAACAAATCTGTTCGATCGTGGGCGAATAGAAGAAACAGAGCTTTCCTTTGTAAATATTATGCAGGTGTGAGTGTTCTTTGCAAGTTATTCCGTAAAATAAAAGGTCCACGCAGGAGAAACGTCGTCGCGAGGCTTTCCTAAGCACCTGCACAGATAGAAGGCAGGTGCAGCTGCAATATAATCTTGCATCACGTTGCAAAAACTTAACGAACACCCGTCCAGGATGTGTGCGAGGACGTGCAAATTTTCACGATCTGCATAAAATCACACGCGACTTTAAAACCGTGAACATCTTAAACGTAAAATTTAAGAAAGAAATTAAGGACAATAGACATTAAGGACTCTCGAGATAGCTCGTAATGTCTTTCTAAATTATATATTTGTCTGCTTAACAGATATCGAACGTATCGAGCGGCGCTCTGAAAAAGAATGAACTTTCGGACATTTGAAAAAAAACTCGCTCAGGTCAGTCCGTTTACTTTATTTAAAGTTCGAGGACGTTCTTTTTTGGACGCTTATTAACCAGCCTGGATTTTGAAAATTCGTCGCAAGGGATTAATCGTAAAATTTGAGGAGTCGGTTAGACGTGCGCGCGTTCCGGGGAAACGGCTGGCCGGATGAGCTGTGAATAATTCAGCGACGACGACGACGACGACGACTATTCGACGAATCGCCGTCGACGATTCCGAGACAAACATGCGCCCGAAGTCAAAGGACAAAGATTGCACCGTCACGTCGCGTCACGTAGCTCGCGATCGGCCCGGGGGACGGTCGTATAGTTCGCGCTAATGAACCAGCAAGCTTCTTGTGCTGCTTTTATTCTCTTACGTCATCAAACCCGTCGCCGTCGGCAGCGACGGCGACGGCGAGACCTGGCCGCGTTCTCGGGACGCGGCGCGTGTTGGAACGCGCCCGTGAGGGACCGACCTCTCGCGGATCGTTCTGGAAATACGCCAGCTAATGTGTTTTTCCTTTGACGCCAGACGTTCCAGGCTGACGTAAACTGCAAGACTCGGGACGTACTTATTCGCATTACACCGAAAAGAACGCGAATCTCGGGACAGGCGAGTTTCCGTCGTCGAGCGATATTTTTTCGTTTTTCTTTTGTCCGATTTGTCTGGTGTGTTCGAGCCGTTCAGCCGTTTTTTATGCGCTCGTTAAGGTACAGCGTAGGCATTCGCGGAATGAGAAATTCTATACTTATAATATGGATGAATATATATAATATGATGTAATAAACATATAATAAAGGAAAAGGAATAAAAAAAATTATTTACAAAAGAAATGAGCGCCGACGTCGCCCTATCTTGCGTTACTCAGAAATGTTTAGAATTCATTATCGTTATCTCTGCAGTAGAACGCAGCTGGAGTCTCCGAAAAAATTAATTTATTTTTCTGAAATTGATACCGATTAAAATTAATGCATGTAAATAGGCATTACTGTATTACGAAATAGAAGGATTTTTTAAAATAAATATCTGTGTCGTGTAACTTTTACAACAATTTTATCGAAGAGATATATTATGTTTTTCGTTAATCGTTATAAAAATAACGTTTTATAAAAAACGATGAAAAAAAGAAAATTATTAATATATAATATTAATATTAATAATATTAATGATGCACGTCTCTTGTACATTTTCTTGTTATCGTAAAATTCGATTTCGAAAGCATACAATTCTCAACTTCCAAGATTGTTTTTCCCTTAAGATCGAAATAACAGGAGACAATGAGTGAACGTTCAGTGAAACTAAGTAATCTAAAATTGATCTTGAAATTAATTTTTCGAATTTTCTTTATTTACTGTATGTTGGAACGATTAGGCTGTCGGGCATGGGAAATGTGTATTGCTGTAAGAACCCATAAAACTTCGCGGTTGTATTGCAGGAGCAGTTGCGTGACTTGCGACACATATCGTGACGACGCGACTCTCTCGCATGTATAATACGCACGCACGTTGCGTGAGAACGTGTCGTGCTCGCATCATTTTCAAACCGCCGCCGTCTTCTTCGCTGGTCTCCGAAATGAGCGTCAAAATAAACGCCCAGCGTTTTCAGTTTTTTATGCGTATAATGTCCATGTCAATTGTGTACTGTTAGAAGCTAAATAAACGAGATACTAATAATAATTTGGATGGGAGGTACTTTTAAAGTAAAAAAATGAATTACTATTTAAAGTAAAAAATAAATTACTATCAATATAGATTAAATCTCGCTTTAACTTACATTTTCTATTTTTAATTTTTAAAACTAGAAAAAAGGTAAAAAGTAAATTAAACCGAGATAAAGATTCTTAAGATTAATCTACGTTGTAGAAATGAGCATAAAAGGAATGCGTTTCTTACAGAAAAAATAAGTTTCGATAAAAATAGCAACGCGAAATATCCATTAATTAAAGATTCTGATTCGTAAGCATTAGCATATCGAAACGAAAAATGCAACAATCCTCGACCTCACGAATTTAAATTTCGAACTGCTCCATGAGTAAATTGATATCCAAGAAATGATAGTTGTTCTTAAAATTGTTATTTGAGAATTTAATAATTATCTAATGATAACAAACGACTTTTATACAATTTTTTAACTTTCTGCAAGAATTGTTACTGTAATACAGACATGAGCTATTCGATACGGATTACTTTTTAAATTAATTTTTTTACTTTAAAAGTACCTCATCCAAATTATTATTAGTATCTCGTTTATTTAGCTTCTAACAGTACACAATTGAAATTTACCTTCAATTTCGATTTTGCTAACTGTAACCAATGTAAGTGTTTCTAATTAAAACACGAGCTTGGATTGTTTCGAAAGCGATTAATGGCGTCAGAGTTCTCCAATTAACGAGAGGAATGATCAAAACAAAGCGTTTAAAGATACGTTCAATCTATTTGTTTTGAGAATTCAACTCGAAGGTACATATTATACGTAGCATAATAATTACACAAAGAATAAGAAATATCAATCGAGCAGAAAAACAATGAAATTTGAGTTTAAAATGTAAATTGAGTTGAGACATTGAGTTAATAATTTCTATGGGAGCGATCGGAATCAGTTTAATAATTCCAGGCCTTGGTATCTCGATATCGCGCGTCAATCCAACGGGCTCGATCTTCTGATCTGGCTCGATCCAACAGCTAGCCTGAAAATCCTCTGTCTCATCAATTTCGCTCGCTTTGCTGCGCTCCACACGCTTCCGATCGTCGCAACGGCCACGATCTTTCGTACCGTCTCGAAACAAGGAGAGCGAGTGGGCGAGCGCGCAGTACTGACCCAGTTGATAGAACCGCGAACGATAGATCCGCGTGTCGTCGACGAGAGGCGAAAGGGAGGGCGGAGGACAAGAGAAGGAAAGGGAAGAGGGCGAGAGGGGCAAACACCGCGCGCGTAACAGCGATGAGTCACTCTCCGCGTGCAACGGCACGTCGATCTTCGCACCCTCCGTGACTCCCCGCCTCCTTCCTCCCCTTTCCCTCTGTACCCCTTACCACGCCGCCTTTCCCGCATTTCCCGACGGTGTGTGCGCGACGCGCCGCGCGTGCACACGTGACATTTCGAGTATATCTCGAATTAAACCGTAAACATCGTAGTACAACCTTCGCGGCCCGCGCGGGCGCCAACACCGGTGTCAATGATCCCTGCCTGCCACTTATTGAATCGCGCGCTCGCGCGTCGTCCGTGTCACTGCACCGTGGAACGTGTGTTTTGCCGGGGATGTGTTTCTTCCGCCGTACAGGGTGATCGAAAAGTCATGCGCGGCGATTTTCACCGCGGAACTGATTGTGAGATTGGAGGACGGGTCGTAGCCACGTGACCATTTCACAACCGGATGGTTTCGTTAAGGTCTTTGGCGTATGTCTCTTGAATTTAGCAAAGAATAAGAGAGCATACGCCAATTAGATTCACGATTTTTACAACAGTTGCAAAGCTGCTTTTTCTGCTGAATGCAGCCATTCTTACATAGAAAAACGTAAGCAATAAGACTTAAGCGGCGAACAAGTCGCGACTCGCAGCCAAGAGTTTTAAAACGATATTTTTTGACAATTCTTAGCTGTAATTGATCAATTTGGTTATTGCCTAGTGCATTTCTACTCATATAGATTAATTTTAATTCCGGCTAAAAATTCCAATTCTTGGAAGTAGAAAAAAATAAAAAGTAAATTAAACCGAGATTAAAGTTAATTTACATTGATAGAAATAGACACACAAGTACTTACTGTGTTTACCGTTTCCTTGCATATTTACTTCAATATATTTATTTTTGTTATATATAGAAGCAGAAAGAAAGAACATAGACTTTTAAAGTATAGTCTAAGCATAATTATTTTAAACAATATAAGTAACGATATGAAAATTGTGCGCCGATTAGGTCACTGTCGGTCTTGAAAACACAATCTCAAGCTGAAACAAGCAGAATAGTACGTATCATATAATTAAATTGATTGCCAGTTTAATAATACTGATACGTATCTTTCAAACTTTCTTTCCCTCACGCGGTATTGCAAAGAATAAATATTTTACATAATTAATTTCTGTATCAAATTTATATTGGTTCATATTAAAGATTGAAGAATCACTTATCAACGTTGATACGGCAATAATACCAAAAGTTTTCTTGCAAACAAAAGGCAGAGAATAATACAGAATACACGATTTTATATTATTGCGGTCATACTATTGCAGGTTTTTCTTTTCTACATTCATATATAAAGAATCCATCTCAGAAGCAGTCTATTTCCACATCAGACTTTAAAACCGTGCACCGAAAGTATATGCAGGAAGCCACGTTTCATGCAAAAAACGCTTAGCGAAATGAGCTTTGTACAAGGCCGTCATTTCTTTCGAATCAAATTATTGACAACATTGTTATATAATATTGAGACAATTCGAAAACTTCCCAAATCATATGTCGATCTGGAATAAATCAAAAAGTCTAGATTAATTGTATTCCAGTTTAAATCAACAAGAAACAACATTTCGCCGTACGTCTAATTATAAGTTCTAAGAACTTGATTAGACTCTTTCAACGGACATCTTCCAACCGTTGACTATGTGGGAACTAAACAATTCTCAAATAGCACAAATAATCGTTACTCAAAGGAATTCTTTAAAATTCCTTAGTGTAATCTATTTATAGTTCAAAAAGGATTCCATCAAAGTATACCTTTTGTATTTAAAAAAAAAGCTCAGAATTAGTGACACAAAATCGAATTTTTTTCAAATTTTAAAGAATGTTTTTCAAAACAGAAAAGAGAAGAACTTATTTCATAATTCGAGAATTCAAAGAATACTATCTGAGCCATCTTGTTAAATGTCTAACAACCATCTTTCGCGATCTATCTTCAGGTGTCCATACCGAAAAGGCGTATCTAGATGTTCTCAGGTGAACTGCATAAACGCTAATCGTTCGTCACATCAACACACCATCTTAAGTGTACCTTTTCTAGGACACTGTATATATTATCATACTGCACCGCGTTACATAATGTTTATCTGTTTAAACATTACAACCGCGGACATATCTGCATACACATGATATATGCATATATTTGCGCTTTCGGCTCCCACGCGCGTCACTCGTACTCGTGCCGTCGTCGTCGTCGCCGTCGTCATCATACGTCACTCGTCGATCATTTCACGTATCACTGCCGCCGCCCGTGAACTCCCCGCCGTTCGGTTTCGTTGGTAAACGAAACCGAACATGTCCGAGTGCGCACGTGCGTACGTCTGGCTGCGTGTCTCGCGTGTCCACGTTTGACGGAACGAAAGACGAGCGGCGGCGGAAGGGGCGCGCCATACAGGGGGGCGGCTGCGACGGCCCAGGGGGAAAGGGGGCGAGAGTCACGTGTGCGGAAGATCTACTACGATTTACTCGCGGATGCCGGCAGAAGCGTCTGCCACCCTTGCCCCCCTCTTTGCCGCCCCCCTGCGACCGCTCCGTCCGTCCCCTCGCTAGCGCCTCCCTCCGTCCTCCTCTCTTATTCTCCTTCTATTCTTGTTGTACTACGACGGGTTACTCCACTTTCATTCAGACGCCGGTCTAAAAATAAAGTCCCTGATTCACGATGCATGAATGACAATCTTATCGCGGGAGGCCTTAAATCGTGGAAAGGATGCACGCGGACATACCGGCCGATCGTTCGTCGCGCATCTCACGTCGTGCAACGCGTTTTTTATCCGCGTGATAAGAGAATTTGCGTTATACGGAAATGAATAATTTTTTTATGATATAATAAGTAATAATGTCAATTTAAAAAATTAATGTAACATTCTCGTTAATGTAATTCCTGTTAATGAAAATTCTCTCTCAATGTTTCAATGTAGAAAAATTAGACTATCGGATCATGAAAAATTTGTTAACTGAAAAGAGATAATAAATAAAATCGTATTTTTATAACCAGTAATCATGATGTAAAAACTGTAAGAAATAACAGATCTTGTCTTACACATATTAAATTCCGTTACGATTTTTAATACTCATTAAATATAAAGAAGAATATAAAATATAAAGAACAAAGCATTATCTATTAATAACATCGAAGACTCAATTGACGTTAATCAATAAGTCTTGACTCTCAATCCATTAATAAACCCGTCAATATTCCCCGCGCTATTGAAAATGAAAATCAATCGCCCTCTTTTCAATTTATCTTCTATATTCGGAAAAGAGTTTTCAATAGTTTCCATACCTATTCACCGAGATTTGCCTCTCGAAATGTACAATTATAATAATAGATGATACGTAAACACGCAACGTGCGCCTATTCGCGCGATTTTAACAATATTAATAATATCGTGATAGAGTAAATAATATTAATAACTAATATGGTAATAACATTATATTATTATCGCAAGTTTATTATTGATTGATTTATAATATCGTGATAATATAATCGCGGCATTATGCCGATATGGCAATAGTGTTATATTATATTTATGCGAAATATTTAACAGCGCAAAAGCCGCTCTATTCCATCGCTCGTTCGCTTCGTACTCGCTCACGTTAAGCCGTTCCGCGGCGACCAAGGCGAACTGCTTCGTTCTCTGACTCGTCATTGCCGCCGCCGTCGCTTAGCCGTGCAATCTATAACTTGCCACGTGTTTTCCTCCGTTCGAGAATTATTGCAGAACTACGCGCTTCGCGGGCACGATACGTCAAAATTGCACGCGTATAATTATAATACAATTTCTCGTTAATCTCACGTACAGGATTATAAATTCTTACTCTTATTTCTTAGAAGTTGGTAATACGTTTTGAAACTAAATCTCACACACACACACACACACACACACACACACACACACACACACACACACACAAAATATTTCTATATTTCCTATAAACCCCTAACTGATCTGAATCCAATTTTGCTCTATTACTCTCTAGGACTCTGCAGAAAATACAGGCTATTATGAAATCTAAACACGTCTTGCCTCTTATTTCATTCCTTTGACACTTTGTGATATAAGAAGCTCAGAAGTTAAGTGAGTTAAGCTAGTAAAGTATAGAATGAGTGAAAATGATACTATTAAATATACACGAGCGATAACCACAGTCGAACGATATTCGTGCGTAAATTCTGTACGATCGAGCTCTTCGCGATACGATTATCGTTGCGACTTATCGGAACTTCGTGCGAATTCAAGAGAGTTTTTAAACGTTTGAGGCAAAATCCACATCGAGCGGAAAATTATTTTTCTCGACGATAAAAAGGGAAAAATACTCTCAGATTTGCTGACGCATCCATAGAGTGCGAAAATATCCACAGATTGGCTTTAATCCGCGGCGAATTTCCGTAGTAAATAAATAAATATTGATCGCTGACTCGAAGTCACAGAAGAGGCTCGGGCAGCGAGCGGACCGACGAGCGAGCGAGGGAACGCTAGGTTCTCGAACACACTTGGCCTGCGAGCGCGCGCGCGCGCGCGCACCCGCTCACACAGCTATATTTAGCTATATTCTCTCTGAAGCGGCTCAAGGTCACAGCGCTCGGATTGGTCGTGCGATAAAGCGCTTCGTCCCTCGCACGCTCACTCGCTCGCTCGTTTGCTCGCTCGCTGCTTTCCTTCGGCCGCACGTCAGAGCGGCGCGACATTGTCACGAAGTGCACAGCGAGCGGGAAAAGAGATAGAGATAGACGATGAGAAGAAAAGAGAAAGAAAGAAAGAGAGAGAGATGAGAATGAGAGCCCCACGTGTTCCGCGCGTAACATCACGTTCGGCGCGATGTTGGCACACGAATCGTGTAGCAGTTACGCGATACCCTTCGAGCTGTGTGGATGTCGTCAATTTCTCTCATTGGGCGACAGCGAGTATCACCGATGACGTGTTCTCGAATCGCGGCAGGATTTTCCGTTTTCGGAATCAGTCACCGCGACATTACGAGTAATCCCCCTCCCTTCTCCCCGCCGAGAAACTTACGAGCCCCTCGATTTTCAGCTTCGATTTTTCCTTGCAAAATGAGTGAACGATAAACAATCTGGATGGAAATTCATGTGAAATGTAACCATGATCTTTGAAGGGAATGAAATTAAAAGTTATGTTTGACCTCCTCTTCGGAAGCGGAAGAGAATTCGTTAACATATCTTAATTTTGATTACCGAATTAATGCCTCTTTAATTCACTATTGTTCTGCCACAAGAAATATGCAGACCAGAATAGAAAGGCACGAATATAAAAAGATTGAATTGTTAAAAAAAAAAGTCTCTAGCGTGTCACAGAAAATTCATAACATATACTTCTACGAGAATTTCTTTTTGGCCCAGTCACAGTTGTAACCGATCATTTTTATTAAAAGAAGCTGTAGTTATTAAATATTCCCCCTCCCCTTCCATCCCTGGTTTAGTTCATATGCTTAGAACATACAACTACTATAAATATATTCCATATATATATATATATATATATATAATACCTATGTCAATCGATACTTGCGTCTATGTTAATTGCATCGTGTAATTGACACGAAATGCCAATGTATTTGCAAAAAAATCACAACCTCGTCATGTTTTCGACTTTTTGTATTTGAAAAATATATAATAACGTTTTTTTGCGGCTCGTCGCTTGACTCAGTTGCAGTATTATTTATTTGCTTGTTCTTTTTCTGCTTGTACTTCGATCTTCGATATCGCGTTTACGTTTGCAAAACGAAGGGTTTTCAGTGTCGCCAGAACACGTCGGAATTATTGCGAGAGATCGGCTCGGTTTTATGCAATTCTCTGCTGACAGCACCTTGCTGACACCCATTGATTTTTTATTCGTGGAAAAAAATAGCATTTCCGGAAGTTTTCATTTCTACATATCCTGTAATCTATTTATTTGAAATATATATGTATCTGAAAAACTTTAAAGGGAAAAGTGATTTTCGCTTTAGCCTCTTGCGAGCGGACACAACTTGGCTGCAGAAATGACATTGGCATTCAGCTTTGCACTCCTTTTTAAGATACGGATGGAAATAAATTCTGGTTCATGGCTGTGGTCGGAAAACAACGGTCGTCGATACATTCACCCGTAATTGGAGTGTGTACACGTGTAGATCTAATTGGATACATTCTCTAGATTAGGAGCCGATCTTTTGACAATTGTGTTCGTTGGACACGCCTAAGATTCCGTACGAAACAGTTTAAAAAACTGTCGCGGTAAAACGAAAACTTGGATATATACATATCTCCGTGTATACACGTACGTCAATGTGTCCTATCGACTCGACGGCTTTTTCGTTGATGTGGCAAAATAACCGCCTGTGCGCGCGACACGTGTCGTTATGATACGAAGAAGCGAAGGAAATCGAATTCAAATGATCCGGATATAGCACTCGTCAAGAATAATCCGTTATTAATTTCTTTTTTTTTTTTTTTACGATTTCCTTTATATTTTACGTTATTTTCTAATTTTGCTTGGTATTGTATTATATTAACACATCGGTTAGTTACATTTTCCTCGACTTTGCGTCATGCCGCAATTTTTCCCGCGAAGTCGCTGCTACGCGGTGATATCGCCTCGACGAAAATCTTCCTGCGCCGCGCGCGTGGTGTAAATCGAACGTTCGATAACGGGCGGTAGCGAGAGAAGGAGAGAGCGAACGAAGGACGATCTGGCAACCGCGCCGTGCGGCAGTGCCGGAATTGAATTTCAAGCGCCCGAGGGATAGAGGGGGCGGACCGACCGACGCGGCCCTTTCTCTTTTGTATAGGGGGCACGAGGCGCATAACGGTGAGTCGACGGCCATGTTGCTGGGGCTTATACTGGCATGTCCGTTTACCTGCCTGCCTGCTTGCCTGCCTGTTTGCCTGCCTGCCTGCCTGCTTGCTTGCTTGCTTGCCTGCCTGCCTGCCAGCTTGCCTGCTTGCCTATCTGTCTGGCCTGCGTGCCTGTGTCTATAGTCCACACAATCGCTCCTCTTCGCTCCGCTTCGTTCCACTCCGCTTGATGAGGCTTCGTCTGGCGAGCAGAAAGGAAAAGACATTAGAGACGAAAAAAGCAGTTTTAAAAGATGAATCTTCGATATTCTGAGCCGCTTAAATTTAGGAACGCTCGAATACTGGAGTTATTTCGGAAAGACGGGGAGACGGTAGAAAGCGGGGCGTTGAAATATAAAAGGACGCTCCTGGGAAAGTCTGACGTTTCCTTCACCTTTATCGCCCTTTTCTTGCTGTAACTTTATCTATATTACTTTGAAAGTGGGTCCCTCTATGGGACCTACCAAACGCATAGGAAGTCGAGAGAGATAGGTACATCCTGGAAAAAAATACTCGGACAATTTACTTCATCAAAATTTTGAGAAATTGTTCGAATTCAATTTTTTAATTAAATATATTTATTTAAATTGTTCTTCGACGAATGTTTCTGCATAGTTATTCTAATACACGAGAATATTTTGAGTATATTATGCACGACTTTCTTCCTTTATAATTTTTTTAAAATTAAGATTATTTAAGATTATCGTAAGAATTTTCTCGGAAAATTTTGTTAGAAATTTCTAATTTGATATTTGAAATTATGACATTTCTACTTAAATTCCGCGATCTCTATTAAAAATTGCATTTGTTGTATCTTTGACCTTTTGAGATTGCACGCTGTATCTTTGACCTTTCGCAATTCCACGAAAGAACGAAAATTATTTTCAAAGTTGTTGGTGTGTTTTATTTCTTTTCCTCATATCGCACTGCCATCTCATTTTGGAGTTTAAACAACACTCAGTGTGCTTTGGTTTTGATAAATTGTCGTCCAACATGTTCTACTGGATGATTCAAAAGAAGATGACCCGTCAGCCGCACCACATGTTTTATCTTACATGTGGATAAAATTTGGCAAATACGCACGCTGACATATCACCCGAACACAGCTGCGTTAAGATTTACCCTCCGAGAATCAGTCTGAAACGACTGCCAGAAACATTCGAGCGTTTCGTCACGGGACATCCGTTTACAAAGTATACGTGCGTCCCTGCAAAGGCAGCTGTATAATATAACTTCAGCTCAAATATCTATCGCTGTAACAATTTTGTTAAATTTTTTTGAACCTTTAATTGTTTTATTAGTTTTCTAGCTGTAAGAAAAAGATAAAACAGAAAAGGAAAATAACAGTAACAAAGAGAAAGCCTACAGCGAATATTCTACGCATTTGTAGCCAAAAACTTTATATATATGTATATATAATGTATATGTAAACTTTAAAAATAAACTTGAGCGTCTTTCCTCTCAGTTTACTGCCCCAAGCAATTGCTTGTTTACGACCTTACACACAACAATGCCTATAACTTCGAAGCTATCGGGCATGCGATAACGCGGCTAATTACATCATTATGTCTCGCATGCATTTCGTAAATTCTTCTGATATTATTAGTAACGGGAAATGTCTCGTCGTGGAAATTTCAATCTACTTTTACATCCCCGAACAACAACGAACAAAACTCGAAGTTATTTTATCCATCCCTGTGAGCACCGCGTCTCCACTGATCCTCCAGCACGGTACTATGGAGGGGGACGCAATGCGCAGCTGACGGTGGATGCGGTGTCCGGACGCACGAACGAGACGAGGGGAGGAACGTTCGCTCGTTTGTTCGCTCTCTCGCTTGCTCGCTTGCTTGTCAGGAGCGATCAGGGATAGGAGAGGGTCTGGCGGGGTGCCAATCGCGGCAGCGAGCGAATGCACTGCCCTCGGTTGGTCGGTCAACGTACTACGGCCACACACACGCGCGTGCACGACGGAGCGAACGATTGGTCGGCTAGCTACGTGCGCTTCCTCCGTGTTCCCGTTTCCCGAGATACAAGCAGGGGCACGCTCGTTCTGCTGACGTGCGCTCGCTCGCGTACACAGCGCAGCGCATACATACACGCATATCGCGCGATCAAGCGACATTTCGAGGCTATCGATGCCGCGAACTTGATTGATGCAGCGATGCGTTTACGAAAACATCGGCAAGCATCGACTTCGCGGATTTTGTAATATTTCCGCGTAAGAAAAAGGGATATCGACGTCAGGCGGCGAACACGATAGGTGAACGAGCGAGTGAGACAACGGGAGCGACGGAGAGGGGAGAGAGAGAGAGCGCGAGAAAGGGATAGAGAGGGGGGAAAAAGAGAGAGGGAGATAATGAGAAAGAGACCGCGCTCGACCAATCGTCGCTTTCCGTGGCTCCATCGTCGATGAGGCGGTCGTCGAGCAACGTAACCTCAGTCGCTTACGTGGAAACACGCCTGGCAGGCGACGTTGGTACAAAATCGAACGAACGAGACTTATAATATATACGGAGCGGACGAATATTAAATTGTACGACGCTGCGCGGAGAAACGCGCGATTCAACATCGCTGTCCTCGGCGTGCATGCGTGCGTGAGTGCACGGCGTACACGTCGCGTGTGCCTTCGGGCGTGAGTTACCAGTGAGCACGGAATCACACTGAAATCCGCGCGACGGAAGATACGCACGCGAGAAACGATCAAAGAGTCACGTTGATTGTCAAGCAGAAGGACAGGAAGCGAGTGCGTGTTAAAAGGAGAAAGAGAGGAGGCGCGTCACCGTTCGTGGAGAAAGGAGCCTCTCCGCGAAATCTCCTCACGCTCCCCTCCGACACACTGCACAAGGTGTCGAAGGCACGTCGCCGCGTGTGTTCGACCGAATTTCGCGGCCCGTACGCGTGAGCGAGACAGACGCGACGAGAAAGGGCGTGGGAGCGAGAGAGGAGAAAAAAAAGAGAGGAGACGCATAAGAGATATATAGGCGCAATCAAAGGCGATAGACAAGGACACCGCGGTAGCGAGGAAAGGGACACGGGAAACGTGGAAGGGAGACGGAAGAAGCGGAGATCGAGTGGGAGAGATACGAACTCCCTGGGAGTGAGACAGCGTGAGAGGACGACGGGGTCGTCGGGCGGAGCGAGAGAAACGGATAGCGACTCGACGGAGAAAGCGTGACAGACGTATTCCCGTGGTGAGTGTAAAGTAAGAGGGGGCGATACACAGGAGTCGGGTGCGCGAGAGAGACGGAGGTAACGACACTGGTGGGAGCGAGGCGCAGTCGAAAAGAGGAGGGATAGAGGCGCAACCCGAGCGGTGCTGCCGCCTATTGGCAACGTCGCGTCGGCTCCCCACCCGAGCCAGTGTCGAGCGAGGTCCGACGGAGAGTTCTTATAGCAGTGTGATTTTCTCTCGAGAAGTCGCGCAGTGCTGGGAAAACTCGTTTTACACGTCCGAGCACATTTGTCGTACTCTCTCCGGACGCGCGTAGAGCGGAAAGAGGAAGAGAGCAGTCTGCTCCGATAAAAAAAAAACGTATAGTGTCCGTTTTCTTTTTGTTCTTCTATTTCGTTGATTCCGCATTACACGTCCTCGCGGATCTTTTCGTTCGTAAGAGTTCGAAAAAGCCCGTAAACGTCGCTCTCAGTACGCGCTCTCCCACCACCGTCATCGATTTCCCACGCGACGCGCTTACTCGCGCCGCACTGGTGAGGGAATTCGCGAGGGTGAAGTAGGATTCCTCGGCAAAGAGCGGACGAGATACGGCAACGCCGCCCGTGGCAACGGCGGCGGCGGCGGTGGGTAACAACCAGCGGCGGCGACGGCGGCAACGGGAACGGCAGACGCGCTTTACGGAGCGGCAGTAGGCGGCGCTGGTGCTGCGCTCCGACGGCCGTCGATCGAAGCCCGCGTTATCGCAATGGCTTCCGTGAAAGACACAGCGACTTTCTTCGCGGAGGGCACCGCAACGCAGTTTGATCACGTTCTCAAACTCTATCCGCAAGCGTTGCGCCTCAAGGCCGAAAATCATAAGTCGAAAAAACCCGAGGAGCTGATCAAGCTAGACAACTGGTAAGTATAGCTAAATGTACTCCGGCGCGACGGTGACGCACAACGACGCTGTCATCTACCCTCATGTGTATGTATGCGTGTGCGAGAAAGAAAAATATTGGAGCGAACGAACGAGCGAGATAGGGTGGAGAGACAGCGCGATGGCAAGAGAGAGAACACTGCCGCCGCTGATGGAGCCCGACATCACGGCGGCCCGAGGGAGGAAACGGCGCTCCACCACGGGGCGCACGCGGGACAATGAACCCACCTCGCACTGTTCTCCGCGAGCGAGCGAGCGAAGCGAGAGCGGCAACGCCGCGTGCGCGCCCGTATGTCACCCTCGCGGCACTGTCGCGGGGATTTACCCCGCGGACTTCTCACTTCTCATGGACAGCTTCTCGCCGTCACGTGGTCAGTCGTCCCGCGATCGAATGACACTTCGACGAGCGAACGCAAAAGAAAAATGCAGATTTTTTTAAATTTTTCCTTCTTAATTGCAGATCATTTCGAATAAGTAAAACGAGATCGATACGATTGATTTATTGGAGAGTACCTTTTTCTTTGCTGTCTGATCTGATTGATTTTTTTTTATTTTTAGAAAAGACAAAAGAGAGGATGACTGAATCGCGTGCGTGCACGCGTTTATATGCTTGTAGAAGTGTAATATTTGTATATTTATGTATCTATTGTGTATATCGATTAAAAAAATATTTTTCACGTCCACAATTATTTGTATGAATCACAAGTTGCATTGTATACGCGTTAATTGCATAAATGACATTTCGTGATCGAGTTGAAATAGATTTCTTTTTTCTTTCTTGATATGATTATTGAATTTGGCGAAATGATTGATCTATACGTAATGATCAACACGTAGTAATTCGTGACACTTAGAGAAAATTTAAAATGACGAATCTGTCGAAAGAATAACATAATTAGAGAACACCGCGCGGAGAATATTTGTTATAAAATAATTTGTCACTCATTAATTTATTTTTAAAGAAATCTGTTGTCTAATATAATAATTTAAAAAAGTCTGAAGATTTTAAGATTAATTGTCTATAATAATAATAACTCGCGTATTATTTGTTCGAGTTTCTTTAAGTTGATAATATTTATTCACTTTTTAAAAATAGGTTTCTGGTAATTCAAAATTTGCAAATCTTTGAATTTTACATCTTTAAATTTATAAAGTATTTATTTTTTGTAACTTTGTATAACTAAATTCATAGGTCACGTAACTTGTAAAAAACGATTGTGTGTAAAATTTTTATTATTTTTGAAAATTATTATTTTAGATCTACAGGACATTTGTGAGACCGTGGACCTCTGGGTCTAAGAATTCAAGAGATTTGACTAAAACACATTTAGAGCATTTAATGTTCAGGAATTTAAAGAAACTCGAACAACTGACGTAATATAATACTTGAAAAAAAAAAGTTAAACTAGATGCATTTAAACGTAGAATAGACTTTAGAAACTTTGTAGAATTTTAATAAGATTATAATAGGATTATATTTAAGATGGTATGTCTTCATGTAGGAATCTAATCCCTTTAAAGAGAGAGAGATTTAAGAAAATTATAAAAAATGAGAACTTCAACATACTAAAATACCAAAATAATTAACTTAAATTAACTAAATTAATTAACTTAAATAATTAATTTCTAATAAATTTCGCAATTCTTAATTTAAATAATGTATTTTTAAAAAGTCGATAATTTCTATCAAGTGATTTCTATTATTAGACAAAGAATATTATTTTATATTACTATAAATAAGTAAATAAATTTCCGTGCGCGAAGTAAATAAATAGTATTTCTTCGAAATCAAAATTGAAGGCAATCTCTTTAAAAAGTAATAAACATAAATATATAGATAACAGAGTTAATAATTAATTACTTTAAAAGGATAATTTTTTATAAAAGTTCTAAATATTGATACATTTAACTAAAATCTATGAATGAATGTAAAAAATACGCGTAAAAAAATTCTCTGATAAAAGCAAGATACATACATCAATTTTTTTCATTAATCTCGTGCGGTGATAAGCATATTGTTTGTTTCCGCAAGCGTGATGCAGTTGAACGAGATCGTTTTATCGATCGCGATGTATTACGATGAGACTGTGAGAGAAAGAAATACAGTGACAGAACGAACGAGTAAGAGGATGGAAGCTAGGGGGAAAGGGAGGACTTTACGCGCCAGTTTCTTCCGTGTTGCAGAAGCGACGGTGAGGGCGATGGAGGGGTCAGGAGAAGTGGAGTACCGTTGTTTTCATTCCCATTGAGGCCAGTTTGTGTCAAGGCTGCTTTTCCACGGTGCCAAGCCGTGTGCGGATATGCGGTATTACGAGGTGCAGCGCGCGTTTCAACTTTGTGAAACGTCGCTGTTTGGCTCAGAAAATATTGAAAACAAAGAATAAATGCGGACGTGGAAATTCTGAGAGAAAAATGGAAACGTCATAAAAAAATACAGCAATTTTAATGTCAAAAACGTGACGCGTAGAACAATTATTGCCCTCGTAACTGGATTCTTCTCTTCAGAAAGAGTAAATTTCCAACTTTCAGAGATACAGATTTAACTTCGAATTTACTATTCGTTTAATGCGATTAAGCATTTAATATATTTTATTTAGTATCAAATGATTTATTAGTAATGCTTGATCAGAGCCCATCGTGCTACATATAACCACTGTTTAATTTCATCCTATACGTATTTCTAAAATAAAAATTATCAAAAATCCCCCAATTAACAATTTATAAATTATAATTAATTCCAATCGGATTTCACGATATAAAACGATCCAAATTACGGATTTAACAATTTCCCCGAACAAATTCGAGATCCTCTGAAAATAAGTGCATCGAGTTATAACAAATCCTGCTTATTTGCAATTACATTGGAAATCCGATTTATTATTTTTGCGGAATTTACTGCTGAAGTTATATGCTTCGAATTATTTTAATAATTTGTGGAGAAGACCATCAAAACGCGCGTCATCGACAATATCTCTCGATCTTCGTATCGCATTCTTTCGATTTATCGGAATCTTCAATTCTTTTAATTCCAATTCCAACACCGCTTTCGACTTCTTTAATTTAAAGACAATCTTTAATTTTACAATTTCCAATGTTTCTCCAATAGTTCCGAGTGTTTGTATCCCAGGGGGTGTAATGGGTATTGAGGAAGACGTAACGTCATGGCGCGAATCCACGTGTGATCCACGTGCGCGATAAAGATGGGTATCCTCCAATCGTTGACAAGGGGCGTGTCGGGCTTCTTGCGGGCAGCGTTTGTATTTTTAATCGAGCCTTTAACGAATTCCTGTATTCTGCAGCAGCGGTGATTACGTCACGCCCGTTCGTTCGCTCATGCGTAGCTGTGTAACTGTCTGTATGTGTGTGTTTGTGTATGCTGGTGTACGGTCTCCTTTTGTCTTAAACGAATCAATATTGATCGCACGAATTTTGTTATTTGTATCCGCAGGTATCAGAATGAGCTTCCGAAGAAGATCAAATCACGCGGCAAGGACGCGCATCTTAATCACGAGGAGCTGGTGCAGACGATGAAATGGAAACAGATAGTAAGCCGAATTTTCTCTTTGGACACCCCCCGTGTATCCAAGTGTCGGATTCCGCCGAGTCCGAACGGGGTTTTATCTCGAATGTTAACTAATTAACGGAATTTTATTATCTGTTTTAATTTTAGTGTTCGAGAGTGCGAGAAAAATCACGTTAACAATAATGTGAATGTACGATCGCTATCTCATTTAGAATTGGTGCATGCGATTAGAAAGAAAAAGATGTCTTATGAATCGCGCGAAGCTAGTTCTCACAGATAAAATGTTGCACCAACAGAAATCTCAATTAACCATAAAGACAAAACGATATTATATAATCGCGGAAATAATATTCTCGTGAAGATTTGCATTTACATACAATTTATACTGTTGTACCTTGAGTCGTTGCTCGCGCGAATGTAAAACGTGTGAATCTTGGACTGGGCGGAGTTCGAATCTAATTCGAATCTGTGTAACAGTACCTCGACGATTAGATTCAGCGAGTGTAAATAAAAAGATTTTTGCGAAACTTGATCCAGGATCCAAGTGCTCCACGAGATTGACCGCCATTTTGTTCACAGCGCGGCAAGTTCTACCCGCAGCTATCCTACCTGGTGAAGGTGAACACACCGCGCGCCGTGATGGCAGAAACAAAGAAGGCGTTCAAGAAACTTCCGAATCTCGAACAGGCGATCACGGCGCTGTCGAATTTGAAGGGCGTCGGTACCACGATGGCATCGGCCCTACTCGCCGCGGCGTCGCCGGAGAACGCGCCCTTTATGGCGGACGAGTGCCTGATGGCGATACCGGAGATCGAGGGTATCGATTACACCACTAAGGAATACTTAAATTTCGTCCAGCACATTCAGAACACCGTCGAGAGGCTGAACAAACAGAGTAAGTGATTATGAGTCATTAATGATCGCATATATCCCGGAGTCGCGCGTTTACGTGTGTCAATGTCCTTGGAAATAAGATTCTCATATTATTTCTATGCGTCTAAAGTTCCCTATCGTCGGATCTTATATTTCCGCAATTTCAAGTAAAATATCACATATTATTATTGTATTTTTTACATTCTTTGAATTTAAGGACATCTATTACTAGGTTGTTTTATTGTTGAATCTTCGAGTTTTTTAATCTCAGATTTTATATTTCCACTTTAGAATTTTTTACAAGAAAATACAAAGAATAGCATTTAGGAATACTTCCGAAATGCCATAAAAATGTTTTTCTTTGTTCCAGCGTTAAACGGCAAGACATGGAGTCCGCATAGAGTCGAACTAGCACTGTGGACGCACTACGTGGCGTCTGAGCTGAAGCCGGAACTGCTCGATGGCATTCCGGGCTCGACGGAGAACGGCAACTCGCACGCCGCCAGCAACGGTGAGGCGACGGAGCCGTCGGATGATAGCAATCAAGAGACAGTGGCGAATGGCAAGGACACGCCGGCAGCGCTTGATCCGGCGGCGATCGATGAGAACAGCACGACGACATCCTTCACTGAGGACTCGCTGGACAAGCCGGCGACGCCAATCACCGCCAGCGATCATCCCGTTGTGGGCGCCAGCGAGGACACAAACGATTCCCTCATTACCAACGACAGCAGCAACAACGCGACGCCACGACCTACCGATAGCGAGGACACCGAGGAGGATTCACAGGACGCGCAGGAGCCGCCCACCAAGAAGAGCAAGAAGTGACCCGATCGGCTCGGTGACGCGACGAGCAACAACGTCAGCACTTTCGTGCCCGCCAGAAGTCTGTCGATCATCGCGGCACCGCGTCGTCGATTCTGAATCATCGAACGGATGATGGACCGACGGACGTACGAACGACGGACGGACGGATAGGTAGTATAGAGATGGATGCACGGACGGACGGACGGACGCGGATGGATGGATGAATTATTCTATTGCGCGATTGCTTGGACGGAGCACAGCCGCTCGCTTCATCCTCGGCTCTTGCGGAAGGGAAGAGGAAAAGAGCAAGGAAAGTAGAGGAGGATTCGCGTGGGATTCCAGAGATTTGAGTGGATTCTGGGATCCTCGAATCCTCTCACTCTGTTTCTCTTCCCCTTCGTATCCTTCCTGCATCTCGCCCACGGTCTCGTTATATCTCGTTTCTTTACGCTCCCGTTCTATAACACGGTGACAATTTTTACTGAGTGACCGACGAGTCCGCATCCTCGTCGACATCAGATGATGCAACTGGATCCTCACCGTTGTTGTTCGGACAATCTTGCGCGTTTACGCAATGTAAACAAAAGTTTTGCACCACCTTTTGATTATGGATCTCCTGTAAAAAGTATGTTGGAGCGGACGAGGAAACGTGAAAGTACCCATATAACACAAATGTTCGAAATATATTCTAGGAACATCCCAGAAATGTTTGGATATTCCTGAATCAGTCCTAGAATGTATATCGAACGTTTGTACTATATGGATATATATTCAGTGTTTTTAGAAATAAAGGATCTTTCACGAACATAGTGATGAGCCTTTATATCCCTGGTACTCTGGATGGGTTTCTAGTTGCCTTTTTCTTTTTTTATTTCTTCGATCAATACGTTATTCGCAAAGGCGTCTTATACGTGATAACGCAAACATTGCAATATTTAGGATTTTTGTTTCTTTGAATTGAACGTTAAAAACTTTAAATTTTTAGAATTTAAGAAGATTAAAGACTGTCAAAGCTTTCGGTTTTGAAATTTTACATTTTTAAATTGGCAATTGGATTGTTATGCATTCATAGAATCTTGAAGTGATTTTGCCGATAATTTTTTTTTGTTAAATTTACATTGTTGGATCCTCGAATTGTCGGATCTTGTAATACTCTAGGACCCACTTCCACAGCTCCTCGTTTGCCGCTCTTCAACGCAAACATAACTGAAACTGCCGTTCTACAAACAAGAAGATGATGCAAAACTTTCTTGATAGATATTTCTCATTGTCCAGTTTCTAATCCACCCTTCGCGTCACATGTCGTAAATGACGAGACTCCCTCGTGACGTTCTATTTATCACCGACCGCCGCAACTTTTCGTTCAAGCTTTCATAATCGTCACAAAACATTCGCCGCGCATATTTTTTTATACATCCCCTCCACTCTCGAGATCGATAATCCGATAGATCAACTTCGAAGAATGTCTCGCAAGCAAGTGTAAAGCGATGTTGCATATTTACGCGTAAAACGGCCGTGAACCCTACAGACAGAGTGCGTAAAAACTATGACTTTGTATGCAAATGCATATGCAATAAGAAGCAGAGATCTTTTTTTATATTTACTTATTCCAAGATCGCTTATAAAGCGAGAGAATTTTACGCACGTAAATATTCAGCATCGACACGAGACTTCGTGAGTTCCCTCGGAAGATTTGAGTTCCTCCTAGACATTTAGAAAAGGCAGCAGCTTTTAGTTTTCCTAAAAAATTATAACACTCGGCAATTAAATTTATCTTTAGATTCTTGAAAGGGACCTGCGAATCGTAAGGTCGTGGATATTATTTTCGTGCGTCACTTTTTAGTTAGTCGATAATCGATAATCACGTCTTATCAGTTTCGCGCGACGTGAATCAATATTACGGCGGAGTTCTCGAATCATTCCTTCGGAAGCGATGATTAGTGTTGAAAAAAGAAAGAAAGAGGGAGATTGGGTGAAATGTATGTGAATGAGGAGAGGGGAGGAAGAGAGCAAAGCACTCCGTGAGTAGCAAAAATAAAGGCAGAGGAAATACTGGACACAATGATAATATTAATATTAATAATGATAAATAATTATTATTATAATTATAATTATTATATAATACCGAATCATTACCATAATTTATATACCTAATGAGAAAACTGCATGTCAGAGTGATGCATGGAGCAAACCAAATACCTTGTAAGTAAAAAAAAAAACTTTAGAAAGAAATAAAAGTAATGCTTTCAGTCCATCAAGCTCAGTAAAATAGCGTCCGGCCTGCGACAAACACACACTTCTACGCGCGCATAGTTTTTAAGAACACTAATTATTTAAGTACTTAGTACGTATCTACACGAGAGTTCATTTAAAGAACATTGATTACTATTATCGAAACTTTCTCTGATCTTGGAACTCTAAATTTTGTTGTTATAAATACTTTAATGAACGTTTGAAGCCTCCAAATTTTTAGCTTTTTAATTCTTGACGTCTTTAACTTTTACGTCGATTTTTGATCGACATCCTTTTTCTTACCTTTCCCACGTTCCACTTTATAAGTCATTTGCAAATTTAGTTCGTTTTTCGATTCTTATAGAAATTGATTCTTTCAAGAAAGTGAGCTTATAGCAAGTGCTTGTGCTAGGGAAAGTGACATTAGAATATAAATAATTCTAATGTAATTTTAAAACTGTGAACTTAGAACTATGAATTTTACAAATTTAGAAATATGAATTTTACAAATTTCGAAGATTCTTCGACCAGCTTCCATTCACTTAATTTACTTTGTCAACTATATTTTTTTAGCTTCAAATTTATATAAATTAACAAATTTATTTTTATGCGCGTGATCTTCACCGTATTTCAATAGAATAAGAATATTTCCAAATTGTTTTTATAAATTGGAAAAATAGGGTCGTGAGGTAGGTGCGTGCAGAAGGTGAAAAACGCGCGTGGGTAATCGCGGGGTAAGAAACCTTGCGGTTATTGTGCATTTTCAAAACTATGAACGATTCGTCATTCTACAGCTTCGAACGTGACACAGCGGCATTGCGGATACGTGCAAGAAGTGAAAGTAAAACACATCTCGCCTCTCGTATCTTCTCAACTTTCTCTCGACGTCACGTCGTTCCTTTGACTCTTCGTCGTTGACGTCGACGTTTATCTTGCTGGGAGCGAAGTGAAACCGCAGTTGCAACCGCAAAACCACGTCCGTTTTCGATCAGAAACATATGCACATTTCTCTAATCATTATTTTGCCTCAGATTTTAATATTTTTTTTAAAGAAGAAGATTGATCATTAATTAAAATATCTTTTACTACAATCGCATGCACGAGAACTTTATCCTAGAGAAAATACATTGTTTTTCACGTGCTGCAAAAGTTATTGAAAAAGAATTTTATATAAAAGATGAGAAAAAGCGGATATATGGAAGAGATGGTTTTAAAATTTAAAAAAGTAAATCTTTTATTAGAGACATGCTTTCTAAAATTAAATTATTATGTATTCAATATATAAAATTGTTAGACAAGTAGAATTTATATTGTACTTGTAAAAATTGCTACAAAATTCTTCACAATAACGAACAACTTTTTGTCCTTGCAACTTTTCGAATAGCACGTTCTTGACAAGTCTATAGTGGAAAACTGCAAACATTTGACATTGTAGAAGTGGTACCTGAAAAATTTCTTATAGTCCTTGTAGTTCTATACTCCGTTTAAGGGGCTTAAATTTTGTCTTTCGAATATAGAGAAGAGCATTTTCTGACGCTGTATTCAACTATTATTATTTCTAAGAACTTCGACCTTGGAGCATGCTTTTAAATTTGTTTTGCCTACCTAAGAAAAGGGCCGAGAAGACCAGGTAAAGAAACACAAAAATATTAGATCTGCAATGGGGAAACAAGTCAAGGTGAATGACATCCGGATGAACAGGCCAAATGAGCATTGTAAACTATTAAGCTTTGTAGGATAGAATGCGGGAAGGGAGGAGAATTGATGACACCCTGCAGCTTACTGATTTACGTTAACGTGGTAGTTCAGTTTAATTATGTGTATTTACGTGTCATATCTTGCTTTTACGAAAATAAGAAATATCTTTTCTTTCTTTAATTGAAATGGTTATTGCTTGTCCAAGCATTGTGAATTGGCGAAAAGGGAACTGTTTAAACTATAACAGTAGATTTCTTGTGTTAATCCGCGAAATATTTATCCATCTCAAGTTTAGTGGAGACAGAAATTTGTTTGAATTTCTCCTTCTCTTGCGTATGTTCATCAAGAGTAACGCGAATAATTTTTGTGAGAACGCATTTTAATCTTTAATTCGTAAAGTTGATTTCATTTATTTATAAAATAATTTATATTCAATGGAAAAAGCGTTAGCTCTGTAATTCATTTAAAAATTCATTTAAAAAGAGACAACATTTAGTTAGATGTTAAATATGTACACAATGAATTGTTTCTATAGATTTTTATATTTTCATGCGTTTGCTTCCATCGCCGATTTTTATTTTACTTTGCAGCTATGCAATTTACATGCGCGCGTTCCACCAAGGTCCGGTTTTTCGTCGGTGCTGAAATCGTCGAAACCGGTTTGCTGAAGCGTAAACGAGCTGCAGCGGGAACTCGAACTTGGATTTCAACATGCCAGGCTACGGTACTCCCGATCCATAAGGAAAAAACTCGCTCTGGTTTCAGGCTTCTGGGCGACTTGCGGAATTTCCATTTTAATTCGCGACGATTTCAAAATTTCAAGACACATAAGGAAACTCCCGAATACGCACCCGACTAATCAGAGAATCAATGGAATTCAAGAATGACGAACAATATGAACAACTCGCGAGTTTAGTATAAATTTTACATTTGCGTACATCCGACTGTGAATCAGTCGAGTAAAATCCATCGTCAAAGGGTGACGCTGCAGAAATGAAATGTTCGGACTCTCTACGGACAAAGCTACATCCGTAGATACAATTGTGAGAGAGCTTCCGACTAAATCACGACTAAATGATAATGCAAGCGTTTCGCTCTATTATACGTGAAAGACAGCAAGAAAGGGAGAGAATCCAAATTACACATATCCGTTCTGTCCTTGCGGACTCTAAAGAAAGATATAGAGCGTTCGAAGAAAAGGGCACAATCAGGGCAGAGGAGGAAGATAGGGGGATGACGCGAAAGATGAGTTGGAAGGAGGAGCGGGTGCAATGCATCGCGGTCACTCCAGTGACCTAGTAACGTCCGCCGCGACCTTAGTTGCGACGTGTTCACCCGTTTAAACCACCCTTCTGTTCCCCCCTCGCCACCTCCTCCTCCCCCTCCTTCTCCTCCTCTTCGTGCTCCCTTTCTCCTGTTCATGCCACACGTGATTCCGGTGTGGCGCGGGAGGACGGGGACGAGGCGTGGGATTTCTCGCGGGATGCGGGAAGGGAGGCGCAACAAAGGCGGAGGGAGGGAGAGGGGGGGAGAGAGAGAGAGAGAGAGAGAAAGAGAGGATAGGCAGGGAGGGATGATATATACAAAACACAAGGTCACACAAGTGCAATTGTGTGGACGGCCACGTCGGTGAAGACGCGATGACGTAACGTTCGGCGACGACGTGTGCACGTGATCCGCGCGATGGTGGTGTTTATCATGGCATTTACCATACGACATTGTGCCGGGTGTGCGCGCGGACTTGCCCTTCGTGTCCCTCATGTCCTTTGAATTCTCTGGAAAAAGTAATGGGATTTCATTTCGATTGAATAAGGAATTAAACGTGGATCGATCGGTAGATTGTATAGACTGATACATACTGGTGTGCACATAAATTACTTACTGGAGGAAAAGTAATGCACGTCGGTTCTATAGAGCCCGTTTCCGGAGAGTGAAGAATTATTCATATTGTAACGTTAAACCAGGACTACTTTTCCCACGCACCACTCTGTAGAACGTAGAAGCCGAGAGGCAAAAGGAGACAAAAGGTCGAGACAATCGTATTTTACGTTGCTGTAATCGAGAAAAAAATGAATTTCGCAAGCCGCGGAATAATAGCCAATTGCAGTGCCAGGTTCGAACATATCCAGATGTGATTACTTAAGCATATAATGCGATAACGCGGTGTGAGCGCCATTTATAGTAAGGAGGAAATCTCATTGTACTTTTATATAACTATTATTTTTTTTGCGGCAACAGATATCAGGTTTACTTTATTATCAGGTTTTTGTCATTGTGCGAGGCAAAATCTGGTCGCTTCGGTGTCGAGAGGAAACTCTTATCTTAGCTGCTCGGTAAAAATCTCCAGAGGTAGAAACGAAGTGAAGATACAGAGCCGGGGACTAGGGACGGAGAAGGGACGAAGCACGGGAACATAATCTCCCAACAGTATTCCCGGACCCTCTGTTGGGGTAGCGAGAGCTCATTAGAAGTCGCCCTTTGAAAATCGTCCTGCTACGAGCAGCTGCCCTGCGGTGCAGTAACGGACGTTTTCTGGTGCGACTCCTAACTCAGACAATTTTATTCAGGAACCTGGGTTTTTTCGATTTTCCAAAAGCTTTTTGCACGGTTTTTCTCGGTCACAAAGACTTGAAATCTTTGAACTTGAACACTGGCAGGAAGACCCAAGAGATTGATAGTTCTTTCCAATGGTTGTAAAAAAAAAAACTTGAAAAAATAAGCACAATAGGTAAGAAATCTTCCGAAGGTTTCGAAACTGCGTACGTGAAAGGTTTTTAAACTTTTAGAAATATGTCATTCAAACTAAATTTATAATAAAAAATAACATGAAATTTTTAAATAAGAATTAACATAATTATTTTCTATATAATAAAGATATTATTTTTCTCCAAGTTATTTTTTTCTTAACATTCACAATACTCTCAATCTTTAATTTTAAAATATAAAAAATTCTGTTATGGCAAAAAAATTATCTCACTGTTATTCATTATATTTTCTACCATACAAATATTTCTTTTACATGGATTTGTGTATATATTATACATTTAATTTCACATATTTTCTTTTCATTATAGTTTCGTACGTAATCCTTTTTGTATATTGCTAGTTTCCTAAATTCAAACGTCGATGCCGAGGGATCGTAGAGACACGTTGTATATTTCCCCATTCAATACGTCCCTGCGTTTCGCTTTAATGCTTCGTACATCCTGCAGGGACGTCAAAGGGTCGACAAAGAGCCGGTCGGCCGTGAGCCTTGAAGGGCGGCAGCCCTACGAAGGGAAACCGGGTTTCATGCTACCGCTGCGCTCTCTCAATGGGACTCCATAGAGTACTTTGAAAAAATCAAGCCTGAGTTTCTGGCTCTGCTATACCGAGCATATACTGACAATGAGCATAAATCATGCAAAGATTTCGTTCAATTAAACTTACATTTGATCGAAGAATATCTTCATACGGAAAGAGATCTGGATCTTTAATAAATAAGAATTAATATTTTGAAGAATACACATCATTACAATGCTACCCAAGGAGAACAGAGTTAAAATTTTATATATAAAGTAAAAGCCAATATTTTAAGAAATATAGTAATAATAGAGTATCATTAAAGATTTATAAACGAAGAGAAATATGTTAAATGGTTATTAATAATTTTACATTCGACCAATAAATTTAATATCGAAGCAATACGTAGAGGAGAATAGACCTCAATCAATGTTCCGAGAAACATATTTTATCAGTAATAAACAAAATATGAAAATAAATAATATTATATATAAATACATGAGGTATGTGAATTAATATTAAATTTGGATGTTCCTTCAAATATTGCCTCGCTTTTCAATCAATTAATTCTTCGGCTCAAGAACCGTCCAATAATATCATTTAATTATAATAACACTGGATAATACCATTATATAGACGTAACATTTAATTAATCAAAATAAAAAACGCATTATCGCGTGAGAATAAATAAAACTCATAAAATTAAAAAAAGGAAAGCGCAAAAGAGAGTTATACACATGTATAATCTTCACTAAAAATATTGAAACTTATTGTGCAAGCGAAAGCACTGTTCGATTGATTAACTCATCTTTACGTAACGACATTCAATTGATGTTGACGCAGAGAACGTCATTGAGATTTTTACGCTTTAAAAATTGCTGCTTCTAATTATTTATTGGCGCGGAAGGACGCCGCTATGCTCGCCGCTATGCCTGCTTCATTCCCTCGTTTCGTTTCGTTCAGTGACCCTCGGAGGCCGCGATCGATATGTACCAGCTATACATGCGAGAGTTTCAATTATATAAACGCTGCGCTCTCGTATCGGTATGGCGTGATACAGACCATGCACCGCGCTATCAGCAACAATTAATAAGTTTATTTAAGCATTCGGCATTGCTGGAGCTATATGCATAGTATTTAATATTTACGGCGTAGGATATTGAGAACACTATAAATAATTACACGCAGCGCGTGTATTATCGCACTTCATTGATATTGATCATCATATATATGTTTCATATAATAATAACTCGCTGTATAACAAGTTCATTTCATATTATAATGCCAATCGTCGATTCATATAGCCGTTCAGTAAACAACTGAAGCTGGAATTCTTGATTTCGTCGCGATTTTAACACCGTCGATCTTTTTACATTCTGTTATTTTTATTGGCAAACAGAAAAATCGGATTTAATATCGTCATAATAATTATTGGCTACATGGCTACACTTACATAAATACAAATACAGAAATCTATGTGTCTTCGATAAACTCTATCAACAATTTTCTTATATAATAAAAATGTATGATAATGCGCGATATTAAATATCATTACTTCCTATTATTGTGACGACTGTCATGTTTGCTTAACTCTGTCGTATTTCTTATCAACTACTGATAAGAGTAGCAACGTGTTGATAATTATTTTACGACATGATTAAAGAAAAATAAACGAAGTGAATTCTTCAAAATATTCGAGATATACTTTTGATGAATTTCAAATTTTACGAAAATCATTTTAGAACCCACTTGAAGCTATCGTAATCGAAAGACTTGTGGTTTTAGAATTTAAAAACCAAAAGATGCGATATAGTACAAGCATTATCACAAAAATTAACTAATTATTAGAATAGCGGGGTATTATGTACAATTTGTATACAAAATTATCGACAAGAGGCAGCTATTTAAAAAAGATACAGAATAATTTTTGTATACAAGATACAAATCCTCCCATTACAAAATTACTGACGAAAGGAAGGTATTTAACAGTTCTCTGAAGAATCGTTTGTGGAAAATCTAAGCAAGCTGAATAGCGAATGCTTCGCAGCTATATTGTAACTTTAAACCTAAACAATCCAGTATTTAAAGGACATAAAAGTGAAGAAGCCGAACACTTGGACCTCACCTCTACTTCTACATTTTACCACGTGTTGCTTTATCTCCGCACGCACGCATGCATGCACGTGGCGCGTATGTCCGAAAAAAAATGAGCAGCGCGACAGACATGTGCATGGCTGCATACCCATACTTACGTACGTCGTACGTACACATGTATGCGCACGTTTACATGCATAAGTATACCATTGACCGGGATATCCTCTATCGCCTGTCTCGGGATGAATGAACCGTTACGTCATACACTTGTACTCACTGGTCCCCTTCCGCAACCCTCCTCCTCTTTCTCGTCCTCTTCCTCCTCTTCCACCTCGTCCTTCTCTCGTAACCCTCTCGTCTCCTCGCCGCGGTCCCGTCTATCTCTCTTTTAGCTTGCATTATACAAGGTGCAGCATAAGTAATGGCCTCGATCGATTTGATCGTCTCACATAATCCTTTAACTGTACTTTCTTACCTTTTCTTTTTGGACAAGCGATGGACAAATCGAGATGGATCAGTAAGAAGTTCGGGACGAGGAATCGGGAAGGACTTTGACACGGACCTTTGGATTCTTAAACTCGCGGCAACCTAAGATTAAAAAATTTTTAATTTTTCTCGATGTATTCTTAGATTCCTAACATAAACCTATCGGCCAAGACTTTTAATTCTCAATTCTCTAAAATTTCTGGTATCTCAACACAGAAGTATTCTTTGCCCATAAATTACAATTATGCTACTCGCAAACTTCCAAATCCCCAGGTATACTACGTGAGCTTTCTTCCGTTTGTGTATCTTCCTTCATTTCATTGTCTCTCTAATTGAGAGAGCTCGTGTGCGCGTCACATCGAGTTACACGCAATACACATGACCGAGCGCCTTCTCTCCTTGCTCCTCTCGGCCCGACATCCTTCCACGTTTATCGATTAGTATGGCCGAGCGCATGCCGAACTGAACTATAGATTCGACAGAGGTCGATGTATCGCTTAAATGGCTCAGACACTCGGCAGACGTGTTGACTAATAAAACAGCAGGAGGGGTGTAGGGCGGTCGGCAGCAAAGGAAGAGGAGGGAGCTGGAAACGATGTTGTACCACTGATACACTTTCGTCCCATGTAGATAGTCTTTGTACATCATCAAGTTGACGACGGTCACTCTAATGATCGTAAGCCTGATCGTCCTTGACCTGAAGCTAAATTTCACAGTCGAAATATCTCTAGCTTATTGTATAAAAAATATCGTAGATATGAACCTTTTATTTTCTTTTTTCGGTCTTTCATAAATCCTTTCCTCTCAATTCTCGTTATATGCTTTTAACTTCTATTAAATCCGTTGGTGTTTGTGTCAAAATTAATTTTTACTTTTAAATTTTTAATTTATGATTTTCTATAAATTTATGAATTTTACTATATGTAAATCTTTTTCTCCCTTTTTTTTGATAAATTCCATAAATTTTTCATTAAATTCATGAATTTTTGTCAAAGATTTAATTTTTTTATAAATGTTCTATATAAACATATGATTTTGTGTGTAGAATTATGAATTTAGAAATTACAATCCTATTATAATTATTATATGTAGTGTTAAAAAAAATTATGAAATAGTTTCTCTTCCTTTTACTTAAGATAATTAAAAATTACACATTATATGTATATTATTTTAGGATTGTCAACATAATAAACTGACACAGAAATATACTTTCTTTTGATACAAAAAATGTATAATTACCATCATAATTTTTCACGTACGCTTTAACTTGTCAATTACATCTTATAAAGTTACGAATGATGTTGAATAAATCTACAAATATGTTATAATGTAAAAAGAAGGGTATTACTTGACGATAAACTGGCTATATAATGTCTTTATTTGTATTCACTACGTTTCGACCATTGGTTTTGGTCCTTTTCAAGTAAAGTATATTTTTTCACACAATGGTGTTACATAGAAAGCTGTGCGTCAAATAAAGTCAAAATATAAAATAATAAATAAAAAAGACATCAGTCTGTCCCTCTCGTGCCTTCATGAATCTTTGACACGTTTTTTTTACACTTGCACAAACTGATGTTTCTTTTTATTTATTATTTTATATTTTGACTCTATTTGACGCACATGTATATGTGCGTTTTTTAAATCACTCAAGATAGAAAACATTCTCTAGATCGGCATTTAAATTTGGAAGCGATCGAATAGCATTCAAAACATTTGTTAAAATTGAATATTTAGGAATATTATTCAGGAATACTGACATTTAAAAATTTTTTTCCACATACTGTTTAAATTTAATTTAGAGAGACTTTGTTTCTCCTCTGATGTAAAATCTAACGGCAATGCAAACCATTCTTTTTTTAAAGCATTCATTAAAACCACCGATAGTTTTAGCTATGAAAGAAACATCATTGAATGATGTTTCTCTCATAGCTCTCTATCAGTATTAAAGTTGTGAAAGGTTTAAACACTTAATTTTAATAAAAATATATTATCTACAGGTAATCTTCTACGAATTTCTTCTGCAGTACATAAAATGCTGCAGAAAAGTGCACAGTAAAATGCTAAACAAGTTACATAAAATGCTAAACAAGTCTCTCGAATGTTGTAACAATGTCTATATACCCCTGCATCATTAATTCGTTAAGATATTATATGTATGTCTTCTATGTAACACCGTTGTGTGAAAAAATATACTTCACTTGAAAAGGACCAAAACCAATGGTCGAAACGTAATGAATACAAATAAAGACATTATATAGCCAGTTTGTCGTCAAGTAATACCCTTCTTTTTGGATTGTTAATCACTGGCGAAGAGTAGATTCATTTTCTTAGTATTATAATTTATTCTATAATTAATATTTTTAATGTCACATGACATCTCTATGTGGTGTACTTTGTTTCTTTTATCCGTTATCCCTCTAAAATAGTCTCTCTGGGTGCTTCTCTTCCAATGTCCTTCAAATTAGGGTACAGCTTCGCTTTAAGACCATCGCTATTAATTCTACCATGGAAATCCGGTTTTCTCTCTTTTGGAGTGCTGCGCTGCAACCAGATGTCCAGAAGACTCTTCGATGCGGTAATGTTGCTTTTGAGTAACTGTTTTGTTAGAGGCATTGACACACTCGTTGGAGGTGACATCGGCGAATCCGTTGTTGCTCGGATTACACTGACCCTGGCGGTTCCATCTTCCTTACCGAAACTATAAAAAAAAATTGATCAGATCGTCAATCTTTTAGATTCCTAAGTTTCTGACTCTTTAAATTTCTTGACCTTATATATCTTGAGGATATCTCGAGATATTTGTACTTCTAAACTCTTTATGGATAGAAACTTTTTAAGTCTTTAGTTATATTTTAGATTAGATCTCTGTTCAGGTCTTTCAATTTCTGTCTATCTAATTGTAAATATGATTATATCGCTTTTATACGATTATATCTTTCTAGCTTACATCCAATACAAATTTTTATTTGTTTAAATTTTACTCACAAATTAATTTATAGCAAAAACTCGTACAAAACTTTACTTAATAAAATTGTAATAATAAAATGTAAATTAATGTAATTTTCATAATAATACATTAAAAATAACGTTCATTATAATGCATTTTGTATGAATATTCTTATTTATTTGTATTTTTCAAAATTTATTCTAAAGTAAAATTGTGTGATATTCATATTGTAATAAACTCCATAAGAATAAAGACGTAGCAACAAATTAAAAATATGAAAAAACTTAAAAGTAAAACCACTGTAATTCAAAATTTTCAATTTAAAATAAGTAATAACAAAAATAATCTTACAAAGTTCATAAGTTTAAAATAAAAAATACATAAATAAAAAGGACAATGGACCAAACTAGATGAAGATGCTAATAACATGTAATTATAAACTAAATATTATAAACATATAATGTTATAAACAAATCTAAATGACAGACGTTTCGACTTGTAACAAAGTCATCTTTAGTGTCGAATAATAAATTACAAATAAATTTCTTCCGCAGTTCAAAAATTTGATCAATTATTTAACATCTATGAGTTCATATAACTGACATTGTTCATTAGATATTCGTTGACTATGCTTTGTTCATCTTATAATAATTTCTTGACAAATCTGATCTTTAATTCAAGCGAAAACTATCTTTCATAACTATATCGGTGAAAGTGTAACGAGGAGATGTGAATTATCACATTTGAAAACATATGTTCAGTCGGAGGGCAACCATCTGAACTGATCTTTATAACAATAAAACTTAAAACAATTTTGTGTAAGAAAGAACTGCATGAATTATGTGTAAATTATCTTTGATTTTATATACGTTTAATTATACCGCAGAAGTGATGTGGCGATTGTGGCTCAAAGAAATGTATAACATTGTCTTAACGAACCAAAGATCCGAGTTCAAATCCGACCATAACATCGTCGGTTTCGCCAAATCTCGGAAGGCAACGGCAAACTACCGAGAGTATCTTTTGCCAAAACGGTTTGTCAATTTGACGAGCTGTAACCGCAGAAGGAAGCAGGGCCCTACTGGTGTGGGGTCTTATAACGCTCGGAAAGGAGAGGGACCCTACCGAGTATTTATTATTATTATTCCATGAAAGCCAAAAATGCACTGAGGAATGGACGATAGTCAACCCTGAGGTGCATTGAGGTCACGACATTCGAATACGAATATCGATGGAAATGAATTCGACACTGAAGATGACCTTATTACAAGTCGAAACATCTGTTATTTAGATTTATTTAGTTTATAATTAATATAATAATTATAATATGAACATCTTCAGCTGAGACTTGCTTCAATGCCCTTGTTTATTTTAATAACCATATATTTTTATTTTAAAACAAGTAATTACCTATCTAATTCTCGAAGAGCCTGATCGAGTTCCACTTTGTCCTTTTCGTCTTTATTCCTGATCTCCAATAAACAATTAAGAACTTCAGTATGTGCGGCCGAATTATTCGCATGTTGTTTAAGAAACGTTTCTATCTCATCCCATAGTAAACGATAATGTTCTTCTCTGCGTACTCCCCCTTTCCCGCCACGACCTCCGCCGATACTTGGCAGAGGCAAAGCTTCATGTTTCGCCTCTAGTCCAAGCACACTAAAAATCACTTGCTTGCACTGGAGCACTTCTTCTGTGGTAAGTTTCTCCCTCACCATTAATTCTGGGAGTGGGTCTATTACCTATATGAATAATTTAAGAATATTTACAATTAAGTGTCAATATTTTTGAAGAATTTTTTAGAATTGAAGAATTTAAAAACTTAATAATAACGAGGTTTTCATTATAATATAATGTTCTAGATTTTTATAGATATAAAATAATTTTAAATCTCTACATTATTAAGATAAATTAATATTTAGTCAGAATATTCTAAAATTTAATTAAAATGTATTAATTATAATACTTTTAATTTACTATTCTAATAATTATTGTGTGTGTGTGTGTGTGTGTGTGTGTGTGTGTGTGTGGCGCGCGTGCGCGTGTGTGTAAAAGAAAGAGATAAATTTTATATTATATATATGTAATAAAAATACTTTTTCAAAATTCTTTTTAAAAACATAATACAGCATTTCTTCAATATACAAACCTGTTTTAAATTAAACATAAGAGTACTGGAAATAGTTATGGGCCAATATTTGGTGTGACGTTCCAGTCTTGATCTCATCTTTTCTACTAAACTATCACTATTAGAATTGGAAGTACGTTTTAATGGTACCAGTATGTTATTTCGCATGAGAATGCCAAAATCCTGTAACAAAAATATTAACAAATTAATTGTATCAAATCAAATTTCACTTATAATAAAAAAATTATAAATAACCAAGACTAAAATTAACACACACAGATATGAAATTTTAAATACAAGATCAATAAAATAACAGAATTAATATTAATATGGACTTATACTAATGTAGACTAATCAATTAAATTTCTAATCTTGTGTAATTATTAAAAACATAAATTACAAAAGCATCCTACGGTTATTCTGTAATCTGTAACACGTCCGCCACATCCCTCACTGATGGAAGGTGGATCCTCGAGCACGCTTCGGGCAGTAGATAATGTATGAATGAAAATTTCGCCACCATGTGCCGCTAATAAATGGGAGATTGTCTTTCCACCAGCTTTCCTGGCCATTTCCAACATCACTGATCTGCCATTCAATAGAAAATTGATCAGACAAGAAGAAGGTCTGCTATTGACATCCACTGGTGTGATTCGGTGCATCGCCGTGCAGTTCTGCATCTCTGATGCGCTACAGCCGCGCGGCGTGCACCACTTCAGCGTCACCGTTTCGTATTCCGATCCTTCCTCGAAACGCCTGAATGTCTTTATCAATGCTGAATCTTGCGGATTACCTGCAACCAATAAACGAAACTTTATAGTAGATGAAGATTGTTGGAAAAGAAATGCTGTTAATTAAAACCTTTTAAAATCGCAGTATGCGCAGCAGAAGAATGAAATATCTCCACATCGTAATTGGCAGACGAGCTCGCGTTCTGTTCCTCTTTCATGGGTATACCCGTTACTGTTGTGCTGGCTAAATCATAATGAGACAAAATTAAATGGGATAACTTGGAATGAAGCGCTGAAGCCTTGATCGAGTGGATTTCTATTGTAAGAAATGGTGATACCTGTATAAAAAAATTAATTGATATATCACTTATAAATTATAAAAATATAAAAATTAAATAGCATCCTTAGAACTCTTTTAAGTTACTACAACAAATATTATAAATTATTTAAAATTAGACCATAAAAGATATCTTATAAGAGATTGAGAAGTATGTCTTATTATTTGGCGATAAAATAAAAAGACGAAACAAATTATATTAATCATTAAAGATTTACCTCTCGAGGACCTTGACTAGTGACTTGAGATTCAATATTGTTGGGATATATATTCAGTATGACTAAATGACAATAATCAACAGGAATTAAACTGTAAATTAGAAAAATGAGTATAATGCACGATAATTTAATAAGATATCTATAGAAAAAGATACTAACTGATCTGAAGCTAATGCATTCTTGTTTTCCTGTGCTAATTCATTTAAAAATATGTTTTCCAAGCTCTTCATGTTGCTGTTGTCACGTGCACTTGTGATACATATTACTCTGCCCCGGTTTATCAGCTTGGTATTCTCGTTCAGGGAAGTTCTTTTCTCTTGCTGTATGTCAGAGCACTCATTCAGTGTCTCAATTGCTACGCGCAGACCGTGTATCACTGAATAGTCCTCTCCAGGTTCCGGTGTTTTCGTTGGCACTCCTAAAAGAGCAGTGCCATTCATTATCTATAAGTAAAACCGCTTCTATTATTTTCCTCGTTAAACACACAGATATGTACTCTGTACATCAATAACTGCAGACGTTTGCATTTTATAAATTTTAGATATTTGTTACTCAACAAGTGAAAAATATGAAAATTTAGAAAGAACACTTACATGAGTCAAATTCTGCTGATGGACGGCCCATGCGTTCAGTACGTAAGCTGCACGATCGGTCGCAACAAATCTAATCTAAAAAAATAATAATAATAATGACAACGATAACAACAGAGACAGTGTTAACGATTGTTAACGATATCGTAGTGTACTCGATTTTTGCATACCAATTTGCCCGAGGGGAAGAGGTCCCACACAATGCGACAGTATTCTAACGAGGCTTCGACGCTGGTCGTCCACAGGGACTTGCAGACCGGTGCCAGCGGGATCAGGTTCTGTCCTCTGCTCTTCAGGAAGTCGAACTCGAGCGGGCACTCGGCGGAGATGCCGAAATACGGGGTGCGATCCAACACGAATATAGTCTTGTGATTTGCGGGATACATCGTGCATCTCTTGGCCGCGAAGCCGCGCGTAGTACGGTATTTGAACGAGCGAGCGTATCACTCCTCGCGTTTTCGAGGTTAGAGTACAGCCGATCGCGGATAACTACTTACAGAATTTACAGCTACGTCGTGTCTATCTCGCGCTTTGTCAAGTCGATCGCATTTTTCTTGAAATTGTTCTTTCATGTCAACGATCAACAAAATCGGGAAAGGAGCGAACGATAAGATAAGTGCTGTACGCCATGCACGTTTTTTCTTTCCACTTACGGATAGAACATAACCTCAATCGCACGCGTGATCGCACGGGTTGTTGAGCGGCGTTGCGGTAATACATAAGCAACGCGAACAAACTTTAAGTTATTGAGTGTATACCTCGATTATAAAGGAACTTCCAAAGGAATTTTCAACGAAGCGAATCATTTCTTTTTTTCAAGAATGCACTGGAAAACGGGTAAATCGATGGGTTTGTAATGCGTTACAAATATCATGAAATTTGCTAACATTTCCCGAGTGGTGATATATTACTGAAAATGAAATATATTTGAAAATCTCTCAATTGATCCCATTTCATTATCATTCCATCAATATTTCAGTAAAAATTCAGTGAAAAACTTTGAAATCGATACTTCAGTGATATTTCATTAAAAGTAACATATTTTTTTGTTAAATTCAGTAAATCTCATGATATCTAATATTTCATAATTTTTAAATTATTTTTCAACAGTATAATTTAATTTTCCTCATATTTCATAGTATTATATTGAATTTCATAAAGAAAATTATGATTTATTTTGAGATTTATTCAATAATTTTTTAATGACGTTATTTATTTTACTTTTCATAGAGATTTTATACTACTTTCAGCAAAATATTTCCATCAAGCTTGTCTTTTATAACATTCCTGAGTATAATTGTTTTGCAGGTAATTTGATATCCGACGATGTTGATAGTGATGACAGTGATATGAATATGGACCAGGATACGAGTGATGATAATGAGGAGAGTTCAACAAACGAATCTGTATCAGATAGTAGCGATGATGAAATTCCTGTCAAAAAAGTAAAAGCCTCAGCATCCGCAGGTATTCCTCTTGTCCTTTTCAATTCATGTGCAAATTTTTTTGAAATAACTCTAAAACTAAAGTGATCTGAAAGTTTATGTTAAGGAAAATATCTTTCAAATTTCTCCAGATGGAGCATCATCTCGACGAGACGAAGACAACGATGAAAAAGATTCTGTTGAGTCGGATACGGATGAAGTTATCAAAGCTATATTGGATGCAAAGGAGTTGCACAGGAATCATCCGCCTCCTATTACATTAGAAGATATGATAACGGATATATGTTTCCATCCTAAGGTGGATACTATTGGCATAGCTAGTATCACAGGGGATGTTTTCATGTAAGCTTTTAGAACAATCTTAATCATTAACAAGTAATTAATTTACTTCAATCAGTAGAATTATTTTAAATTATAATTTGATGTTCTTGATCTATAATCTTTCTTTCTAAATATTATGTATTATTTATATATAAAATATTTAGAAAGATAACATTTATATACAGGGTGTCCCAGAATCACAGGCCAATACTGATAGGGTAGGTAGGGAATGGGGTACAGATGGGAATGAAATAGGACACCTCTGTCTGATCATGCACCCCCCGCGGAGATACAGATGGTGGAAGTTGTACGAATCCGCGGCGCGCTATGACAAGCCGCTTGTCGGTGAAGCGAGCGTGCGAGTAGTGGTGTTGTTTCCACTAGCCTCACTGACAAGCGGCTTGTCATAGCGCCCCGCGGATTCGTACAACTTCCACCATCTGTATCTCCGCGGGGGGTGCATGATCAGACAGAGGTGTCCTATTTCATTCCCATCTGTATCCCATTCCCTACCTACCCTATCAGTATTGGTCTGTGATTCTGGAACACCCTGTATATTTATAAGACATACTTAGTTTCAAAATGTTATGTCCATTTTCTCATTAGGTATAAATATAACAATGAGGAGACTAATCTTGTGTCGACCATGGAATTGCACCTCAAAGCTTGTCGAGACATTGAATTCAGTGAGGATGGGCAATCATTATTCTCGACTGGAAAAGATCTGTGTATAGCAATAACAGATGTAGAAACGGAAAAACTAATTAGGTTATACGAAAAAGCTCATGAGTATGTACAATATTTTCATATATGTATACTAATTAATTAATTTAAGAAGATATTAATGCATTTTACGCGATTGAATTTTAGACAACCTGTATACACAATGACGATAATCAACAAACATGTGTTTGTAACAGGCGACGATGATGGTGTAGTAAAACGTAATGATAATTAATAATTTTAAATCTAATGAAATATATACATCTATTTTATGTATTTTATATAAAGAAAAATTTTTCAAGTCTGGGACCTCAGGCAAAAGGGAAGCGAGCCAATATTTTCTATAAAAGAGGTAGAAGATTACATTAGTGCAATGATAACTAATAGAGATGCTAAGTATTTAGTTTGTGCCAGTGGCGATAGTTTGACAACTATAAATATACCGGAAAGAAAACTGCATGTACAGGTATCGTAAAACACATAATCTAATAATCATATCATAACAAATTGATCTCATAAATTTATCACGCACAGTCCGAGGAGCATGATGACGAGTTGACCTGCCTTGGCTTATTTAAATTCGAAAGTAAATTATTATCGGCTAGTAATAAAGGGAAAATGTATGTGTACAATTGGGGAGAATTTGGACTACATTCGGATGAATTTCCAAGTGCCACAAAGAAGGCTATAAATTGTATGATTCCCGTTACGGAAAATGTAGTAATAACTGGTGAAGAGGATGGAATAGTTAGGTAAGTGATAAAGAGAGAACCATGCGACACTTTATGATATATAAAAATCGTACCATTTATACGATATTCATGTAATATCACGTCATATTTATACAATGAACAGGGCAACTAGTTTGTTTCCTCATCGTCAACTTGGTATAGTTGGACAACACAACTTTTCCGTCGAAACACTCGATATCAATAACGACGGGACTTTAATAGCATCCTCTTCGCATGATAATGATATCAAATTCTGGAATGTACAATATTTTGAGACCTTGAACGTTACCGAACCGAAAAAAGGTGGGAAGCGAAAATGGCTCGAGCACAATCTTCCTAGCAGTCAAGTTAATAACCGATCCGATTTCTTTGCAGAATTGTAATTTTAACAATAATAAAGTTATATTAAGTTAACAATAATAAAGCTCTGCCAATTTGTATTTGTTAATCGAAACATAGATATATAATCCTTATTGTTTTAAAATAATAATGGCATTTAATGTCTGAATTCATTCGACATCGTTCAACATATCAGAATAAACAGATGAACGAATAGTATTACAAAACGTGCATTTTATACATAGTTATCGATACACGAGCACTACACAAACTTATACGTGATATGAAGAGAATATTTATATAATACTTTGTTTTGATTAAACTTGGAATATCTTACAAAATATAAGTTCATATATATTCTATTACATTGGTGGATTGCTAAAGATTTATATTATATATATTATTTTATATTTAAGATTTATATCTAAGAATTATCATATGTTATCAGTTCTGTTATAAACTGTTAAAGCAGTGTTACATAGTCCATCTAGATATACGCATCATGTACCCACGTATATCATTAAATAGATTAATTAAAATTATGATGTGCTATAGAAGTAGATGAAACTAAAATTTGTTTGTAATTTTCTTTGTAATTCTATAAATTTTATCTCAGTCGTTAAAAATGTATGAATTCTGGTAAACATTTATAGCAATTGAATTAAATAGAGTACAAATGATATATTCCGATACAGATGATATAAAATATGAAAAATTTTAGCTAGAAATATTTCTCCGTAACAACAATGAATAATTTCATTTTTTTTTAGTCCTATTCAAATTTCATTATAACGCAATCAGATTCCAAAATATAATAACGAATTCGGCACGCATATACTGAAACTCTGCTTTAATACTTAGTACTATTCCAACATGGTGCGAGTGTAAAACTGTCTCCGTATAAGAACATGCGACCAAATTACATTGTCAGAAAAATCAGTGCAACATTTTCTGCTCTCGAGTTTGTTTAGTTTGTCCGAATATAAATTCAGCATTACATTAGAACAGTTTTCATTTGTTGAATACAGCAATCTTGAATGCACTGGGACAGTAAGTATAATTTAAAGTGTGGTAAAAAAACTGTACTGGAAAAGTTCGCATTCAGTACGCACTAGTGCAAGCGGCCAAATTCGCTATAACTGCTTTACATTATCGTTTATTGATGATTTATCTGGCGTAAATATTCAGGTGCGTGATAATGTTGTTGCGCGTGCGCCAGTGAAGGGTGTATCGGGGGCTGAAAACAGCGCACGTGCTCCACACTTGCCGCATCGCTGTCCCCGCTTTTCAAATACTTATTCAACACAGCAAATATCTGTGAATTTAATACTTGAAATCGCCTTATCCGATCCACCATCCTCTTCAAATGCTTTAAAAACAAATGACATACATATTATTAATTAGAATATAAAAAGAGCACCAGTCACGCATATAAATTGTATACTTACTATTCCTTTAACGTTCTCGTCTTTGCCATCCACACGTTGCACTCGAAGAATATGGTAGCAGAAATCAAGTGCCTCAAACCTACGTTGTTGACCCAATAGAACGATCATGGCGCATCCTGCCCAATGCAAACCTTCACCGAACAATTCTCTACAAGAGAAAAACAATCATTGTTATAATCATGATACATAAAGAAGTATGTGTTACATTACATTAATTGTTATACTAACTCAACGGTAAATTCAGTATCACCAACGGGAATACAGTATACAAATTGAAGAGCGCTCCAAAGTCTATGGAATTCCGTACATTCGTCCACATTCATTACACCATTTGCTGGTGGTGGACCGACCCAAATAGGATCGTCTAAGAAGCTCCGTAATCTGCTAAGCACAACTTCGAATATCGACAAGCCGCAGCATAGTCGCTCACGCGTTAACAAATCTCCTTCCCTAGCAATCATGGCTTGCTGAAAAGATAAATCGCGCATAGATAAGTAAAAAGAAAGAAAATACAGCCTACATGGAAGACACATTGTTTATTTGAAAAACATGTTACTTACCTTAGCGGTACCTAATTTATCTACGTTTGGAACAATTTGTAAAGCTGCGTACTTCGCCTCTAATCGTTTCTGCTTGGTCTCGGGTTTCTCTCCCTCTGAAAATTTCACATGTAAACATAATAAGTGTCTAATTTTGTATACAGTTGTTTCTTCTCGAGCTGTTCTACTCGAATTAACTTATATATCGAGTAACTGCTCCTCACCTTTGCAGTAAGGTCTGGGCAGAATATTCTGAAACGGTGCTGCGTGTAGCAAGTCACACACTTCCTCTTGCGATAGAGCTTGTTCCATTAAAAGACAAAATAGAATCGTATTGCCGAATTCGCGAAAATTATGAAATAATTCAGTCTTAGCATCTGGATATTGCACAATGTCGTTTAATTGGGCATGATAATAGCCCAAAACTCCGGGGGATCCGTAATCGTATCGTGGAAGCTTGCAGACTTTAGGCATAGCTTCCATCAGAGTCTTCGTAAATTGATGTAAACTTCCTTGGATCAAGGTTTTAACAATCTTCAAAAGTTCTTCCATAACCACAGCTATCCCTTGATACCCAAGAAGCTTACATATAGTACGAAAATGATGCGGACCAACAAATCCTGTATATTGTCCATATTGAGTACTATAAGCCAAATTCAATTGCTTACTACCCCAGAGATAATGATGCGACATTTGTGGTGGTTTATCTCTATGGACGGGTTGTACAAATTGCAGTCCGCGACACTTGACAAATCTGTCAAATAATATACGTTAGTAAATAAACGTTATCGATAAAACGCTAAGGGTATAAATGTAACAAACATATACCTATTTGTGGCGGCGTTGTAACAATAATTTGGCAAAAAGTCGTAATTTAATTCCCAAAATACATGAAGAGTGATTCTTCCATATGGGGCTAGAACATTGTGATTTGCCTCTCTGAACATTGCATCGTACTCATCTAGCGCTAGCCACTTACTTAAAAGTTTATGAGTAAGGCGATTGACTTGCAACAATCCGTCTAGCTCCTGTCGAATATTAAGCGATTAATTGCAGGAAACTATTTATAGCGCAATAATTATTATTAGATTAGTCGCATGCGAGGCTTACCACAACTCCAGTTATATCGCCAGATTCGAATTTGCTAATGGCTAAATCCAATGATTTTTGCATGTCTGCATTAATACGTTGCGTTATGAGTTTATTCAAGTCAATACTTCTTCCCAATAGCTGAACATGCCTCTGTTTCAACAATGTTTCGTATCTATTAGCACGGGGATATGGAAGTAAATATGCTCCGAGAGCTACACATTCTACTCTGAATCGTTTGTCCAACAAGATACTAGCCGCCAGCTGCTTATAATGTGCAAAGATCTGTTCGCTAAGTTTATAAACAAATTGATCGAAACATAGGTTCACTTCGGCTTCCACTTCGTCATATAGAAATTGTTTACGGAATATCGTCAATGCATACAAGGCGCTATCATTATATAAATCCAGAGGATACAAAACGTACCTATAAAATTAAAAATAACAATGATATATCGTGGGATTATTATGTGCTACTATAGATACAAATGTGTATGTATGTGTATTGTATATTCTAATTCATAATTTATAAGAAGTGTTATTGCGTCATTGACAATCATTTTACTCGTGTAGGAACTTACTCCATCATTGATGGTTCCTTACTTCTCAATATGTGATCAGTCAATATCCATGGCATAGACATTTCAATGGGAAACTGAAACAGTTTATCGATTAAACATTTGGATAAAAAATATGACGAATCGCATTTCTATGTGGCATCTTTTGCAACAATAGGTGAAATAACGCCTGAGAGATTGAGCTTTAAATTTCCGGTATTGTTTCGGACATCGGTTATCTACTGTGCGCACAGCAAACGGGAAATACCTGAATGCGTTTCTCCATGGTGATTAGGTCGCTGCACTCCTCGTTATGCTGATGACGCACTTGGCATTTCTAGTCATGGAAAAAATTATAAAAACGGCTATTTTCATAATAATAGCTTCGGTATGAAAGCAAATGGAAAGGTATTAAAACAAGTTGCAAAATTTATGTCTATTAGTCGATGAATACAGTCTTTATATGTTCAAATCGATCATCTATACACGGCTGATTTTCTTTTAATCGACAAATTATACGATGCAGAGATCTTAAACTTATGTTGAGAGTATTTACACCCAGTTAACAAAAATAACGTTATTTACCTGTATTTTCCTACCCATTGTCATTTCTAGATAAAATTCTCTGTACCATAGTTGTGACAAGTCGCAACAATTCTGTAGAGATTCTACAAAAGAAAAGAAAGAGAAAATTGTTAAGAGAAAGCAAAAAAATAATTGCAAATTTATAAATAAGCCGTTTATTTACCGCTGAAATTCAGAAGATAACTCCAATAAAAACTAGTTTTATGGAACTGATCAATTTGAACGAGATATTGGCCATCGATGTCTTTCCTCAGAGTACGTTTCCCACCACTTTTATCGGCTATTAACGATTCCAACATGGTTCGCACCATATACAATTGCGTGGAAGACGGACCTATTTTGTTTCATCGCAATCAGTTTTCAAAATCGCAATACAAAAAAATTAACGAAATATGGTATGCAGCGTATTAATGGAAGACTGACCAACGTTTCTTCGCGGAACTTTAATGCCAAACCCATTATCTGGATCCTTTTTGCCTTTCAAGGCAGGATCTCCAAGTGGTTCCACTCCGAAATGCCAATCCGCGCAAGTTTCTCTAACGGAAACAATTATACTAAAACAAAAAAGACAAAAGAAATAATGTAGGAGACTAGTTTTTTAATTTTAAAGCTATTTTAACTATTGAGTAATGTCTATAAACATCACTCACATATATAGTGTATCATATATAAATATAAAATGCATCACGTATAACGTATCATGTGTAAGAAAGAAATTTGTACCATAGCTAATATATAGTTTATGCTCTAACCTTCGAATCAAATCCTTTTTATTCTTGATCGCTTTTCTTAAAGGTTCACGCAATGCAAGTTGTACAAAGTCTTGCAACTCAGCATATATGTTCCTACGTATCGCATCAATAAAAACAGTCTCCATACGTGCCATCAATACCTGCAATCCTTTAATCATCGCTATAACTTCTATGAGAGCAAACTTCTCCTCATCAGTATAGTTATAACGTGTAGCCTACATAAGAAAAGTAGTATTAATAAAAATAATTTTTTCTGAATTAATAAACAATAATGTGAAATGTTGAGAGACATTAATAGAATAAAGATCATACTCTTTCGTATTCTTCAGCCTCTTGCGGACATTCTTTGTTCATGTGATGGTCAGTGGGATGCAGTAGCTTCCAACTGTATAGCTCTGTTACAACACTAGTCCACTGCGAGAGTAATTGTAATCCACGTAATGCCAGTTCTGAGGTGTCTCGATTCTCCGTGTCACTTCGGCATTCCTTATACGTCGTAGTGACTTCATTACTATATCTGTGCAATTATCAAATGTCACAAATAGGTACCAAGACAAAAAAAATAATGAACAAGATATTAACGATACCTTGCCAATTCACTGATGTACTTCACGTGATCCTCTCTGATTTGAGGAAGATGTACCATAAGATCGGCTTGTGGACTCATACTATTCGACGACGAAGATAGTGGCCACTTTGACGCGTCAAAGTGTTTCGAGCGTTTGATGTAATTGAACGGTGCAATTTGCATATCTCCGAACAATGGTACTACCTCCAGGTTCTTAAAGATTCTATCGATTCTATCCAACTTTAATTTTTTCTTTTGGTCAAGCTTATTGATGTTACATAATTCGCTGTCCATTAGGAATAAACCAAAGCCCATCACTTTCACTAACATGTGTTTCTCGTTAGGCGTGAGGTACATCTTAGTTTCAAACATATGAACACAGATATTGACTACGTCCGCGAGTAATTCTTCATATCCCGCGATCTTCTCGAGATTTTCTTTAACTGTATCACGGATTTTATTTTGCGTCGCCAAGAACATTGACAAATTCTGGGATTCTTGCAGTGTCTGAGAGTCCGACATCACTTTCAGGAACTGTGCAGCTCTAAAAGATTAAGCAAAACGTTCTTAAGAATAAGAGCAACTAAAAAAAGATTCAATTAAAATCCTATTCTCCGCAAATCACCTTCTATACGTGGAATAGTCATTCTTTACACTAGATTTCATGTTTTTTAATTCATCCAATACAGCAAACATATTAATGAATTTTCCTAGGGTCAACAAGTATGCCTCAGACACAAAATCTTTTCTTTTCTCATGATGACACAATCGTTTAACTTCGCCTGAAAATCGCTCAATCGCTTTTCTCTGAAACGTAAGTAAGCATAAATGTACATGTATGCAATATGTAGCAAAAGCCAAACTCTGATTAACTTAATCTACTTTGATTCAACCAGTTCACTTATTAAAGCACATTTTTAATTATATAATTTGTCCTTAAATTCTCTCCCATATGTTGAACAATACAAAGGTAATTTTACCCATGTTTTATTAATGAATTAAGTTAATCGTAGTTCGATCAAAGTTACTATAACATAAAGTAATTTAAACTCACTTGGAAATACATAAAATTTAACAATTTGTTCACTTCAGGTGCTAGCACCTCCACCGTCTTCTCGTAAATTTCCACTCGGTTCGGCTGCTCATTAGATTTTGGCTGTGGAATTGCACGCGAACAGCACCTCCAAGTATACAACATAACTGCATGCTCTAAGCCTTCCTCCAGCAACTCGTTCTAAATGATTCGAAGAAATTTTCTGATTACCATCGAATTATGCACACATCAGAGTTTACAATCAACAGCTGGACTTACCAAACTTGCATGTACAGTTGCTTCTTCTATATATTTAGCGATACCCGTCACAAAACCGTTTCTATCCTCGAAATTGGTGTCAAAATTCGCCTGATACACGACGGAGCATGGCTGGGCCTCTATGCAGGGTTGCTCGTCCGGTAGCGTGAACTCGTCCAGCACGTCAACGTTCGACAGAGCATCGCCCAGAGTGACTTTGTCGGTGGTCATCGCGTTGGTTTCGTTCGACAACTGGTCCTCCGGAAGACAAGATGCGACGAAAGGGAGGTTAAGTGTGCTCCGCGACAGGGCAAGATATACTTCTTGTACGTGCGTGTGTGATATTTACGTATGTTGCGCACACATCACGTATCACGATACGATCTCAGGATCATCAGATCTGTCGTTCAGAGTCACCAACGAAACCGTGGAACGTCGGCGAGATCATGGGTGGAAATATCGAGTCTAGCATTTCGAGACACGAGCGAGTGTTTCCCACGAAGCATTAATACATGTCGGCATTAATAACCGTCGCGACGAATTTTATCTTGATATCAACCACTTCTCGTTCTTGTTTTCCGAACGTCAAAAATCGGTGGAACAACACAGGCGTATACACGGAATAGGGAAGTGAGTTAAATCAAGTTAAATGAATGTGTCAAAGGAAGTGTTAAGGCCGGTCTACAATGTTAGTAAGTTTTAAGTCTTGTGTCCACGATACCAGAAATCGATCCGAGACCTTAGGTTTGTTCGCGTCGCTTGCTCCAACATGCTCCTACTCGCTCCAATACGCTCCAAACTATAGTATTACGTTACGTATACTATAGATTGGAGCGTATTGGAGTGAGTAGGAACATATTGGGGTATTGCGACGCGAACAAACCCCTTGAGATCTGAGAAATATGTAGCCAATCAAATTGCACCTTTTATGGAAAAGAGGCAATTTTATTGGCTGAACACTTCTCAATCAAGATCTCAGACCGATTTCTGGTATCGTGAACACAAGGGGTCTGTTCTTTTCAGCTGCACTGCTGAACTAGTGCAATAAGTTAGGCCGGTATTCATAGTCGGATCTTATATTTAAGATCGTCTTAAGTTTATCTTTAGATGCTGTACGAATCAGTTCATTGGCTACGGAGTATCTGAAGATGAACTTAAGATGGTCTTAATTATAAGATCTGACTATGAATACCAGCCTTAGAGTGAAAAAATATATAAATGGGTCTGTTCTTTTCAGCTGCACTGCTGAACTAGTGCAATAAGTTAGAATGAGACATATATATATTTTTTCACTCTAACTTATTGCACTAGTTCAGCAGTGCAGCTGAAAAGAACAGACCCTATGTCTCATTCTAACTTATTGCACTAGTTCAGCAGTGCAGCTGAAAAGAACAGACCCATTGTTTTAACCCGGATCTACAATAGAAATAAAGCCGACGGCACACGGTACGAGTTTTCGTAGTAGATCGCATACGAGTTAGCCATTAAGCACGAGAGTGAGAGAGAGCGAAAGACGCTCGCTTTCTCTTGCTCTCATGCGTAGTGGCTAACTCGTATGCGATCTACTACGAAAAATCGTACCGTGTGCCGTCGGCTTTAAGTCGTAAGAAACTGACCAATCACAGTCAATTATTCTCCTCGTATTCGATTCGTATTCGGTGGTGGGAGTCAACTTCACACGCTTAAATTTCAATGCTGCCAACTTCTTTTACTGACGGTAACCAAGCTCCTATTTTCACATCCGATTCATGTACACATCGAGTGTGCGCTCCACCGCACAAAAAAATGACAATAACTTTGTCGATCTGTCATTGTTCGTAACGAGGAATAGCACTGATAAGGGATGCAAGAGTATCTACGTGCGTACATACCGATAATGGCTTGCCAATTAGTTTTGTTATTAACGCACGGACACGAGAAAAACATGTGAAGTCAGTCATTTGGAGAAATAGGTTCTTCCCATTGCTACTTTTTTCTTTTTTTTTTAATTTATATTCTTCCCTAAGGTATCTTAAGATATCAATTATTTGTTATAAAAGACATGGAATTGTCGGAGCAAGCTACGTGCCATCTAATCGTATCGTATCGTGTTGTGTTCTCCTCTAGGACGATACACTCGAGGTAAGGACGATGAGCGAGATATCGGTGAATGTTCTGACGCTGAATTGCTGGTGAGTAAACATGATAAAAGCTTATTTTAATTAGAAAAAAAATTATAAAAAAAAAAATACGAGTTTTACCTAAATCGTGGTTCTTATCTCACGCTTGTTTCGACACTTCAGGGGCATACCATATGTTTCGAAAAACAGGAGCACACGTATATCCGCTATCGCGGAGAGATGTGCCAGCAGGGAGTACGATATAATTTGTCTGCAAGAGGTTTGGTCTGTCGATGATTTTCAGCTGATAAAAATGAAGGCGCAGGAAGTACTTCCTTATTCGCATTACTTCCACAGGTATATAATGAATGTCTTAGACATTCGGTAATTCAAATTGTTTGTAATTCTAATTTGTAATTTCTAATTGTTTGTAATTCGCTTCTTGCGCAGTGGAGTTTTTGGATCAGGAATATGCATCTTGTCACGTTATCCCATTCATGATGTGATGTTTCACAAGTGGCCCCTGAATGGCTACGTTCACAAGATACACCATGGAGACTGGTTTGGTGGTAAAGGAGTTGGATTGTGTAAAATAAAAATTTGTAACATGAATATTAATGTTTATATTACACACGTACGTGTCTACTTTTTTACTGTTATTTAATTGCACGAGGTATTATTCTTGTATGTGATATGAGCAATGTACAATTGAATGACTTATGATGCAAAGGATGTTAAATGTTTACCATTTTTATTCTGCAGTTACACGCGGAATATAATCGAGAGAATGACGAATACATGGCCCACAGAGTGCTACAAGCGTTTGATACTGCCCAATTTGTAAAGATGACGAGCGGTGGCGCGGATGCTGTCGTATTAGCTGGTGATCTTAACACAGAGCCGCAAGACTTAGCATACAAAATTATACGTGGTGTTGCCGGTTTAGCGGATACTTGTCCTAATAGTGCGAGCCATATAGGGACCAACGAATGTGCCAATAATAGTTATACCAGCTCAAAACTTGCTCGAATGAGTCCAGATGGAAAGCGTATAGATTATATTATGTATTTAAGTTCGAAAACTGTGACGGTAAGAGATCAACACGATGAACATAACAAAAATATTGATACGATATATAATCACTCTAAATCATGACAACTTCTAGGTTGAAGTTACAAATTTTCAGCATCCCTTGCCAAATCGTGTACCATATAAAAATTTTAGTTATTCCGACCATGAAGCTGTGATGGCTGCATTTAAATTTATCAATGATGGTGAGTAGTATATTTAAATATTCCACATGTGTGTATTGTACACATACATATATTATTTATTTTTTTATTTACTCTTCCGATTGATGGCTTAGATTTATACACGTTTCTTGCAGATAAACATGTTACGAAGAATCTAGATGTTACTGATTCTTTAAAAGAAGCAATAGCAATTTGCGAAAACGCATTAAAAAGTGTAAAACGCCAACGGTTTTGGTATGCATTATCAGCCTGCATGCTGATCATTCCATTAATTTGGTCTATCTGGCTGAATTGCATGAACACGTCTTTAGCTGTAGACATTGGTTTGAATATCGTATGTATTCTTCTAACTGCAATATTATGTTACACTCTGTTTATGGGTTCAATATGGAATAGTGTAGAGAAGAATGCATTAAGAGCAGGCCGTTTAGCTATGGAAATTTACTTGATGCAATTGAGTAACGAGTTACGTCAGAACAACTGAACTTCCAAAAGAAAATTGTTAATTGACGTGATGCAAAGATTAACTAAGCTCAAAGAAAAATCGCGTTAAAAGAAATATATTCTTTAAACGATTTTAATATGATAAATACAGAAAGTTTTGTAATATGTATACATCAAAGTATAAGGCAGTATTTAAGCATTTACGCATTTAAGTCCTATATTCATGATCTTGTTGAAAACTCAGGCCTTATAAGTTGTGTGTGAGTTAAACATTCAAAAAACAAGATACATATACAAAAATTTGTGTAAAACTGTAATGGCTATTTTTTTTTAATTATTCATTATTGACAGAGCAACTGCAACTGTTTTAGATGTGTATCTAGAAATAGATATTTATAACAGTATTACCGGTCGACAATTTATATGAACTATGCATATCATTCCACAGGAATCAACATTGTGATAAAATTTATCTATTCACACATTCATGCATTTATGCTTCGATCGTAATATTGAAACTGAAGTTTAGTTCTTCAAATCCAGTCTTTCAAGCGCTACCACATTCTATACGAATTGTGTTTTGCATCTATTCAATAATAGACATTATGTATAGGTTTGTAAAATTTTCTGATATTCATATTTTTTCAATATGGCATTATATATTTTATTATAATTATAATACAATGCTATATAAAACGAATGGTTATTGCCTTTAAAATTTCCTACAAGCTCCATAGAATCTCCATATGCATGTGTGGAAATGTTTTTTTAGTATAAATGTATTTAAATACAGAAACATTAATCCTATATAATCCTTATGACGTACCATTCGTAAGAGATTATATATACAATTTAGATACAGAGAATAAAATGGCTTCTAATAAATAATGTTTACATAAAAGTATATATATAATTGACTAAGCAGTGTATAGCCAAAGAAAATTGATATGAAAGCTCAGCATACGGCTGTTTCTGCATTTTATAGCATAGCTTTCATAAATTTGCTTTTTTTCAATGGTATCAAGAAGTCGTCTAGTTAAAAGAATATTTGTAAATTTGTCTTGTAATGATGAAATTTTTTACATTTTCTCAGACACTCTTTGGTTTTTTATTCTTGCGATATTTAGGGCAGCTGCTCCACATAATTCTTCGGCACTAAACCCGTTTTACCATTTAATGTACCTTCTAGCCAGCCTGGTTCCAAAGAGGCCTTAACTGTAATAATACATTTTATTACGTGATTTTTTAATGTAAAAATAAATCAATCTCGTACTGCTCTTACCGTTTGTTATAATTTGATTCGGTTCAAATGATAATTCACCATCGTTTTCCGCCATACATGCATATAAGGTTCGCACTCTCCTGAAAATTCATAGAAACTTAGAATCTCAATCATCCTAAATTTTACGTATAGAATACTTGCCAAATTCCTGGAATTTGACCAGGACTCGAACGTCCACTACTGGGTGAAGTGTTGATGCTACAATCATGCATAAAATCACAATTGAGAAAATAATATTTATCGAATGTACAATTAAAAAAATATAGCTTTTTTTTGTTAATAGAAAATTTGAGATATCTTACGGACATATCGATGACGAGTTACTACGCTGAGGATAAGCCGTGGGATAATGCACAGATATCATGGTACCACGTTTTTGCTTTACTGGTAACTCGCTTGTAAAGGGATGAGGATCCGACGCAATCGATTCGCTCGAACTACTTGTATTGCCACCACTCAGGACTGAGATAATAAAATTTTTACTTAGAGAACAATACCATAGATTATTGCGAAATAATTTAACGAAGAAGAATGTAACAAGACCTTTGTCAGCTGAATGATACATAAGATTCGCGTTAGTCAATTTTATGCGACTGCCACTGCCGCTGGTGCTACCGCCGCGACCATCTAAATACGATGGTATACGATGACTTGTACTGTCGAGATCCTCGTAATCCCCGTTATTTCTGTCATCGATAGGCGACTTGTTAACAGTCAAAGGCTGACCATCGTAATAAGATCTTGTAACGAGCTATATACAGATATATGTATACACATATGGAATTAACGAACGGAAAGAAAAGCAATGCAAAACTCACATGCGCGTGTGACGATGCGGGTGCAACTGTTACCGCCGTGTGTAGTGGATATCTTAAAAATGCTGTTCCATTACCCGAAGAAGTTGGGCCTTCTTCCACTTTAACACACTGCGCTTTATTTGGGATAACAGTCGCTTGCATTGCGGACTGTGCCGCTACTGTGCGCAAAGAATCTTGGGGTGGTCCAGCTATTATTCTTTCACAATTTTCAATCAATATTTCCACAACAATATTATAAAATTTGATGTCCATTATAGAAGCTACTGTTTCTTCTTCTGGTCGTAATAAAGTGGGTCCGAAACATACTGCTAAGTTTCCCACAGTCATCAGATTTTTATCGCTTTTCTTTGCAACGCTGAAAATTTCATCCAAGTTTGTTATTTTAACAAAGTTATGACATGAAAGGAAAATAAAATTTTTCGAGATTAAATCTCTGAGTCGATATAATGAGATAACGAAATAAAGCAAAATTTAGAAATACACATACAGTAAAGCACTATATTCTATAAATAATGATTGTAAATATTTCTTACTTGTTAAGATGGGTAATAAGAAGGATCAGCATTTTGAAATTGACTTTAGGTAATCGATAAACGAGGCAGTGTATATCGTTTATTCGAATTTCTTTCATCTCCTGTTCTGTTAAATGTCATAATATAAAAATCACAATAAAATTTTAGTTTTTTATTCAATTTTACTTATTTTTTACAGAAAGAATATTGAAAAAAATGACAGGGAAAGCAAATATTTTAACAGATATTTTAGAAAGACAGAGAGAAAAGCAAATCTCTCGTGAAAATGAATCTCTTTAATCTTTGAGAATAGGTGCAATAGTAAAAATAAAACAATATATTAGCAAGAATACCTATACGCACTCGCAGCTGTAATGAAGCAGTTGTAGTATCGGAAAGTCATTAATGGCTCGGACAATGTTCTCAGGTAAGTTTTGAGCGCGCTGGTAATAGTTTTACTTTCCCATTCAAAACGATCACTTAGGTTGAGCTTGTCTACTTTCCTCTTATCAAGACCCATCGACAGAAGTTTGCTTACTTTAGAAGCAACTCCAACCACTCTGTATAGACCTTGTTCTTCTAACCCTGTCGAACGATTATGGATTATTAACAAAATCGATGATATTTGGACTAGCAATAAGCTCAATTAACTTGCGAAAAAGTCAGTTTATCACCTCTATCTTCGAGGGCCGCAATACATTTCGATACGAACGTAAAACCGGTTTCAGCTAACGTCAAATCTTCAGGTCTTGTGGAAGAACCTAATCGCGGACAAGTCTGAAAAATACCCCGATGGTTACACTTTCAGGCGTCCATGAAAGATACTAATAGTAAAGATAACCGTTTGTATATCATTGAAATGCACTAAGGTACTTACAGGCTCTTTCCCATCCATAGCATCCATCCATAACTTCCTATCTTCTTCGGAAAGCGCTTGGAATGTATATGTTACATTAGGTCTGGAAACAGCAATAGAGAGATTTCTTTAATCATCTTTCGTTGATAGTAAAATAAGTAGAATAAATCGATTCAAGGTAATTGTATGTACAATACAAATCGAATTCAACTTACTTATCAATGGCAGTGATATCGAAGCAAAATCTTTTTTCGATGGTATCCGATGTTCGTCGTACACAAGACGCTAGCGTAAAGGTTTCCTTACTACTCTATAAAAAAAAATGAGAAAAATTATTCTTTAAAAATCCTTAATAAGCACATGTTATATGTATTATAATTAATTTTCCATCTTTACTTACAAATTTTCCAGTGAGTTGATTGTAAGGGATCATAGTGAATTCTTTCCTATCCTTTTGATATGTGCAATATTGTTTTGTCCATGTTGTACCAAATGCTTCTGCAAATATCATGTTTTTAGAAATGTAACCAACGATAAAAATATATTTGTAAATTATAGTGTACAAAAAGCATTTGTACTAGATTCTTTAAACAGTTTGCACTAAAAAGTCTTTTTTTTATACAATAAACTTACTTTTTTCCATTAGAAACAGATATCCTTCGCGCGAGTGCAATTTGTTCAGACCACTTTCTACCGCAGACTAAGAAAAAAAAAGATTATGTATGTATGTATGTGTAAATGTAGAAAGTATATTTTACATTTTTTATACTTTATTTTTTATATTTTTTAAAATATTCATAACTATTAATAACTATTTATATGCTTAATTTTTAACGTGCGCACTTTACGCGATAGAGTATTTATGAGACATGTTTCTACACGTCTAATTTTTACTAAGGAATTAAGAAGATAGAAAAATTTCTATATAACATACCTTTTTCATGTCCTTCATTTTATTCATAAGTGATTCAGTTTTATCCCGGGTAGCAAGGAAATTCTCTCTAGTCTTGTGAAACACACGCACACACACAAATAAAAATTAGTAAGCACTTATTCATGCTGTTATCAATCCTATTATATTTGTATATTATAAAGAATAATTTAGTTGCGAATGTTACAGATTTAATCTTTTGATGACTCACGGCCAGCAACATCCTTATACCATAATTTCAAAAGAAAATTATTAAATTATTAAAATTATCGAATATTTAACAATACATTTCTGTTATAAACTCTACCTTGACATGTACTTGTACAATGTAAATTAAACTCATTTTATTAACAATTATATATGTGTACGTTACTTGCGGAATATTTTTATTTTTTTGAAATCTATACAAATTAATTTTCAATTAATCACTAAATTGTTAACTTTTATTTTGCAATGTGTGACTTTGTCTAGTTCAAGCTAAAAACAAAAACTTTCATTGCCAGTGATATTATAGAGCAGTGATATTATAGAAATATTATAGAGCAAACATGTATCTACATGTTAGTGATGCATGTTTCAATAAGATTTTTTGCATACAAACATATAGTGGTAGTACTAAATCATTAACAAAATAATTTCTACGTTATATCATCTTTCGTAATAATGCAAATTAGCTGGAAATAAGTACTGACTAGAGAGATAAAATATTTTCTTTTATACTTTTAAAAATGTGTGTTTAAGCAGTTAAAAAAATGTGTTATGGAGATTAATTACCTTCTGAATCTTTAATTGTAGCTCTGTCATATAAGGTTTAAAATCTTTCGCAACTTCGTGACCTTGATGATAAAATGTCAGCCATCCAAACATAAATCCCAACAACTAGAACATTCATTATATTACATTGGACTATGATTCACGATTTGATACGCTCATGTGTGCAAAACTTATATGCACGTAATAAAAGATAATTATAGTCATTCCAATTATTACCGTTTCAACAAATTCAAACTTTTTCCGCTCCTGAACTTCTTGCAATAAAAATACATATTCTAAGCTAGCTTGAGAGAAGTGTCTTTCAGCCATCTCCAATGTCGCATCAGCCTGTGCACATACACGCACACATAAAATGTCAATTATTTAATAATATACAGTTCTAATTTTTCATAGATCATTAACTATACCTCTTGTAAAACATTGTCCTGCTTTTTCGTCGATAAATTCAAATAACGCTCTTGACTTTGACAAAATTTGATCGTCTGTTTTTCGAATTTCTTTTTACCATCCTGAAATATCAAAATCGTTACATAAGAGAACAAATAAAACTGAAATATTTTACATGTAAGTGTATATGTACGTGTGTGTGTGTGTGGGGGGGGGGGGGGGGGTGCGCGTGCGTGCACCATGCACATAAAAATAATAAATATAAAAATATCTTTATCATTAAATTTCTTTACCTTAACTCCACCGATATGTTCTTTCCTAAAATTTTCCAAGGGTAGTATAATTTGATCATACGCTCGTTCCAGCTACAAGGAGGAAAGCTATTTTAAGATCTCATGATGACATCATTATTTCTTAGAAGATTTTAAGTGATTCCTTCTTATATTAAAACATTTTATAAACTTGTACATTAGAGGTCACAAGCACAGTGATTCTACGAACTAGTCTATCCACTATTCGGAATATTGCATACCATGCGATCCCTTTCATCTTCTATGGATGCAATAAGTTTGCCGAATTCTTTCAAACTTTGAGATATGTGAGTCTCATCCTCGGTTTGGCTCTCGCCGATGCATTCAAAACTAAAGTTTTGCAACGTTTTGGAAAAAGCTCTTTGAGCTCTGGACAAATCTAGAAAGATGCCAACATTATTAACTAATTTAATGGAAACAAAGAAAAGAGTCTAGATTCCACAAAAATATCTTCGCTATTTCTAGTAGAAAAGGAAAAAAAACTAAAATGGACAGACCGCTATCCCTAAATTGGCTTCATTGTGTAGAAACATCGCAAGCGTTGATTCAATAATTACGCAGGGAGATAAAGTTCTACGTGCAACAGCTGTTACAACAATCACATGTCCCGATAGTAGTCCGAATGAAAAAAAAAAGCGGAAGGGGATGGCCGTTTTAGAAACTCACTTTTAGTAGCCAGCAATAGATCTTTGACCTCCTTAATGAGCCGTTTAATCTGTTGACTAGTCTTCTCCAATTCGCGCTCGTGATAGTGAAGATTCTCGCGGAAGTACGGACTGTCGGTTAAACAATCCGTGAACTCCAGTGGTTTGAGGCCAACACCCATTCTCGTTTATTTGTTTACGAAAATTCAAGGGTCATGAATATGAGACGGAGGGAAGAGGGCCCGATCCTGCGTTTCGTGTACTCGCCGTTATCCGTGATCACCCGCGATAAAACGCGCAATCACTATCATTACTGCCGGATTATTCGCGCAGATTCACGTAGGTTCGCCATCATTGAGGTGCAATGTGTCCAAACACTTAACAGTTTAATACAGATCGTACGTGTACACGCGTACACTCATACGGTATATATAGTTCGTGTTTCGGAGGTCGACCGAAGTGATTCGACAGTGAGATGTACGGAGTAAGAAGCGCAATTTCTAGACTTAGAAGAAAAGGAGAAAATTATATATACGTGTTTATCATAGAGGTTCGGGATTGGAGCAAAAAAAAGTAAGTTTTTTTAATCGTGTTGGAGAAAGGAGTGAAATGTGGAGACGCACTCATAAAGTTCTGTTCATGCGGACGTACATTTCTAGAGTTAAAAGAAGATGGAAAATTGTCGAAGATTATCTGTGGAAATTTTCAATCTTCTTAGTTTTTGTGATATGAAACAAAATAGGATTTTTTTAAATGTTATATTAAGGAAAAGAGTGAGAAACATGGAATTTAACGGTCTATCTACATAGGCCGTAAATCTGACCAATCACAGTCGAATATAAAGAAAATAATTAAATGTGATTGGTCAGTTGTACGACTGCGATTACGGCCTATGTAGATAGACTTTTAAGATTTACTCACATAATAAAATATACGTTTTGGAATTCAAAGAAGAAAAGTTGAAAAACTGAAAAAAATTAATTGTATTTAACATGAAAATTCTCAATTTATGATTGTAGTAAGAAGAGAAACATATTTTTTTTTAAATTATATTATGGAAGAGAAGAATGTGAACGCATAAAGGTCTATTCACGCGACGTACATATGAAAAAAAAAACTTAATAAAATTTTCAATTTATGATTATAATATTAAAAAAAAAAAAAGATTCTTTACAAAGAATATTACATCGGAGAGAAAATAAAAGACATGAAATTTAACATATGAAGGCTTATTTACATGAATTTCTAGAATTAGAAAAAATTGAAGACAATCAATTGTATTTATTACGAAAGTTTTTAATTTACGAGATATTGTAGTAGGAAGAAAAAATAGATCTTAAAAATAGATACAAAAAATTATTATATCGAAGAATGTGCACGCATAAAGGTCTATCCACACGGAACGTAACACTCAAGGAAACTCAAGCGCAAATCTGAACCTACAATAAACAATAAACAATTTTTTTTTGTAGATTACACAGCTAGTAAATTACGTTTAATAAATGAATCGTTTTTCAGGTGGATCAACAAAGAGTTCCATGAAGTCATTCTCAAACCGGTTTTCCCCGTCAGGGAGAAAAATTTGGAGAAAAATTGTCTCGCACATATAACCGGCCAATCCGCTTTCGTGACGGTGTCAGTTTAAGCTCGCAAACGTTTAGTTGGTTACCCTGCGACGCGAACGGTTAACCTCGCTCCTTTCGGAGGCAACAGCCAGTGACGAGCGCGACAAACCAATCGCTGCTCGCACCACGACACACCCTTTCAATGCTCGTCTCGTTTATTTTTGAGACAATCCTGGCGAGGTAGTGGATAATAAAAAAATACGTTTTACATTTACCTCAAAGTCGACGTCGGCCAATAGGATTTTGATGTTCGTCGGCCTATAACCAATTTAAATTGCGACAGTATGGTAAGACATTCTGCTTTTACATTTCGTTTGCCGTTTATCGTCACGTCTGACACGTGTGCTTGTAAATAAATAATTCCAGAGATTGTTCGTGCATTCGAAAGTATAGTCTGATTTTTTTTATCGTCCTCGACCTCTTTTACTCCTGTTCAGTATCGTGGTTTTTAAAAGAAACAATAAGGGACTATTATGATTAACAATATCATAAATGCACACAAGTTGTATGTTATATTCCTATTTCTTTGTTACATGTATTTTAGACAGAACAGCAAATGGATTGTGCTCTAGATCTGATGCGAAGACTGCCTCCGCAGCAAATTGAAAAAAATCTCAGCGACCTGATCGACTTGGTTCCTTCATTATGCGAGGATTTACTGTCCTCTGTAGATCAACCGTTAAAGATTGCCAAGGATAAGGAATCTGGCAAGGACTACTTGTTGTGCGACTATAATAGAGATGGGGATTCATACAGGTTTGATCAGAATGGTTTTAGAAATACTTAGGTTTTGTGTGTGCGTGTGTGGTGAAAAAAAAGAAGATAATTTGTATGTTTGTGTAAATGCAATAAATTTTATAGATCTCCTTGGAGCAACACTTACGATCCGCCACTAGAGGATGGCTCAATGCCTTCTGAACGATTGAGGAAACTGGAAATAGATGCCAACCATGCCTTTGATCAATATCGAGAGCTCTATTTCGAAGGTGGAGTTTCGTCAGTGTACTTATGGGACTTGGATCATGGCTTTGCAGCGGTAATTCTCATCAAAAAAGCTGGCGATGGTTCCAAGAAGATTAAAGGATGTTGGGACTCGATACATGTAGTCGAGGTGCAGGAGAAATCGACTGGTCGTACTGCTCACTATAAACTCACATCGACAGCTATGCTGTGGTTGCAGACCAATAAGCATGGTTCTGGTACAATGAATTTGGGTGGCAGTTTGACACGTCAGGTAATAAATTTTTGTATACATGATATTAAATATAAAAATATGTCAAAGTTTGAACTCTACTTCTGTTGATTCCTTTGAAATTCTGTTTACATCTTGGCAAATGAATAAAATTGTGTTTTACAATCGCAGGTAGAGCAGGACGCACAGATTAGCGAAACATCTCCTCATATCGCAAACATTGGTAGAATGGTGGAAGACATGGAGAACAAGATCCGTAACACGTTAAATGAAATTTACTTCGGCAAAACAAAGGACATTGTGAATGGGCTGCGGTCGGTGCAATCTTTGGCTGATCAAAGACAACAGGCTGCGCTCAGGCAAGATCTCGCAGCAGCGCTGCAGAGGCGAAACGCCAACAATTGATCTTGCGAAGAGCAGGAAAGTTTTGATTATGATTATGAATAGATTTCATGATATTTTTGGATCCTTTCATCTTGCTTGGGATCTCTCAATTTTCATAGACGTCTTTATATTTTTAGAATCCGTGGGACTTTGGATTCTTAAGAGTTTTGCATTTTTTGCGGTGGTCTTCGAGTTCTTTCTTGATAAGTCTTAAAAATCTTGTTGAACTCTTTGGGAATTTTAAATGCCGCGACTTGGGTCTTTTCCAGGTCAGACCGTATCTAGAACTCGTAAAATCCTTCGAATCATTGTCTACATTATCGAAAATCTCTTATTACTGTACTTTGTTGCCCTAAAGAGATATGAATCAATCACGGACGCGTTGATTAAACCTAAACAGTATGAAATACTTTGTTTAATTTAGAATGAAATAGAGTTTATTGTAAATATGGGAAAGGTGCAACGCGTTTTAGAACGGTAAATTAGATAAAGAACAATGTAAAATGCAAAAGAGAGCGAATTATAATGATATAATTAATGCTTACTGTGTAAAAGTTCGAAAAAAAAAAATACATTTAGCAATTCTCTCTTTTGATTTGCATTAAGTTTGATAAATGACAATTGCAAAATGATAATAAATTGATAACATTTTTGAATGTTTGGAAAGTATTGATATTCTACTTATACTGTTTAGGGTTAAATTTAAAAGTGCATAATTCAGCGCTGAAAACAATATAAGACGGTTTGCGGTAAAGTTGGGGAAAAAAGTATCGTATTGCATTGTAAGAAATTTATCTTCGCAAATGGAAATCTTTCGAAACTGCACATAAATTCATTTATGTTGAAATTATTTAGAAGAAGTGACAAAAGCTCAAAATTATAACATTTGGATATTGGAAAGAGAACCCATTTACGCTATTTGAGACATAGCTAATCTCCCCTCTGAGAGAGAGTATAAAACGATTTGTTTACGTGAAAGTCCAAAAGGAGCGGTTGCATCTTGCATTTGTTAATAATGAATCCATATATAATGCATAAATAAAAGTTTTCAAATTAAACTTTATTCGTTTGTATTATAAATTTCACGAGTACAAAAATCTGCTGGTACCATAGATCCTCTAGAAAGCTGCAGATCCTTATCATCTTTTCTTACGCATATTCCGTATACATTATTCCAGCGTGCTCTAGTACGCATGGATCTTTGATACTACAGATCCTTGAACTGACAAGTTATTATTAGGATCTCAAAGGATCGTCAGTACCAGGAATCTTGCACCTTGAAAGCAACATTTTAATTCCTTTTATCCTCGTCCTTGAGACTCTCGATTTTTGGTGCGCGAAGTGATGTGGATACACCGAAGACTCTTGGTACTATAAATCCTTGAACCCTTGTAAATGACTGCGCAATTGAGAATCTCGCACATTCTATATGATCCATGAGCGCATTAGATTATTTCTTGTAATGGAGACGCAAAGAAATGCCACGTAGAATTTGTAAGTACGTAAACGAAAAGAAAAGCAGTTTTCATGTTAGTGCCTTTTTTTACACTTGAATTACACCACCGATATTATTACTCATAACTTATTTCTTCCATAATTATATTATTATATGAATTAACTTAATAACATAATTTAATACTTTTTTTTGCAAATTCCGAATGATGGCAGTGTGCGGGCGAGTCAGTCTGAGAAAGGACTAAAAAAGACTACCGTGTCGCTCCTGTGAATGTTTTCTTCCAGTATTTCTATACTATTATTTTTTTCATATTGATACCTTCTCTCTTTCGGTTATAATTAATAATCGAAAGAATTAAGAGCCTGGTCCAACATAGCACACATAGATTACAGTATTAATTAATTAGACGTTATTTTGTTTATTTCGATTATAATAGACAAGTTTTCGATTTTAATATCGTCGCAAAAAATCAAAGTCATCAAGGAAGGCGCGTTGTTTCGCGATTACCCTTTTATTGAATAAAGGATTTAAAAACTAATTCTTATAAGATATATATATAACTCTTAGGAGGGATGTAAGGATAATAATTATTAGATATATCGGAATTTACATATACATATATTTGGCGATTTGGGGTCTTCGTATTTATTTGTTACGTAAAGGAACTTTGTTAAGTGTTGAAGGACATTTAATCGCTAGGAGCATTATTTAAAACGACGATCCTAACGAGGGTCGGTGATGCAAAGTTCTCGCAAGTTATATAAGCAATCTGAATGTTTTTAACGTAGAAAAAAAAAAATAAAAACTTAAAAAAATCTCTAGAACGCTGTGTTTTGTATTGGAGATAATTTTTTTTACAGAAAAACAGAATGCGAATTATCGCGAGGACACCAAATCGAGCAAATTCAAAGTCACAGAGTTCCATGAGGGAGAAAAAACGTATACCTTCCAATGATAACTGTGATTACACTCTTGTAGTTAATTATCTGCTTATAATTATTCCTAATCATTCAGACTGCACTTTCGGAACAATTTTTTTTTCTTTTATACAAACGATGTCACGAGATGGAAAGGATAGTAAGGAAAAAAAGTTCTTCACGCACACTTTGCAAGTTCACACAAGGATCTTCCACTCGCGGCCCTTCTCTCACTTTATATAATTATAATCTTTGTTCTAATACGTTACACAGTCTAATTAAAAGTTATCTTATTAATTGAAGGCGGTTTGTGTAACCTGTTCTGAAAAATGTTTATTAAAACGAGATATTACAACAAAATGTAATAAAGTCTGAGCATTCGTAAGCCAATTACAGTCTCCGAACATGACGCGATATTGCATCGCACCGTACCAACCGTTTCAAAGCGCGCGAAATATTATTGTGACCCTCAAGATCTCGATGTTCCTGGATTTAAAGGTCTAAATCTGTTCTGACTCTTCCACATCATAATCTCGAGCGTTAATCATATTTTTCAAATTTTTACATATTTCATGTTTTATACAAATTATTCCTTCTATCTCAAAGTTTTTGCAATCTTTGAAAAATGATAAATATTAAGGTAGTTACATATCTAAAGAGAGATTTAAAGATATCCAAATTCATTCAGATTTCAAATCCATGAATTTGGAACCTTACTCTCGGAATTCATGAATTCTCTCGAATGTATATTATAATAGATATCAAGCATTTTAGATTTTATTGATCTTTCTGATGTTTTATTTAGATTTTTCAGAAATTAATTAGAATATTTTTATTTTGAAAGTATCACATTCTTAATTGTCTAAAATATTTTGGATATTTTAGTTTTTCAAATTTGCAAACTTTTAATTCTCTAAAAAATTTTCGAACTTTCCTTTTAGACACTCCGCATAAACTTCAATTTTTATTAAATTTATGTTATATTAGACCTAAAAATCTCGAGAACTCGAGTTCTTTCCATAAAAAAGAAAACCTTTAGCATTCTGTAGAAATTCCATATAGCGAAACTCCAGTCTTATCGATCATTATAGGAAAGATGCTTGAAGTGAGCTGCTTCGTGTCGGGCATCGCTAGCATCCCATGAAAAATTGTTCCGCGCGCGTGCGCTCTAGGACTCCAGGGTCCTTTTTCCCACGACCTCCTCATATTGGTCTCCAACAATTTTCTCTCTCTCTTTTTCTCTCACATTCTCTCATGTATTCTCTTTCTCTCTCACTCATACATATAAGTGTAATAAGTTACAAAGCTGTTGTAAATAATTTCTTTCTCTCTATTCTTTAAAAAAAAAAAGGTCCAGGATGTGTCTCAAGGCTTTCTCAGTTTTTATTTCCCAATCAACTTTCTGCTAAAAAGTTGTCACCACTTTCTTATATAACAAACAACGCGTGTGTAACTGCCTAGGTATACGTGTATCTAAGTATAGGTGTATCTTTGTGTGCCTGTTTATCTGTCTGTGTATGTGTATATAACTGTACGTATACCCAGTTTTTGCTTTCCCGGATTTATTTAAATATTGTTGAATAAAATAATTAAGTAAAGCGGATATTATTTCGATAAAAGTCGTTTCTCGCATTGGCGCGTTGCTGTTGTTACGTGGAACTGCTAGCCCGTTTTGCTTTCTCCCCTTTCTTCTTGTTTTCTATTCTCTTTCTCTCTCTCAGACACTCTTTCTCTTTCTCTCTCTCTTTCGTTCTTTCACTCTCTTCATCATCTTCCTCTAGATTTTTTGGTTATATTGTTATTTATCCTGTTTGACCAATAGTAAAGGTGTTGATTGATTGGCTAAGCGGGTGGTTTTTGCTCGAATGTGTTGGGCTTCTGTCGTCGTAATCGTCGGGCTGAACACAATTATTTGTCGAGGGAGGTGTTATTTTTGACGGCGATTACTACCTCCTCACCGCATGCCTTGAGTACAGTGCACTAAAAAATATACAACATAGATTCATACAGTATATTATCATAGCATAAAATTCTTGAAAAGATAATTTTGTTTAACGCAACGCATCATTATTGACCGAAAAAAGTGAAATTTTTTTGGAGGTAAATATAAATTTCTTAAATATAATAATTTGTGTGAATACACTGAAAAATAAAACATTAAAATTAGGAAAATATTTTGAAATCGGACAATGTCATGAGTGGAAAATTAGTAGCGCATTTTCATTTTAACTTTTAAAACAATTTTAAAAACAGTAAAAAAATGGGAATTTTAAAGTTTTTAACCATAATAAAACCATAATAAAACCTGTAAAAGTTAATAAATCATTGGCACAGGAATCATAACAGAAAATATAAAATATAAATAAATCAGAAACTTTTATTTTTTACTTTCATAAATTATATGTATGTTGGATGCAAAAAAATGTCAATAACAATATGAAACGAATCACATGAGTTTCAATTTTATTTGATTTGACAATTAAGAATGCATATCTTGCAAATGATAAAATTATAAATTTGATATAAAATGAACTGTCCACACATGTCACATATGTATAATTTAATTTTTACAATTGCATTCTGAATAATATTGCAATTGAAACAAGCAGGAACGTTAACAAATATAATTCAATGTACATAAATTATATAAAGCATACTTACAAGTAACTCTTTTCCAGATTCGAAATCGGCACGCAGCTGTGTTCCCAAATCACCATCAGGTATCTTGAGATCTTCACGCAGTTCTCCATTATCAGCCATCAGACAAAGATAGCCGTCGTCAGATATATCTGTAAGCTATCGCAAAATTGACATGTTTAGACGACAATATTTTGTCAAAATTGTCGTCTATGTGTCATAGATGACTCAAAATTTTAAATAAACTTTGTTCTATCCATTTTCCTTTGCAGTATTAACAATAAAATTTAAATGATTAAAACTACAAAATGCAAATAACAATAAAGTATTTTAATGTAAAAATGTAAAAATAAAAGGGGATTGAAATATTCTCAATAATCTAAAGAATAGATTAAAAGTAAACAGAAGGATCAGTTTACGTATGTTACATTTAATTTGCTAATGTGTAAGAAAATGAGAAGGCATCTTTACCTGATAATCTTCCCGCTTAACAAACGGCACATCCATATTGTGTGTAGAGGGGCAGATATCTTCATATTTCTTGGAGGTAAATATGTCGATACCAACTAAATGAACCTTAGCATGACCATGTTTGCCGGTCTTAGAAGTCGACATTTCTACTATCTTGCACGGACGCGATTTTAACATGACGAAACCATTTTTGCGCAGTGCTGAACACTGCATAGGGTATGTCACGGAGGCGCCTGAATCCCCAGTCTCAAAGTGAGTATCCTCGATATCTGCCATTGTTGTTTGATGGATATCTGCGTGAAGCACAAACATTTAAATTTAAAATTAACAATCAGATGGTTATATCAATCATCACAAGAGCTAATTATCTCTCATATCATTTCCACTTTTTCTGAGGAACAACGGTTTAAAACTGGCACCTCAAAAATAATACAGGGACAATGATCTTGCCCTTTTTGCCCATCCCACTAATACTCTGTCATCAAGCTTAACAATACACTAACAAAGTCTACTTTAAATGAAACCAATTTTGTCGAAACTGTATTAGCCGCCTAGCCGATAAACGTCAAAATAAATGAGAAACGAAAATATCCGTGTCATTCTTAGCAATAGGAAAAAAAAATGACTGAAGAAATTATCGCGAATTCGACACAATCTCGCCTTTACGGGAATATCTACACGTTATGCATACACTAACATCGTCCGGCTCGAGTTTCTACCGGTAACGCGCGGTGCATGAGTCACCAGAGCTCGGTGTATCGACAACGTGGTTACACCCGGACGAACAGGGTGACCACGTGGCGCGTCGCAGCGAGTTCGCGCACAGTGAGAGGTGTCTGAGGCGGACGGGAGGCGCGACTAACCAAAGATCCTCGCGCGATCGGCACGGGAGGATCGCGAGCCCGCGGTATTACGGTCAACCCGCGTGGGCCACGTTCGCGGCGTGCGTCGCGACGTCCCCAGGGCAACGCCGATCCGTCGTGCACGGTGTATTTCAAGCGGTAGGCAAGAAGTGAATACGGAACCGAAACGGGCGAGCAGGAGCGGGCCACATTTGCTGGCGCGGACCGCGTTACCGTCGCGGCGCGTCGCGTCGCCGCCGCGCGGACGCAAACCGCCCCGACATTTACCCGCGTAAATTTCTCAATGTTCCGCTGCTCGCTCGGGCAATTAGCACCATTAGTCAAAGCCGAAAGCAAGAACAGCTCGAAATACTCACATGTGATCAAAATGGATACTCTAACCAGAAGGTCGTGTTGCGCCGGCGCGCCACGGGAACGTAATAGGGGTTCACAACATCGACTGCACGGATGCTCTCTCCGTTCGGTAAACGCGGCCGTAGCGCCATCGCGGGCGCCACCTTGCGGCGCCGCGCGACGTCGCGTTTGAATTGGCGTTTGAATTCGTACGTGTGTGCGGACATTAAACGCGGCTTCGTCAAGCTTCAATTAAAGCCTCCGGCACACGGTACGATTTTTCGAACTGGTTTGCCTGCGAGAGCCAATAAGGATGCAGAATTTTAAATCAAGTGACTTAAAGCTTAATCCTAATTGGCTCTCGTAAGCAATCCAGTACGAAAAATCGTATCGTATGCCGCAGGCTTAAGTTTTTAAATAATATTTGTGCTGCCTTGAGTCTAGCGGGAGAATTATCAACTTTGTTGTTTTTAATTATTATGATTTTTGTGTGTTTAATGGTTGGTTTATGCTTCGGTCTTAATCTTAATCTTAAGAGTTGATGACGTAAAATGTCATAGAGGCGTTTATACTTCCCTAAAAACTTTTCCATAAACGTTCCGTTATCAACTCTTAAGATTAAGATTAAGACCGAAGCATAAACCAGCCATAAATCGAGGGAAGAAAGATTAGGTGTCGGCGAGCACACTCGTGTGAAAATTTGCCTTAAGCTCGTATCAGACTAGCGATTAGAGAGTGTGATTTGATTGAAATTTGACCAATCAGAGCAAAGAGAACTGAAGTTTAGTAAACTTTGCTCTGATTAGTCAAATTTTAATCTAATCTTATCTACAGTCTGATACGGGCTTTAGGTAATTTTGTTGAAATTAATCGCCCTATGTCCATTTCTACCAATTCATTTCAATTAACTTACTGTTTTCATTTCATTCTAGTTTTAAGAAAATTAGTAAAAGAGTCATTTCAATTAACTTACTTTTTTCATTTCATTCTAGTTTTAAGAAAATTAGTAAAAGTCATTTCAATTAACTTACTTTTTTCATTTCATCCTAGTTTTAAGAAAATTAGTAAAAGAGTCACTTCAATTAACTTACTTTTTTCATTTCATTTTAGTTTTAAGAAAATTGGTAAAAGAAAGCAAGTTAAACCGAGATTAAAGTTAATCTGCATTGATAGAAGTGGACATTAGCCGGCAGAGTTATTTCAAGCGAAATTCTCAATTATGTATTTGTTCCCGATTGTTTTATGCATTAAAGAAATTAATTTCCATCCACATACAAGTGTTGCTTGATAAATCAATTGTATCGTACACGCGTGATCACGAGTTTCGTAGTTACCGCTCGTTGCGCAGGTCCCTGAACAATTGACTTGTTTTGATTTCTTTTTTTTTTTTTCAATATTAGTGCATTCTAAAACTCATCGAGAAGAGTGTTTCGTGTTCTTTTTTTTAAACGACGAGCACATATCTCGCGGAACAACGCGATATTTTGTAATTGTAACAACCCGAATTGCACTTTTTAGAAACGACCGCGAAGTCGGTTCGCGATTTTTTACGAGAATGCACACTCCGTGACTTTTGACGAGCGCAGTAAGTTCCGGTGGCCGCTTGCACTTCCGGCGACGGCCATTTTATATGACGCTCGGTGTACGTTCGATGTATCTTTTAACGGCTTGTGTGTAGGACGGGATTGTATATTCGAAGTTGAGCGACAGCCGGCCTTTGACGATGATGAAAACGGAGGAGTAAGTACGATGTAGTTCCGCGCGTTTTTCCACGAATCAATTGAGTAACGGGGTTCCCCGTTAATCGTCCATTTGATTGTCGTGGAGTAATTGGATATCCATTGCGATGCGGGATACTATGTATCCCGCAACGACTAATGATGAAAGAAAGGACGTCGATGGGTCTATTGTTTGGCACTTTTCAGCGTTACAATCGTGCAGTCGTATCGCTGTAAACGTACCTCTCTGCCATAACCTTTCATTCATGCATTTATTCTTGTATATATAGATATACACTCTTCTTTCTTACACTCTTCCTTACATTAGCGTGTGTATAATGATTGCAGCAATCAGGTACAGAACAATGACGACAAAGACAGAAGTAGAGAGCGCGATCGCAATCGTAGGTCGGACAGGCCAAACCGCTTAAATTCGGCCAGCCGCGATCGCAGCAGAGAGAGGAATGAGCGTGTCGGTAGGAAGGCATCCGACCGACGGATTTACGTATCAAACATTCCTTATGATTTTCGTTGGCAAGATCTCAAAGATTTGTTCAGGACTGAGGTCGGCAAGGTAGCGCACGTAGAGCTCTTTACGGATGAGAATGACAAGCCTCGAGGCTGTGGAATAGTGGAGTTCGAAAATTCGGACTCTGTGAAGATAGCGGTAGAGAAGATGCATCGATATGATATCAAAGGGCGGAAGCTTGTTGTCAAAGAAGTGAGTGCTGAAATCCTCTACTCACTACATTTTTAATAATTTTAATAGAGGTTTAATTTAGCAAAAGATTAATTGTTATTTGTATCTTAACTTTGATGAATATCCATATATCTTGCAGGATTTTGATGTAGAACGTGACAAGTATGGTCGTTTAACGACAGGTCGTAACAATGATAGAAATCGGGATGACAGGTTTAGAGATCCTCCGAGACCGCAAGGAGGCGGAAGGCAAAATATGTCTGCTCCTACTGGTGTAGGAAGTGGAGGAGGTGGTGGTGGAGGTGGTGGCGGCGGCGGTGGTGGTGGCGGTGGTGGCGGTGGCGGCGGAGACAATAAATTTGGAAACACTTATGGTCTTAGTACGCAATTCTTAGAATCTTTAGGTATCAATGGTCCTTTGGTCACCAGAGTTTTCGTCGCAAACGTTAGTATAACATAAGTATATACTTTAAAGAAGCGATACGTACTTATCACACTGGGAAAAACACTATCTATCTATTTATTCAGTTGGATTATAAAGTCGACGAGAAGAAGCTACTTGAGGTTTTCAAATTGGCTGGGAAAGTGTTGCATGTTGAATTGGGGAAAGACAAGGATGGTAAATCAAGAGGTTTCGGTGTCGTGGAGTATGATCACCCGGTAGAATCGGTACAAGCCATCTCGATGCTCCATAACCAACAGTTGTTCGATAGACGTATGACTGTTCGACTCGATAGAGCTAATGAACCTGACATGCCGCCTAAATTACCAGAAGGTATTACATATTTATCAGTTCGCGATATGCGATACGCTTAGTGCTTCTATGAATAAATTTACTTTGTAAATCAGGTTTAAAAGGAATCGGTATGGGACTCGGAGCCGGTGGCAACAGACTGTTGGATGTTGCTAGAAATATTCCCAATGTGCAAGCGAACAATCCGCCGGTGGTGAATCCGATTTCAGCGCCTGTCTTAGCAGCGGGCGCTTTCGGCGCTGGTCTAAACAATGTTGTACCCGCGCAATTAGGTAAGAGTTACGTGCGCTTATCCTCGTAAATAAATTAGAATTGTTAATAAATGAGATCTGTTTGTAGCATCAGCATTGTCAAACACAAATGCAGCAGCCCTTCAAGCTAGCCTCGCAGGCGCCGGTTTAGGTGCTAATCTCACTACTAGTTCGCTGCTAAATTCTTCATTGACCAATGAGTTAGCCTCAAATTTGAATAACTTTGGCGGCGGCGTTGGTAGTTTAAGCGGTTTGCAGGCTTCTTTGGCCGGTGGACAAGGGAACAATACGTTCACGCCACGTGGATTATCCAAATTAGACAATGATATAGGATTTGGTGGCAACAATGCCTTTGGCGGTTCCAATTTCGGTGGTGGTGGTAGAGATTTTGACGGAGGGTTTAACAGGGGAGATGGTGATCGTGTTTCTGGCGGCGGCGGTGGGTTCTCTGGGAACCAAGGCCAAAGCGGTGGCGGCAATCGACAGAACTCCAATGGTTCAAGACAGATGTCAGATACTATACTTATAGGCAACGTATGTACTTCCGCTTCTATTTTTTAATTATTATATTATATCTTTTATTATTAGATTTTTTCCATTTTTTAAAATGACTTAATATTTAAGTACAATTGTTGTTATAGCTACCTCCAAATACCACGTGGCAGATGTTGCGTGATAAGTTCCAGGACGCCGGAGAGGTAAAATTCGCGGAAATGAGAGGTACCGATATGGGTATGGTACGGTTCGCATCTGAATGGGATGCCGAGCGTGCTGTGAGTATCCTTTTTAAAGCGAGACAGACATTTCGACATTTGTTAGAAAAAAATTCAAGGTTGAGAATCTGATCACTTCTTCTATCTCTTTGAACTTTTAACATATAAAATACGGTAGTAAAGAAAAAGAAGAAGTCAATTATAATCATCATTTATATGTTATATTTGTATGCATAATCATAGAAAAACGATTTATTGCATGAACGAATTTTCCTTAATGATCGCAATTAGCCATGATGAATCGATCGCGTATCGACGGAAGAACAATTGACGTACGTCTGTACTAAGAGTCAAAGGATAGTCTCGAGGGATTCAAGGTAACGTTAATAGAAAAAATTGTATTGCCGTAACTCGATGCTTAATCATAACTTATTGACGCAGCGTGAGGAAGCTGGGTGTTTATGTGTCGTCTGCAGGATTCCACTCCTGATGATACTCGAAATTCATCCTAATTGTCTGGCAGAACTTAGGACAGTGAGTGAGAAGTGTCTATCTTCGGAAGATCAGCAAGTCGTGTTTGTATGACGGCTACTCAACGTTGAAACGGTCGTATCAGCTGACGATCACTCTCCACGCCCTTTCTCTTTCTCTTTATCCCCTTTCAACTTTTCAATTCTGTATTGTTTATTCTGTATCGTTCCTTTTTACAGTGGAAGTCTACTAATTGTTCACTTCTTAAAGCAGTCCTTTTTTTCTAGCGATCGTGACTACAGTTTAGTTTGTTTAGGCTTAGGTTTCACAATGATCTTATTGTAAGTCAGTAGGTTTCTTTTTCAGTGTGTAGGTTATTCACACTATTTACAGGTTATTTACAATAATTAGCGATTCTGTAGTCTGTAAGTCTTTACTTCTTAATTATCATGACGAGAGATCGATCGGTTCTCCATCATTCCGATCTAACATGATGCTCTGCTCATTCGCAGCTGAGTCCACCAAGGGATAGAGATTAATCTTTCGTTCATGAAAACACACTTTTAACGTTGTAAAATCGTTATTCGCTTAGATTTCCGGCTTGCGTCTACGCTCTATCTACACTCGTTTAAAATCTTATTTTATGCAGATCGTGGACTATATGTTGGATTCTCGTCGCATCGTTCGCACTTTCTTATGCGTAAAAAAAAACACGTGTGGTGTTTGACTGGGGATAACGTTTTGTCGCCACGACTTCTACGCGATCACATCATTTATTATTTTTATTTTATTTTTTGTCGTACTACGTATACATTGTGTTTGCATCTTTGTAAAAATGATTTAACGACCTAAATGAAGCATACGAGAAATTTGCTGTAGTCGCCTCTAGGAAGATCCCCTCTCAGTTCACTCAAACTTGCTTCAATATTTTGGCGAACGTATATCGGACGATCTAGATTCGGCTAAATTCTGCGTTTTATGCACCGTAGTATGTTTACCAAAAAGTAAATCTCATGTGGCATCGAATATCGTTTCTCAATCTTTTCTGTTTCCCAGAAATGTACGCGGACTTGAATTGATTCCGATATAATGGATGAATTGTATTTGGTGTTTCATTTGGTGACATTATTTTTTGGTAAACATAACTCTCTTCTCGCCATGTAGATCTCGAGGAACATTCTGTGCATTGTATAACACTCTTGTATAACCACCAATCTCATAACAGTAATTGAATAAAATTCAAATCCGTTTTGACTATAAAAATACTATACTGGTCGTTGTGTTTTATTTCTGTGCTGTTGTGTGAAATTTTTATTATCTTTTTTTTTTCTTTTAAGCGGCCACTTCTTGTCGGTTCGGATGGATCTTGTCAAGTGAGTTTTAGCATGCGATGCAACGCATTTAACAGTATGATTAACTATGACTCCTGCAAACACGTTGCATTTAAAGCAGATAATGAGTCCATTCGTTTATTGATACGTCTTAAAATATTAGATCTTAAAAATTTATTACTTCAATTATCTTCCGTATAATTGGGACGTCGATAATCTGCGCAATCTGGGGAGGAAGGTGCTCGTTGACGCTCGCAGGTGAGATACTTTTTCAGATGATTTTTCTTCCCCGATTTTCCGAAGACGGTCCCGAGAAGAGAGACGATTGACGATATCTGGCCCCGAGTAACTGCTTGTTCTGTCATTAATAGCGAGAATTTTAAAGCGACGCTCACGCGGTCTATCTGTTGTTCACAAATTGTATTCTTCATCTCCAATAATTTTTAGCGATACCTTTACTGTCGATGAGATTGAGACGCATCGATAAATCTTTTATAGAAGGGTAACCGAGAAAGGAATTAACACGGGGTGATTCTCGTCGTCTTTAACGTGGTGTGGTCGATGTCCTGTGTGAATTGTAGAACTGTAAATGAAGGACGGCGAGATCTTCCATGCGCGCCGATTTGTATCCATTCCGAAGTATTCACATAGTTTTTGTGCAATCTCCGTCGATTTGTATCGTATGCGGGACTCTGCCGGTTTTTTCCCCCGAGTTTTATATTAATGTATTTTTATGGTAAGTGTTTGACATTCCACCTGAGATCGGCAACAAAAAATATGTGCACGATAGCGCATTCTCAGCAAGCGATCCTCCTTTCATTCGACGTCTGATTTAAGTTTCTACATGTTCAAGGAGACGTATCCTTTTTTTTTGTTATACTTGTTGACATTTGTTAACGTTAGCTGGGACTCTAATACGACAGTTGTATCGCCAGTGTTATTTATATTATTCCTCGAGAATCGGTGCTCGTGTTTTTTCGTATTAACAATTTCGTCGATTATAGGGACCAAGAAATGTACTCTTTTGTACTATATTTATGCAATTCGTATATAATATTTGCGACCGTTTGGTATTTCTCGTTACGTGAAGACGAGAAGCGTTTTTTTTCTTCTCGTGAGATAGAATGAGATAATATATATATATGTATATATAGATTATTCGTATAAGGAATACCTTTTTTATTACACTAGGGCATAGATACAATATGGATATTGTTGATTATTTTCAGATTACGATCGAGAAACGTCTGTCCCAAAATGTGACGATGCCAGGTAAGTTTTAACAACTGACAAACAGTCACTTTACGCAAATGTTCTTCTTCCAGGAAAGCTATCGCGAGCGAGTCTGTCATGTTGAGTCTTGTCAGATGGTGAGTCGCGTGAAATAAAAAGAATGAATCGTCATTTTATTTTCAATTACACCTGTATTTCCTCATTTTACCTATATATATTATAAAATAGTTTTCCGGGATAAATGTAAAGATTACTATCTTTGTAGAAAGTCGTTATGATGTAATATGATGACAATAGTGCAATTAATAGTTCGGACGCGCGTAAATGTGCCAGAAACGGGATTATCGGCTCGAACGAAACATGTAAAACGTATATAAAATTGCGTAAATACGGGTACGTAATTCGTGTAAATTAGTTTTAATGGTACAAATAGTTCTACGATAATCGTGTTCACGTTTATTGCAAAGAGTGCACTGTTCAACATTACGCAAAAGAAAAAGGCACCTTAAACATCACACGCCCGTTTATATGCATTATATATATTTGTATTGTGTATAATTGCCGATGTGAACTTATAGCGTCTAATTTTATTTAAAAAATATATATATAATCCGTTTGTATCTGTTTGTACCACACTTTATATCGGTTGTACCTCAAAGAATAAAAAAATACGAAACGATTTAAAATGATCAGCGTCGAACTTTAAGATATTTTCATTAATGTTATTAGACAGAGATTTGTTTGTACCCGTTTGTACCTCTTTTCATTTTGTATCTCGTAAAACAACAAATGGGTTCGATACAGAATCGTTTGTACCCGATTGTACTTCTTTTGTATCTTAAGGGGTTTAGAAGTACATTTTTAAAATTTAATATTTTTAAATTTACGTTCATAACTTTAAAACGGTATCCAAAGTACAAAAATTAAAAAATGTGCTTCTGAACCCCTTGAGGGGTACGAACGAAATGAAAAGAAGTACGAATATAAACAATTCTCTATCTAATAGCGAAAATAAAGTACCTTAAAGTTGGCGTTGATTTTTTTAATTATTTATTTATTTTTATTCTTTGAGGTACAAAATGATGTAAAATGCGGTACAAACAAATATAAACAGAAGACATTATTAATTTTTTTAAAATAAAATCAGGTGCTAAGTTCACATCGGTTATATAATTATGTAGCAACGCGTCTTTTTTTCTCTATAGCTTATGTGTACATGGATTATCACATTTGAAATAAAGATATGAAGGTGTAGAATTTCATTTTATGCAAATGAATCCTCAATTCCGGCCGCTATTGTTCACGTTGGGATATCGATGATTAGCAAAATCTAAAGTAATCCGTAATGGTGTACTCGAAACGTGTTGAAACAAGAGAAACGTAATATACAACTTTACGTTTCACATTTATATATATGTTCATGTATATATAAGATCATGTCAGTGTCTTATATATATAAAATATAATTTTATATATACGAAGAATATCACGAAACCTAAATAGTATGCTAAGTGTAGAATCGGTTGCATCATTCACTGTTTGCAATGTCAGAAAATTTTTATTACAAATCCATATTTTTTTCTTTATTTGTTTATACAGCAAGGTAAAAAGTCACTTCTCTAAGATAACATATTTGAATTCAACGTACATTTGTTATCTAGCAATATTAACGTAGTATGTATATGTGTATGGCTTGCGTGGGGTTTATGTATAAGGGAGAGGCCTTAAATTAGCCAAGTTCGCAATAGTAAAATCACAATGTCTGCGTTATCACCTTGTTGCAATGACCGATTATTGCATCGATGGATACTAGTTCACTCATCAAGATTCAAAGCCTCTCTTTCGTATCATCGCACATTGATACCAAAGAGATCCAAAAATCACTAATACAGCTAATTTACTAATCAATCTCAAATTAATGAAAATGGCAAGCGAGAAAATAACTGCTGATCAATTTTACTTCAATAAAGATGTCCAATCTGAATTTTTAAAATATAAATTGTATATATAATAAAATTTAATAAAGTTTAGTAGTTAAGTAATTACAAAGCATAAAGAAAGTTATCAATTGAAATAAAAACACACCAGAATCAGGGGTTTCTGTATTAAGTTTTTTAACTTTTTTAAATTCTTTTTATGAAAATAGATATTTTATAAATTACCATAGTGTATTAAAAATATATATTTATATATAAATATATATATGTATATATATACATATATATATATATATATATATATATATACACATTATAAGTAAAATGTACACTATTCCATTTTATTGAAAATTTTTAATAATTCCTACAATCTTTAAAAACACATTCGGAGTGATTTTTAGATTGAATAAATTAATTACGAAGCGTAAAAAAAAGTTATCAACTAAAAATAAAAAATAAATTTTTTAATAAAATTATTGTAAAACATTTTATATTATGAGAAAAGCTATCAAAAGATCTTAGGATCACGTGCGCTTCGTATTATATCGTCAATCATGTTTCGCGGGGGGACCCTTTCTATCTCTGCTTTAGTATAGAATCAGTTCTTTAATACAGAATAAACCTCAAAATCGTTCTCAAAACGTCATCTTTAAAAAACATCTAGAAATAGAACGATTTTGTGAAACCCTGTATCAGAAGAAGCGAATCAATGATAGAATGGATGATTTATGAACTCGAGTTTAACATCCGAATTATCACCATTGCATAGTTCACACTTTCTCAATTAGAGTAAAGTGTTTGCCACGACATTTCACTGGTGGTGTTTTATCGCGACAATACTAGTGCATTTGGACAAAAGCGCGAAGGTGTGCGGGCACTCTGCTAATCTGCGTCTTTTTGACCACTCGCGCGGCCAAACAGGCGAGCGTGGTGTACCTCAATGGGCAAATTGAATCGTAAAGTTGTTTATTATTCAATAGCATCTGGAAAGTCTTGCCATCGTTATTTACTGCGTCGAGATGCGCGCCAGCATCGAGCAGATCGACCGACAGAATCGGTCGCCAAGGATGCAATAATGCGGTAAGATGCAAAGCCGTATTACCGTCGTTGTCCTTGGCAGTCACGTCTGCGCCCACTCTCAGTAGGGCCTTGGTCAAGTGAGGAGATGGAAATTTACATGTAGGGTACCTACCAACCAACGCACCATCCTCACTATGAATTAATTGCAATGCATCACGGCCCTGAAAATACATCACAGAATCGGAAGAGTCGATATCGACGGTCGTCTTTATTCTCTCAATTATTATTGGGTAATTGCTGAAAGTGTCACTCACCTGTCTGCCTTTGGCATTTATTCGGACTAATTTGTAGAGCTCTTTATGTAAGGCGTTGTATTCTTCGCTACCTTTTTCCCCAGTTTCGCGCGTTAATAGGCATGCCAAGTGCAGAGTGATAACAAGGACTCTGTTCAAGAATGTCAAATCGCGCTCCCACGCCAGATCGCCCATTTTGTCCAACATTTGCTTTCCTTTTGCTACTTCGTTAACCTGCAAGCAATTTTCATGGTGTAACAAATAAATATTGATGGATTGAGATATATTGATAGACAACAATGACGTTGTCGCACTTACAGCTTTTCCAAAAACTCTCAACAGATCTTCCCTCTTTACTGGCGGTACTCTGCGACCCCTAGTTGTCTGTCTACCTTCCTCGCCCACCATAAAGCTAAAAAGTTCGGTGAAACTGAATAGAGAGCTTTGTGTCATAGGATTTAGCGGTTCCAACATGCTCTGCTGCATATCGAGAGCGTAGTTCCACAGTTCGATGCAGCGACGGAATTTACCCGCGTCCGCATATACAGCTCCGCGATATCTAATGTAATAACTAGTATCTGGATGAGCCGGTCCTAATATTCGTTCTCTGATCACCAATGCCTGCATGCGCATTTCGTCTGGGTCTGCTAATAGATCGTCCAAAGCTTCGGGTTCGATTACCTCTCGGGCGAAATCATAAGCGGCTACAAGCGGTGGAGATTCAGGTTTTGATATCACTGGTCCATCTCCTCGATACCTGAGGGGAAAATATATAAATATAAAAATATAATTTATATATAAATATAAAAATAAATGAATAAATAAATAAATATATCAAAGATACAGTATAAATTCTCATTTTAAAACGAATTGAAAAAAAAAATCGAAATTATATTCGTTGTAAAGAATTTGTAAAAGATATATACATTTATAACTTTGTGCTTTGCGTTAAAATATTATCAAGATTATAGAAGACTGTATAAGAAGATAAAAAGTACACGGATTTCAATCATGGATTGACGATCTGTCCGTGTATAGAGGCGTACCGTTCGTTCATGGCACGCTTCCAGAACTGCAAGGCACCAATCATGTCCCTCTTTTTGTCCACGTATGTAGCCCCGAGCAATTCCAGCGCGTCAATACGTTCTTCCCTGCTGAACAGTTGCGGAATGCCTATGAGATACTCGACGATATGCGTGTGACCTGGAAGAGAGGAAGCGAAGAAACGTTCGGTCAGCGCTCGCTTTTTCCTCGGCCGTCTAAGCGTCGCGGAACAGATCGCTTCGGACGAGCTAAATAAACTGTCTTAGGGGAACCTTCGAGTGGTGCGTGGAACTTTCTGCTTTAACCTGTTACTGCTGCCGCGAGGAGTGGCGTCATCCCGTAAGAATCCACGTCCATCTGGGCACCGTGCTCAACGAGTATCTTCAATATTTCCAAGGATCCGCTCTCGGCACAGTCGTGTAATGCCGTATTACCCTTCACGGACTTGCGATTCGCGTCCGCTTTCAGGCCGAGTAGGAACTTCGCGATTTTAACATGACCTCGGTAGCACGCGATCATCAAGCATGTGTGTCCATGTCGATTCGCCATCTCGATATCTGTAACGGAAGAGACACTTGATAAGAGATTTCGACAGAGTTTGTGCGAGGTATTGCGTAAATAAATCCGGTGCTTTAATTAAACGTAACTCCGCTTTACATATCAAATTCAAATATCTTCCCGCTGTTTAGAGAACCAAACTTAAAGTTTAAAATGCATTATATAACTTGGGGAAACTGACAACATAAACGATACTGTTTACAAACAAATCGATACTGTTTACAAACAGTATCGAACACGATGGCGTCCAACGAATCCAGAGAGTAAGGAAGTTCGACGATGTCCTTGCTAATCCTAATAAGATACAAAATACAAAATTTGTATACAAAATCATCACTGATAATGAAAAGTGAGTTTTTTAAACCATGATCCTAAGAAAAGAAAATTGTTGACCTTGATCATTGACATCAATCGTGAAACCCATTCACGCAAGAAAAGTTTTATTGTCTATTTGGGATATGAAGGACATGATATGTTATGAGTTGTGCTGCAACCTCGTCAAGTAATTAATGCTGAGTATTGTCAACAACAATTTATTCGTTTGAGAATAGGACGAAATAGAAAAGACCATTTACTAGCTCTGAAACTCAGCAAGTCATCTTGCACAATAATGCTCGGTCACACGTCGTGAAAAGAACTATTTGTTCGTTGGACTGGAAAGTTCTCCTTCATGCGACTTATTCACTAGCCCTAGTCCCTTCTGATTACCATCTATTCCGGTCGCTCCAACATAATATGACTAATACATATTTTAAGAGGAAAAGCGTGGAAGATATCCGAAAAAATGCATCGATAATTTCATTATAAAAAAAAGTAACTTTTTTGTAATTAAAAAAATTGCATCGTTATTAGTAAACGTAATTTTTAAAACTGCATAAAGTTTCGTTTTATATTCTTCTTTACTTGCGTTCACTCCGTAAGGAAAAATACAAAACTTAAAAATAATTACAAAGAATAAGTCATAAAATTTTACTCCAAAATTTTAATTTTTTTTTTCGATGATCGATCAGTTTTCGCGGATATGAGCTAATATGTCAAGTTTCATCCGAATCTGATTGTTGGTCACTATGTTAGGTGAATCTAAAGTTTTCTCCCAGGTATTCAAGAGTCCTTACAATCATTGCTATGATGTAAGATTCAGCGATACAAGTACAAGAGTGGTACTTTGAAGCCACTAGAACCTTCATGAAACAATAAACAATTAATACATTCTCAACCGTGAGTTACTAAATAGTAAGAAGTAAATTTCAACTCGCCTTTTACGGTCGCACCAGGATCTTTTTTAGCCAATCAAAGGGCGACAATGTCGACGCGCAACTTGTGTTTAATTGTGTACTGCGATTGCGCAGATCATTGATTGGCCAAAAAAGATCCTGGTGCGACCGAAAGGCGAGTTGAAATTTACTTCTTACCTTCATGAAGGTATGTTACAACAATTTTCTGACGATTTCTAACGATAGTGTAACTTGGTCAGACGAAACGGTTTAACGACATCTCGAGTGGAAAACTTTGGATGCACTTGGCTTATTTCCATTTCTACCAATGTGGATTAACTTTAATCTCGGTTTAATTTATTTTCTGTCTCTTTCTAAGTTTGAGAATTAGAAAAAGTGAGGTAGTGAGCCAAGATTAAAGTTAATACACATTGGTAGAAATGGATGTTAATCAATCAGATTCGGGCGAAACTTGGCATTCACTATGTTCCAGTTCTCATATCCACATGAGAAACTGGAGGTCATGAAAAAAATTTTTGGGTGAAATTTTGTGACCTTTTCTTTATATTTCTAAAAATAGATCTCTTTATATTTATCTTTACTTACCTGCACCGTGTTGTACTAAAAACTTAACAATATCGTAATGTCCGTCGAAGCATGCAGCCCTGAGAGGTGTGGAATTCGTCTTCGTGATTGAGTTAACCTTGGCTCCTCGTTTAACTAGCAGCTTAACGAGGGCCAAATGACCAGCGGCTGCCGCGCACCATAGGGGTGGTGCACCCTCGATCGTCTCACCTTCGAAGACCACTGTTTTCAAAAAAACAATCTGTTAAAATCTTGGTACCAAAGTGGAGGATTTTAAAATTAATTTCAATTTATAAAAACGATAATTATATAAATATAATCGTAAATAAAATCATATGAATTGCGATAAGTTGTGTTGGGTTATAATGTATTTATTATAATAGCTAATTTTTATTTAGCTATCGCCAATATACCAAGAGAAAAATTCCGAGTCTAAATCAAAATAAAAAAAGAACAGCTAAAAAAGTAATAACATGAAGTGACGAATTTTGTATCTTTGCCGAAACATTTCTAATTTGAAAGCTATTTTCGATCTGTTTTCGACCGGCTGAATCAATGATCGATGGAAAGGACTGCTACCTGATCCAGGTTGCTCCACATCTGCTCCACATTTTTCGATGAGGTATTCCGCCACGTCATAATGTCCATTCCGACATGCCATGACTAAGGGTGTTGCGCCATGGGTTTTGGCACCGACTAGTTGTCCTACCTCATCCTTGCCCCGATGCTCCAGGAATACCTTTCGAGAGGAAAAAAGAGATCTTCAGTATTTAGCTCATAATGGATGATCGTCAAAAATCATTGTGAATGTAATATCTATGGAAAACGAAACAAAATTTCCATAGTTCTCGCGTGTCGACTTACGTTCGACAGTACGGAACCCGTCTTGGACTGCTTAATGAGCTAGCACGTGCATAAACAGCACGGACGTGCCGTGCAATGTGTGCAGACAGATATTTCAAAGTCGACTTAAACCGGTTTACTTAAGGTCGTGAATTTCCTAAATAAGAAATATTTTTAAATTTAAAAACTTTTTCTTTTCTTCCGTGAGGTTTTACGTCCTTGAAATTTTTCCTCTCTCCTTGGTGCGACAATTTCTCCCGGTCTGTTACAACTTTACCATTTCTCTCGCAAATTTTATTCGGTAGTATCCTTATATCTATCTTTTAATTTCAAATTATCAGGGTTTTAAATTTCAAGCACAATTTTTACACCGAATTGAATGTAAGAAGAGGATTTCACTACGATTCCACGAGAGAGGTACTTGAAGGAGACAAGTTTTGTCGGATGTCCAAACGTCGTCTGAAGATAACACCCAAGTCGCGTCGACGTTCACTGTCAATTTGAACATCACGTGGCTATAGTACACGTTTCATTTGAATGTTGAGAGACTGAGTCCTTGAGTCACTGACAAGAAAGCCTCTTGCAATTCCGCGAAAACATACAACATGAAGTGACAAAAGTTCCAGTTTGTTCTTCACTGTTACACATGAAAACGAGTTTCTCTACGAAGTGTACGGGATTTCAAGTATCACCAAATGTTAAATAATGATAATATTGATATTGAATTGATTTATCACGTTTGACAACGAATAATTAGAATATCATTAAAATATTGCCGACATAGCATTAAAATGATCATCATCGCGTTACGATCGGTTTAAACATCGCATCCAAAAAGTCAGCCGAGCCAAGTCACATCAAATGGAATTGTGTCAGAAGCGATCAATTCGAGGGCTATTCTCTTCGATTGATTCCTTGAAAGGGAATGTGGTTCAAAGAAATCACAATACCCTTTTCACACAGCTCGTTCGATGGCGTTTTGTTAAAATTATCGAAAAAATACTCTAGTGATTATCCCCGTGTCACCGAATCGGAGCAGTCCATGCGCGCACTCGCCTAGAAGAAGACTGAGTATAACAAGCCGAATCTTCACTTCCCACAACCCACTGCCTTCTGGAGAAATCATTCTCCGACTTCATCATATATGTGCGAGTCCCGTTAAACGAATAATCGAAGACATTGGGGCCCATCGTGACAAGCAAACTGCTGTTTACGATGGGCTGTTACCAAGAGAAAGAGGGATAAAGCTGATACTTTTCAGTTTTGTGTTCTTTCGCTCTCTTCTCCTTCTCCCTCGCGTTTCCCTCTCTTTAAGATTCTCCTTTCGAAGAGAGAACATACTTTTCGTGAAAGCTGTACATTGTTTTTATAAAAAAGAGAAAAAGAAAATAGCTTCACATATCGATCCATTTTCGTGAAATATTGAAAAGTATATTAAAATTCTTATTCTTATAAAATGTAACATTCTTTAATAGAAAAGAATATATTTTGTTTTTCTGTCATCAAAAATAAGCGAGTTTTTCAGGTGATTTGTTTTAAATGCCTCACCCTGTATATATAATGAACTATGTAAATATCTTTTTGAAAAAAGTGTGTTTCGTAAAACTCAGAATAACTTGTTCTGCCAGTATTCTGCCAATTTTTTTATGGTTTTGCTAATATTAAGTCTTTAATCGAGACCAATAAATCTCCAATTATTTTTACGTTTTCTCATTTTGGCTCACACGTACAGAAAGTGCCGTTATTTGTGTGACCGATTTACTTTTTCGTGAGCCCGTTTATCCTACCTTGACTCCCTCCTTCATCCTTATTATTACATTCTCATTTGGTTCCTTCATAAAATGTAGGTAACGAGGTCAGTCGATGCCAAAACGATCACAAAAAAACGAGATGGGCCTTCGTCTTTGTGCTGAGAGTTCAAAAGAATATGAAGCGAGCATCCGTCAATAATTTTTCACTCAAAAGATACGTAACACAGAGAAATAGTTAAATGTATCTATAATGACGGATGAATTAATAAATAGTGAAGTTCTCGAATTTCACTCGAAATAATACGAGAATTGCGAAATATAACTTCATAATTCAACTTCACTTTGAATTATGAAATAAGTTCAAAGCGTAGCAAACGTGGATCCACAAATCCAAAAAGAATTACGACGCCGAAAATTCACGAAGTGCAATTGCGTAAAATCGCGGTGTTGGATTTTCTCGATGTCAGCGATAAGATTTTCGCAATTGTGTCGAAGTAGTGGTGGTATTTCGTGCTATTTCGACACGCGATAAGGATGAAATATCCGCTTCGATTAGCACCTCACGGATATCAAGACCCGAATAACAAATTATTTTTCCCATAATGGTATTATTGTCATATTATTTCCGGCGTTTGTCTTTCACGGAAAATGGGTTATTGTAACACACTTTTCTTCAGCTGTCTTTCAATCGGGCCGGTAATCATGACGTCTTTTTTACATATCTGAAGAGAACATTTAAATACTTTTAAAGCTTTCTCTATATAGACTCGTACAGCAGAGGAAAAAATCGCGGAGAAATAGCGGTACTGTTCGTAAAAATCATCTATATATCAACTCGCCTAGTTATAAATATAACGCTAAAAACAATTAACGTCAGTTTTAACTGCCGGTCAAGTGCCGTACACGTCACGAGTGAGACGTATGTGTATGTTTGTCTCAATGACCGATGTTGTTGCAAGCGTGGAAGACATGTCCCACTTAAATTTTATGCTCGCCACTTCGAAAGGTTTAGTTTGCTTACGTCGCATTACGAGAAGTGGCACACGTCGTAAATAGTCACCCATTCCGCTCATGTTGTGTCAATGTGTAATATTTTGCTCATATCAAGAAATGTTCTTAAATGCAAATGCAAAATCGTTGGACTTTACGATGATTTGACGTAGTATCGGCCGAAGGAGGTTTACAAGCGATCGATTTTTATTATTTACGAGTGGCGAGAGAATAGGAAAAGCATGAGTGGACGGAATCACTGACGATGATCAACGCGACAGCGTAAATCATTCGTCCATAGTAATGATGACAGATTAATGATGTTAGCAGGATGTCTGCAGATTAATTTTAATAATATAAGATCGCAGAATGATGGATGTAAATGAGTATAATATTCATGAATGATAATACTCACGAGCATGCTTATGTTATTATAAATTATAATAATTATTAATGTGTTGAGTAATGAGTAGTTTTTATCCCTTTTTTTAGAGATAGTAAAACATAATATTATATAAATACATAATAAGAACACATACATTTACACATGGAATGTTATTTTATGGACATTTTATAATTTAATATTATATTAAATAATATTATTTCAGTTAATATTTTATTACGTTCTATAATTTAGAATTGTGTAAATTAAAGTAAAGCAAAAAATTGTTGTACTTTATAACTTAGTTAACAATATATGGTTTACGATAAAACACGATCTATCTAAGTTTATTATTGTAAAATAAATCATTGCAAGAAGCTATGATCAATGTTTTTCAGAAACAAAAGGGGAAGTAAACGAAATGAAGCCATATTCAAACTCACTACGAAATAAGCAATTTACATGAAAACGCCGGAAAATCCTATCACGTCCGACCTCGACCAACATGGTAATTACGGCGTTACAATTGCGCGCCTTTGTGCTTTCGGAGCAGCAACAAAAAGTTCCCTGCGACAATTATGATTACGGCATTCGAGCGCGTGCGCAAACGTTGAAAATTATGGGTCGCTCGCCCGTTTATCCGGAGCAATTGTAGCAATAATTGCTCTGGACATTGTTGCGTGAATGACGCGAGTGATCATTGCTAATCGCAAGGTGCACGTGTTCGACCGATAACGAGCTGTCCGCGACAACAACAGCAATAACACAATTTAGAAAGTGATTGATACCGATCATTATTCATTATTACGCAAGAAAGTTTGATTGAAAAATTAGATGCTGTCTCTCATAATCTCTGTTTTGCTTCGCTTTTCGGCATTTAAGATGATCGATGAATCATTTCCGTTATACCGTGATATCTTGTTTAGTCTCTGTTTGCTCGTATTTTTTTTTTTCCTAAAACCTCCGTCAATTTTACGTTTTATTTGCTGCATTTTATGCATTTTTTACATTTTACGTTTGTTTTATACATATTTTCTAATATGCGCTTTATTTATGTTTTACCTATCTACGTTTTTTGTTCTATTATCTATTTTACGATCTGCTTTTCACGCTTTGTTTTCTGCCCATTCATATTATAAATTTCATATTATAAATTTTTTAAATCTTCTGATAGGCGTCATAGGAACTGTTTAAAGACCTTTTGTATATCTCTGTTACATAGTCACGTGCATGTTACGGTGTGCAAAACATCAACTCCTGATAGAAAGTTGTCATTAGATCGAGCGAAGTCCCGAACGATCAACTTCGCAACATCGCGCGAAGTTGACTCATTTCGAAAGCGTGAAACGAACAAATAAAATTGGATTGATCGAAAATAAAATGCAAAATCGAATATTAGTCAACAAGTTATTGGTCTGATGCTAAATGTCACGCTACATTTTACCAAAAACTTTCTTTTCTAAACCAGAAGTTCTCGTCTATAAAATACACTTGCTATGCAAAAATAATACGTAAAAATAAAAATTTTTAAGTGATCGTCGTCAGCGATGAAAACGATGATAAATTGAAATGCGCACCTAGGAAAGATCATTAACCTACGTGAACTCCATCGTCATGAGTAACGCGCTATAAGAAATGGACAAGAACAATCGCAGCAGTATTATTATCTGGTTCGCTTGTCTTTGTTAGTTGAGCTTCCCACGTTTTGTTTCTTACCGCTTTCCACCCTCATCCTTTAAATATTTCTCTCTCTCTCTTACACGTTTTATATTACAATACTGTTACACACACACATATACACATTATATAAAATATAATGTTATATAATACATTATATTGGTAAAGGTAAAGGTGATGCAAGCTATTATTACTAAACTAAGCAAAATATGAAATTTTTGTTTCGTTTTCTATCAACTGTTTGGTAAACGTCGTGATGAAATTAGTTTTATTCTAAATAGAGTCAAGATTGACAAAAAAATGTTGACAGTTAAAACTATCAGGACACTTTAAATGTTTAACTGTAAACGCGTACTCTTTATTTCGATTTTATAGCCTATCTCTTGACGAGTACCTTGCTCGCACAGTTGTAATAAAAAAGCAAAAGTTAATAATAGATTCATAAAATAAATCTTAAATTAGCGTCATTCACGTATAATAATACGTATAATAATACGTATAATAATACGTATAATAAAAGTATATGTAAATGTTGACAGTTTAAAAATCAATAAGGTATTCTTGAAGTAATCTTAAGGGTTCCACTGATTCATCAAGAAACAGGTTTTAAAATTGAAATAAAGAGTACGCGTTTACAGTTAAACATTCAAGGTGTCCTTGAATGCTCGAAAAGTTTTAACTGTAAACATTTTTTTGTCAACTTTGACTCCATTTAGAATAAAACTAACTTCATTTTATGTTGTCTTTGATACCAAACAGTTAGTAGAAAACAAAAATTTCAAAGTGTTTAGTTTTGAAAATAATATCTTGTAACATCTTTGACATATATATATATATATATATATATATAACGTTCACAAATATATTTTATTTTAATTCCAGGTAAAATAATTATCTTCCTTTGATACGATGTGATTGTTACATTCAAATGTAAAAGCTAAGCTCAACAAACAATATAAAAGGCAAAATTGTATTACAAAATTTTACAATGACAAATTCGTAAAATTAATCAAAAGTAATTCAAAGAAAAGAAATATGTGGAAGATATGCGGAGGTGCCTTCTGTAGTTTTCGCTGCTTGCTTTGCTTGCGAAATTCGTGAGAAATATATGTCATCAGAAAATATATCAGAATATTAATTAACAATTTTTTAATAATAGCAATTCCGAGTGATCTTCGAAAGACTGGGAAAACCATATTCTTAAAATGTTTTATCCGGCTCCGTGATATTTAAAATTGATTGGCTCGTTCTTAAACCAGTTGGCCGAGAGAGAACGTCAGTGTACTAGGTCGGCGTGTTCGGATTTTTAAGAAACAACGAACTACTATTTGTCGGACGAAAATATACTCCGAGAACACGCGTGCGCACGTTTCGTCAGTCCATCATTCGCGAATGGGACCCTTTCTCTTCCAGCTCGAAGAGAAAATTACTCCACATCACCATCATCATGACATCGCTGAACATTTCTAGCTTACCGGGCTTGCTATGAATAAAGAATCCGCCACCAACAAAGATTGTCTGTGTGTTCCAAGCGACTATACAGCAACCTTGGCATTTCTCTCATGATTCATGACCAAAGTAAGATAATTCATTCAAAGTACGATTTAAGATAATTTAAGATATTCAACATAACAGCGACGATCACAAGCGTCATTCAGTAATTAAAAAAAAGAAATTATTGAAAAATATGAAAATATTTACCAGGATGCAAATATTCACAAGCGATATTTTAGTCTAGTTTAGTAGCAGGTAAAAAAGTAAGGTGGCAACAAAAAACGAATGTTTATTAATTTTTATAGTGCAATCCACCAAATTAAAACAATATTATTTTTTTACTTTGTCACTTGTTGTTAAAAACAGTTTCATGTAAATTTCATGTAAATTGTATAAATCTTTCTAAATAGAAATCTGTTTAGCATTTATTGTGATTTAAATTCTAAAATAAATTCTAAAATGTATACTAATGTATAATAATTTTATATTTATATTTTAATTTTATGCCAATATAATAAAAATAAAGATTCAGCATAAAAAATTGTACAATATATCAGCAAATATTGTACAACTATTTTTATGCTATTATGTAAAAATTACTTGTGCTTGCCCAACACAACATTACATCGATTATTTGCAAATTATTCAAGAACATGTGCAGAACTTTTCAAACTTTTCATCACCTTCTAGAATATTTTTTAAATAATTTGTTAGTTTCTTTTGTTTCGTTTGACCATAACTTTCAGCACACACAATCGCGAATTATTGAACAAAACTTACCCTCGCAAATGATTCGTCGTTCGGCATGTGCTCCATCGCAATTGGATACTTATATGTGACAATTGACCTTTGCGTAATTTAAATTGAAATCACGATGGAAACTCGAGATGTTTTAAAGAATGCAAACAAGATACGAAAAAGTTTCTTCTGTTATCATCTATCTTATTTTCTGCAGTACATATTCGATTTCAACGAATTGCTACTACGTAAACACGTCACAAAAAAATATTCGCTATTATGTGTACAAAAGATTGGAATATAATTTGGAAATCTCGACACGCCAACTGACAAAAAATTTATAAAATACAAATGTCTCTTATCCAACTATGCACAATGTCTGGTAATTATTATCGCAGTAAAAATTCCGAATTAGAGCTATTATTATTAAGTTGTCGAGCAACAGACTAATTTGAATTATCCGAATTAAAAAAAAAAGACAATTTATTAAATATTGAAAAAATCTTCTTTAGTTAAACAATCATCGTATTAAAGAATCAGAGTTGGAATTTCGTTCAAACAATTTTTTCTCGAACCGGTTACTTAAACTTAATCAAAATAAAATCACTTTGAGAGATAATATAAATTACGATAATTGATTCGCGAATTGTTTGCGATCACACGAGAAACCGATAAGGATCCAATGATCCGATCACCGAGCGAGAAAGATATCCTTGTGTACGGTCCGAAACAGAGCAAAAGAACTTACGAACAGTTCTGTTGTGGACCTGAATTATCACTGAGGTGGCTTCCTCTAAGTGAGCAAAGATCTAACTCGAGACTCTATGAGGAAAAGAGTAGAGGGGGTGAGAGAAGCTTGACTATAACGTGCATAACATAGAGGTGCATCGGTGGCTGTTAAAATCCGGAATGAGAAAGTTACCGGTCCAGACAGGTTCAATATTATAACGGCCATGATGATACTTATAAAAATAATATCCCAAAATAGGATGTCCAAAACGAGTGAACGCAATTAAAATGTCAAAAACTAATATTTCTCGAAATAAAATTTACTTCCGAGCGCATTTGTTTGAAGTACCCAAAGCGAGAGAGAGATATAAAGCTTCAAAGTTACATTACATATATATAAATATTTATATTTCGTGAAAATGAGAAACGGTATTCATATTCGGGCACAATATATGTTACAAGAGATTTATACATAGCCAACTTACATCCAATGATTTTGAAGTCCTTGTCCTAGTTGAAAAACAAAAAGTTGTTGTTTCATCTTTTATGGTACACTCGCTTTTATGACGATGACTCTTATTAAGTCAAGTATTCATTTATTTGACCTGGAACTTCTGACTTTACAGAATAATAATTCCTGCTAATCGTTTAAAGTTGATAAAATTTGATAAAGACATTGGGTAGGTACAGGAGTAAATGTATTGAAACTTTAACTACCTTAATACTTATATCTCTTTTCGGCCACTAGATATAGAAAAATGCCCGTCGACAAAATTAAAGTAAAGGTAAAAAACTGATTTGGCATAGATTTAATCGCTGCCTACGAAGGACGAGTTCTCATGTATTCTGGACATCCTCCTTATGTTCATCGATTGAAACTGTACCAGATTTTACCTTTTAAGCCTCGCGAATACTTAGCAATTTTTTGAAAATAAGAGATAACAATTAATATAAGATTTAAAATAAAAAAATAATTACAATCGCATCAATAATAACAGCATAATTATTCCAAAAATTTGATAATGCTTTTATGCACTTGTATTAATTATATAAAAGTATTATATTAAAAGTATAATTATATTCTTTCTTATATACACACGTTAATAGGTTCTTAATAAATATACACACACACACACACACCACGCACACACGCAGCAGCTAGACGGACACACACACACACACACACACACACACACCGCACGCAGCTGACAGACGGACGGACAGACAGACAGACACACGTACGTACGCATGTACATTTATTCATGCACTCAAGAATGCGTCACACACACACACACGTATATAAAAGTTTAAATATTAATATTTATATAACAAGATGATGATAAAATTTTTTCGACGTATTTGAAAATTGTAAAATTCGTGGAGCATCACTACTTGTTAGTAGACAAGTGAGACGAGCCGAATCGTATGTATAGAATTCATGCGACGCCTGCATACAGCTTTCTAATTGTTCTTCCTGATCGGTTCTTACTGGCTGAGAGTGGTTATGTAATAGAACGTCATATCGGAGAAAAGACAGATAATGCTGTTCGAATGTGTTACGTGGCGTTGCGCGAGACGATTACGGCGAGAAAATCGCGTAATCTTGAGAGAACCACGACCTTTGTAGAGAAGTTTACGTACTATAAACATAAAATTTACTTGACGCCATTCACTTTTAAAAAAATATTGAAGTCGGATTTTCTATTTTCTTCAGAGAGATAAAGTTTTTTGTTTCGCGATTGCAAAATAACGAGATAAAAAATATGGGACTTTTATAAGTTCCATCAAGACGCGAGTTTTTTCAATGCCATTGACATCAGCGCTATCGTGTCGCATGTAAAAAGTTTTAATAAGATTCTTGTGTCGAATAATATTCTTGTGAATAGTATACTTTTTGCATAATACACCTCGCAGCGGTGCAACAGGTTATGTTAGTACTCCTAGTGCAACATTAAATCCTGCATGCCACACGTGACTCAAAATGCGGAATCGATTTCACGAAGTGTCAACGTTATGATTCGTCAAACTAATACCGTAAAACTTCTTATTTGTTGTTAAAATAATTTGATAGTCATAACTCGATAAGCAACTACAAAATAAAATAAAATTACATTGTTGCGGAACAAAAATTAAATTAAGTAAAAAAAAAGTAAAAAAAAGTAAAAAGATAAAAAAAAGTTAAGTAAAAAAAATAAACTGTAATATATTTTTTATTATAAATATATTATGAATAACTTATAATAAAATGTAATAAACTAAATTAAATCAAATTTAGAATTTTAATAAATTAAACAAATCAATTATTTGTCATTAATCAATTAGACTTATTAATAGAATATAGTTACATAAAAGATTAAATCAATACAATGTTATGTTACGAGATATTGCGAAGTGATACATTATGCAAATAAGGTTCAAAGAAGAGAGATTGACAGAAGGAGCGAAAGGAAACGTGTAAAATTGACGGCGTCGAACGCACGTAAGGCCAAGTTATGTCAAGTTTCACGGTGCGTTTACTTTCTAACGTGTTGTTACGTGGACCTTTGACAAAAGTATTACAACTAGTAGTTGTGAGCGGTGACATTATCAACGATGAAGAGGATGTCGCGTGTTCGCAGTCGTGAGATCTGTTAAGTAAGACTTAATCCGATACATCAATGATCGGTATAACGTAATGTATTTTATTATTGCGTTAGCACATTTTTTGTTATAACAACAGATTTTTATCGATTCTCATATATGAATTCTGAAAATGATTTTAAAATACTTATTACATCTATTTTTTTTTAACTATGTCTTTTTTTAAATTTATACAGTTTATACAGTTCAAAGAGAAACTTTATTTGTGACTGTGTATTATTATCTAATTATTATTATCTATATTTTGGTGCATCAAGTGGAATCATGTTTTCACTGTATATTTTCTGTTTTATTTGTCTCTTACTTATCATTTGCTAAACCAAAGAACTTAATTCCGTTAATTAGTGCTGCTTACACAACAGAATGAAAAATAACCGAAAAATAATGCATCGACCGATAAGAAGATTGTCGATTCGGAACTATGCATAATTTGTCTACATATACACAAGGAAACAGAAATGCCATTAATTCCATTTACATTCTATAGGATAAGGAAGCAGGAGGAAGTATTTTCAATTATCGAATTATTAGAGTTGAGGAAATATTCCGAGAAAAAAACCTTCGAGGAAAATCTTCGAAAGTTGGGGGAAAAACAAGAATCTTATTATTACATTTCCAGCATAAACTTATAATATTCGATTAAATGGAAAATAATGTGACTGTCTATTTCAATTGTACATTATAACTCGAATAATAATATAAAATGTTGATTGCGCAGCATTAGTATGAGAAACATAATTTCGTCTGTTCGAGGCACTACTATACAAATGACTGTTGGGATTACAAGATGAACATCTGCACCACTATATTACTATATTATTGCACTGTTACTCGGCACAAAATTCACCTTCGTCATTATTACTTCCGACGTGCTTTAGAATTATGATTTCCAACTAGCGCCTCTTGCAATGCAAATAAGCATCAATATGAGATTCATGAAATTCAGTCAATCCATTAAATCTATTGATTTGCACGTTTATTGCTCTGTATGTATTTATTAATTACCTGATCCAATCACTCCTAATTCCTGTCACAAAATTCCCTAATTCGGACAGAAATACTATTTTCCTCTTATTATGTTAAGTATGTTTGTATATGCGCGCGCGTATGTGTGATGATGTACTTGTCTACGAATCATGTTGTTGGAAACTGCTGACATTGAAAAATATTCAGTCCTCTTGCATGTGTGTGTATTTACGCATGTGTATAGCTAGCTAGACTGGTCGATCAACAATTGAAATGTGTTTATTAATGTTTATTAACTGGCGAAGAAAAGTTTAAAGTTGTTAAAAAAAATTTATATTTATACACTTCAGACTTTGATCACTTTGTTGATCTTATTGGCAAAAAAATACTTGTCTTATTTTTTATTGCAAAAATTGCATTACACCTTGTATAAAAATTAAATTTCGTAAATTAAATTATTAAAAGAGAACAAACTGAAAAATGAGGGAATACAAAATACATACGTTAAAGACATTTCTGAGTAGAAAAAAGAAGTTGAGACTGTTCTACGCACGATCGCAATTCCATGAATTACTGATAATGATCTCATGTGTGTTTTTCCGTGTTTCACAATACAAAATCTGATGAACTTTACACATCATGCGAGAAGCACTAAGTGTGCATAACAGTTTTGTTTACACATTAAAATTTAATTGCCGTCTTCATACTCATAAATATGTAAAATACTTATAGTATGTTAAATATTAATAAGAATACTGAAAACAGGAATGTATAGTGCGTTCGATAACGATCGATAATGATCAATATTCGATTCTTCGAATCACGCAATATCACGCAGTATTGCATTAAACAGTACGAATTCTGTACATCAACAAACATATGATATAACATATTTAAGTAAGAATACATGAAGAAATATAAAAATAAAATACGAAGATATTTAAAATATCTTTCTAAAGATATTTCACTTCTATCTAAAGACATGCATTCTATCTCTATTTATCTTTTCCTTCTTTGTTTCTCCACAAGGAGGAAAAAATAGAGAAAATAATACGGAGAAACAAAGAAGGAAAAGATAGACAGAAAAAAAATAAACAAAAATGTATTATTTTTAATGCTTTTTTATAATAAAGAGATTGGATAATATTTTCAAAATCTTGTTAAAAAAAACCTATAAAATTATAATTTTCGATACATTATTTTATTACAAGAAAAAGTTGTACGAAAATGTGTTAGGCGACGAGAGAATGATGATAGAAAATAGAATCGATAGGACTCTGAATGATGAAATAATTTGAAAACTTAATGGCATAACTTTTAGAGAGGTAACAAAATCAAATTGTACGTGAATGTGTACAAACAAAATTAATTTATTATTGAGAGAAATGAATATTGTTAAGAATGTTATTGTTAAGAATATTGTTAAGAATGATTTTAATTATATTCCAGACTTAGCTACTACAATTAAATGTTTCCCAAACTTTATTTGCTTATAACTTTATTATTAAGATAAACAAAAAATCGAATTGTATGTGAAATTAAAAATCGATTAGGACTACTTCGATCCAATTTTCTCGTAGTTAGCAAACTGAGTGATGTCTCTCCCAAAATCTTTTGTTAATAACTTTTGTGTTAGAAGTGTGTAAACAAAAATTCGAAATATCCATACATTATAAATATATAGTATAAACGATGAGCAATAGAAATCGAATGAGCTATAGAAAGTTATAAAGTTTTAAAGGTTAGGGAGCTTCACGCGTCTGCCATGTTCTTCATTCCTTCTTATTTCTTCCATCGTTTCGCTTCAAATTATGTCTCAGTTATACTTCTGACTCACCGCATATTCCGTTCGTGTACAAGTAATATTAGAACGCGGTATGAGAGAATTCAGTGCAATCCGCTTTACGAAAGTCGACACGAAACGACTCAAAATCAAAGCGTATTTCGGAACATTTGTGTAAATTTATGGAGAATAATAATGTTTCTGCATGTATTCGTTTTTAAAAAATACTTTTTTAAAGAAAATAATATAAAATAGAATCACACAGACTTGATAGAAATCATTATTTTAAAATAGCGATACCATGACATTACGTTCATATCATTAAGGAAATGTACATATGTTGTAGATGAATAAAAAATTATTTCACTTTTGTATACCGATAGAACAAAATATTAAAATTACATTTTTATTAGAATGTTAGAATATAATAAAATCCTAATATTAATTCTAATCTATTTAATTTTAAAATTTAATAATAAAATTAATTTTTTAAATAAAAATTAGAGTTATAATTTATTAAAATGTAACTTAGATATTTTGTTCTATCGGTGCACAAACGTAAAATAATTTTGATTTGCAATATGCATTTCCTTAATTATATAATTAACACAATATAATTTCCTTGATTATATTAATTATATTATATTACATTAATATTTCAATATTCTAATATAGTTAATTTTAAATGATATTTATACAGTCCAGTTTACTACTGTTACTATTAAAACAGATATTTTTCCTCAATATAGATCCGAGTTACTCGTGTTATTTTCGCACTTGGTGCACGTGCATCCGTTTCATTCGCTTCCCCTGTAGGAACATAACCGATCTTAACGAGAGATATTTTTCTAGAACGTGTTATTGAAAGACAATGACCCTTTTGATTCATTTATGGACGAGGCAGCGAGGTGAGAAAGTCAGTTTTCGACAGAACCGTTCTCTCTTGGAAGTTAAATAAATATTCAGTCCAGAAATCTTGAACGTCTAACGCACGCTGAGTGTTTTTGAACTCGACCCGAATACAAAGAAGAGAAGCTTGCCTTGCTTTCGCTCACGAACAAAGACACCATGAACATTGATGATTCAAAGTCCAGTCTGAGGAACAAGCGGTGTTTTTTCGGAAAAAGACTTTGATTTAAAAGGACAAAAAAGAATAATTGATAGCCGTTTAAGTCTAATCGTAACATAAAACTTGGAAATGAGTAAATATAATTAAACGAATGCAAATGTGGCTTATATAACTATGGAATATAACTACTTTACATGTGGAATATACTACTTAATCATCAACTACTTTAATCATCACTCTTAATTTTTTTCAATTTTCCATGAATTTTTTAAAATTCTCTAATTCTTCTTATTCTCCATTTATCGATTTACAAGACGTACTTACAAAGTAGTAAAATATTGACTATTACCATAAAACCACTTTACGCGTAATGACACGAGTAAGCGGACAATTACGCGAATGGCGAGTAGCAAAAAGTGGTGTGATTAAATATAAAAGACACAAAAAACACGAGTCCGGTAATGCGGAAAAATGTGATTGCAATGTGGAATATGGACAGTGGTTTTCAAGCAATGTCAAGGTACCGAGCGAGGTCTTCGAGGTGATTACGGCGAGTCGAATGTCGCGATTATACCGAGTTGTAGCATAGCCGGCTGGATGAGTCCCGTCCTTTGTTCAGTGAGAAAAGATTCTGGACAAAGATAGAGATAGTATAACGAAAACGCGGGAGTCCGTATTGATCTTCACGCTATGTCTAGAAGCCACCGAATGAGACTCCCGGTCTCTTCGCCAGACTCTGGTTTACATAACGCGAAATCGTGGGATTTATCTCTATCTTCAATGGTATCGCCTGCACTTTATACGAGAGACTAAAGAAGAAATAAACTCCTCTCAAAACGATTGATCTTTGATTTCAATGAGCTTTGAACGTATCATGCATGTTTAAAAGATATTGTATTCTTCCGTTTTTCAAACATTTGAAAATTCGTATTGTTTTTTTCTTTCTAAACATCTTACATTACGTCAGATATATTTCCTCGACTCAAGGAGCGAAACGTTCTACTAATCACGAAACGAGAGCAAAGAGCCAGATCTCCTTTCCTTTCCTTTCAATTTTTTGATTGCTCTGTGATCGATAATTATCGTTATTCAATTCCGTCCCAATGATTAAATTTTTTATTTTATACTTAATAAACCAAAATAAATTATTTCTAAGATATTTTTTGTTAATTTTAAAAAGTCTCGTTCATAAACAAATCGTGAAAATTTTTAATTTGTAATCTCTTTCAGAGAAAGCAGTTGCGATTGAGAAAAATGTGTGCCTTATAATGTTTCATTATAATAACATAATAATTCAATATTTTGCATATTCATTATTATGCAATTTCTATACTTCATCCTGCTACATATATGTATATAATCGCACGCTTATCGATTAGTTTATTGTTAGAATTACAACTTTATCACATTATCAATAACAAACTTTCAGATTATTAGAAATGCAGATCGATGTAAGTAAAGTTACATCAAAGTGGGACAAAACGAAGAAAAATGATGACAAGCCCAAGGTTCTCGAGCTGCTTCTTGCGGTCTTGTATTTAAAGAATCTACGTTCATGAAAATAGCAATTTATGTATGTAGGCAGCGACTTTAACTCAGCGGAAACGCGCGATCGAGAGGATTCGAGAGAAATCAGAAGACGGAGTCAAGCTGTAAATTGGTGCCAACCTTGAAGCGGCCGTCAGCGCGTTATGCAATTGCGCGCGTACACGTGTGTGTAAAATTGTGTTAAACACGCCATTGCAGTTCAACAACTGTATCATCTTGCGTAATGACGACACACCGTCGTCGATCTGTAAAACAAGCTCTCCTGATTGATTTAAACGTTGATCGGTCTTAATTGCACTAATAGCAATAATAATCGTTCAACTTCAATCGATGCTATGATCATTCCGACAATTACTTGAATCGAATAAGCGAATAATCGCGAGCGTTTTTCTTTTCTTGGTACAAAATCAATAACCACAGTAGTTGCTAACAATAGTGTTGTAAATCATACAACGCGATCTGTTTGACTTTGACGCAAGCAGAAATCGATTCTTCGACGTGTAGGCTTTCTCGTTCTAATCTGCGTGACGACAATAAACATTCTTTCATCAGCAATCTCCTCCGAAAGGTCAGGGGTTGTTACTTTGCCAATTGAGTGGTTCATTTCAGGTTACACCTGTGAAGCTATTTTAATCATTTACATCTACAGCGCGCTCATGCTCGCCTGTTGACTGGCATTATAAATAGACTTCGGTAAGTGAATCAATTTAATGTCATTTGTTTGCTTAATAAATATTACATTTTTTATAATGAGGATTAATTAAATTTTAATTTCTTTCTTGGAACTGTAGTAGCTTGAGCGAGCGCGGATTATCGCCTTGTTTATCAACGATATTAATTAAATTTCATATGTTGACGTAACGAATATTCGCGGATCGCCGATCGAAAACACTTTACGCTCTTATCGAATTCGCTATACTGTGTATGAGAGTTTTATATAAATAATTCTCTTAGACTCCGACTCGATAACTCTGACAATATCACGCGATGAGGTAGATTGTCTCCTATGCGAAATAGAACGCTTCTCTACGACAGCTAGCAAATATTTTCGCGAGGGAAAAGTCGATTCCTGACTTCGCGAGGGACAATTATGTACATACTCCCCGGCCATTCGAAGACGCCCCATGCACAACGGCATTGTTGTGCGTTTAAAGCGCGCCAACCTTCGTCCGTGGACAATCGATAGAGCTCGAAGGCGAATAAAATACGACGCGTTATAACTAACACACGCTACACTAAATCCATAGTATTGCGTATGCATCGCGAATATAAGCGTATACAATAGTCACGAATGCGATGGCATCAAATGCAATAACGGTATCAAATGTATGAACTCGCGGATGAGTAAATATATCCTGTCAGCCGCGAAGTGTTGAGCTCACTTCCCGAATTGGAGTTCTCGAGCGAGAGTTGCCGTGTCGCGCCGCAGTTCGACGATCGATTCCGCAATTTATGATGGGAGTTACCTCGCAAATTCTCGTTAAATAACACGCGCGCGCACGACGACGTCTCGCCAATTTACTAACGGGTATTAATAGCCGCTGGCCCGTACACTCCCCGAAGCTGCAAGTACGACATCGAGGAAACGCTGAATTTCGCTAATCGTTTCGCCGCTGCTTTTGATTTCGATAAATATTTATTACTAGTTTAAATTAAAGCATTTATCGTAATAAAAAATATATTTACACGTGCGATAGAAGATGTTGAAATCAACAAGAAAATCAAATGTTTCTCATTAATAACTTTTTTGTATTGTATACATGTATATTTTTGTCATATCTTTGAATTTTGATACGTCTGGAATTAATTTAGATTTCATCAATTCAGATCAAAATTCAAAAGGTATGACAAAAATATGTATACATTAGGGTGGCCCTTATTTTTCAACTTTCTAAAAGTTTAGCTCCCACCCGCCTATCTTGTTTCAATCAATAAAAAAACGATATGTGCAAAAATTTAGCTCAATCGAATAACTGCGAGGCGACCCTCATCGACCATAAAGTTTTGAAATTTTCGCTCAGAAGGTCATATTTTCATATAATTTTTTTCTAGTTATTTTATTTTCTGGAAGATTTGCTTTGTCACTTGTTATTTCGTCAGTTTTTAAAAATAAAAAAATTACCCAACGTAAAAATTACCCAACTGCTACTAAATCTTCTCTTAGGAAAAAATAATATTCAATGTTCGTTCGTTCACATATGTATGTTTTGATTCTATACAAAGTATTGTTCTAAATAAAAATGTCTTTCCCTTAAAGAAAATTGTAGCTTTATTAAAAAAACATAATATTTTCACAATTTTCATGTTATTTCAAGGATTGTTCCAACTTCAAGGTGTTTGAGGGTCGTCTAGTAGTTGTCCGATTCAAGTGAAATTTTATACAGTCTGTTTTTTTGTTTATTGGGATAAGATTAGGGGGTGGGAGCAGCAAAATTTTGACTTTCGGAAAATACCCTATAGCTAAGGGCCACCCTAGTATACATGTATACAAAAAGTTATAAGTAAAAAACAAAAGTTATAAATAAAACAATGTCATAGAAAGCAAAAACTACAGATATTATAGTAAAAAGTTAATTTCCATTCTCTCTCTCTCTCTCTCTCTCTCTCTCTCTTTTTCGTATATTTTTGTCATACCTTTTGAATTTTGATCGTCTGAATTGATGAAATCTAAATTAATTTCAGACGATTACCCAACGTAAAAATTACCCAACAGACGGGTATCGAAATTCAAAAGATATGACAAAACTACAGATATTATAATAAAAAGTTAATTTCCATTCTCTCTCTTTAGATATCTTTATAGTAGTGTTTGTAAAACAGAGAAAGTATCTGAAGATATCTGCAAGCAGATTAAAACATACTTTAATTATAAATAAGAAATAGTAAATAGGATGTAGAGATTTTTGTACGAGATGAATTAAAAATGCGTGAACACTCAAAACCAGCCGCCACCAACCGTGACGACAAAATCCGTTCACGATTTTAGAATATCATCGTTATCACAGAGAATTACCGATAATATCTTCGCATATCTCGTCAAAAACACTTTCGTATGTGAGCACAAATGTATCGACGAAGCACATCGATTAAGCACGTCACGTGCGATAAGCAATTTCATTGATAATGTAAGAGGCAGACAGCAAATTAATTTCAGCCTTAATAGTTAGGTCTGAATAATCGGTATTAATTTTTCCAATTATCTACCGTTAGTATTAAAAATGTAGAGTTTTATCGATCTGGTTGGTCGATTAACTTGAGAATTTATAATACGAAAACATACGATCACCGTACAATCAGTGATCTGTTCGCTCCCATCATCCCGTATCGCGCCGTGAAACCGTGACGTTAACTTGAAGAATGCGACCGCAGATCTCGTGTGATCGAGTTCAGTTATTTACTGAACGCTTCCGTGTCAATTCGCATCGTATATACGACGCACATCGCTTATACATAATTGATTACGGAAAACTGCAGCGTCAATCGTTTTCACTCGCTACGAATTTATAATTAATTCACTTTTAATTACAAAGACTGCTCGCGTAACTTTGATGACGTCGGCGCAAAGTGTGCATTTACGTCGTTTATAACCGTTGGTACGGAAAAGCGACGTCGTACATATAAATCGCTCATATTTACGCCGCATTTAACGTGGGAATATTGCGAAGAGGAGGCACGCAACGCTGATTTCATTGATAAGACATGCACCGCGCATTTCGCGTTAGTCATTCGATCGCCGGAGATAGCCGAGTTTTCGGCTCATTCTGTGTTATTTTTTCACGTGTAAGGTACACGTGGTACGAATACGGCCGCGTGACGAGGCAGATTCGATCGTACGCGCCTATGAACATGTCCCGCTACTAAATATAAACGTTGCTTCGCTGTGGCTATTTCCTACTCGAGATAAACGCGAGTCAAGAGGAGAGAAGAAAAACATGCGCCTTTTGCTCTTATGCCTCCAAAAAAAAAATGGACCCTGATTTTCACCGCGAAAATTCGACGCTACTTATCAACGCCTTTCGGTTACCAAAACCATTGTCGAGCGCGTTCTACGACTGCAGACTTTTTTCTCCGACAGGTAAAAGAGTCTTTCAGACTCGATGAAAGATGACTAAGCGAATGTTTGTTCAAACAAATCAATCGTAATTCAATATCGAACAACTGCAATTAAATTAATTTGACTTGATGATACCAGATATTTATAGCTCCGCGTCATAAATACGACGAGTAATATTATAATAGTGGTATATTTGTATACCAATAATAGTATAATGTAATATGAAAAACTGCTATGCGAGGTAGTTTGTTTCACTCTTTAGAATCCGATACAAAAAATTATTGTATAAATTATACAGATAGAGAATTGTGAAAATAGCGAAGTTTGCGAGTACGGATCTTATGGAATAATTGAGAAATATAATTGATTCTTAAAAGTAGTTGTCTTTGAAAAGGTCGTAGATCCTATAACCTTCTGGATTCACGGATCTTTGTCCTATAAATATCTGAGGTACGTAGGTACATCTTATTTTTACCGATATACTTTCATCAAGCAAGAGTTGACTCTCTAATCGAGCGAGGAATTTATTTTTAAAAACAAAACGACACATTAGGAATCAGATGAAACATAGATGTGTTATAAATACGTCTCCACTTAAATTCGCCATTTTAAAATATCACATATTCGTAAAGTTCTATTAACACTCTCGTAACGGTGTTACGAATTCGTCACAGATTGTTGCGGGGTTAACCGTGCCAGACGTTTCGAAATCGTACGCAAGTACGAAATACCGTTAAAGACAATCTTTTTACCACGGTCTGTTAACGCGCACGCGAGGAAATACGCAATGCTGATAGAAAAATGTTAAGGTCGGGCGAAAACTTTCGTTGCCGTCGTTGCTCGTGAAGAGGTTTCACAAAGAAGAGCTGAGAGTACATATATGTATATTAAATGTCGATAAAAGTGCCAGAGAAAACTTGAAAGCAGTAAATCTTGCGAGTGTTCAAGGTCCTGAATATTATAGCAGTGAAAATTACACAAGATGTTTAATAAATTTACTGTAATGTCAGAGATTCTAAGAATGTTGTTTTTTTCACTGACAAAAAAGTTGATATGACAAAATATGTTTAAAATTTCACAATTTTTTTTCTTCACCAGTAAATAAATGTTTAGTTGCAGTAATTCTTTAGCTCAAATATACAAATATACACATATATATGTTTTAAATTAAACATATGTTATTGATCAAAACACACATTTTTCTCAAATTAACAAATATTTTTATGAATTGACAAATATTTGCTTAACAGCCCGTCACATGTGGTTGAATCAAGAAGTATTTTTTTGATTTAACATTTTTTTCAGTATTCAGCAAAAGATTAATTTCAAGATAAAATATTATTATACATGATATCAATTATTTTTGAGTAGTAAGAAACCAAAATGAAATATATATGTAAAGGCGAAAATAATTACGAAAAAAAAATTAAACTCTTTCTCTTAAGACGCAACATTTTAATAACGCAACATTTTTATTCGATTTCGAATAAATCTCGGTTTGATAAAATCTTAATTTATTCTCAACGCGAAGAAAAATATTACATAAAAATGTGTTACATAAAAACCTGAAAGGTTTTAAATCCGACATTCCAGCAATTATCAAAATTTACTTGTCTATTTACTTGTCTTCTTTTGTTACATGTAGATTAATTAAATCGGCAAACATTGAAACCGCCGATTTAATTATTGAGTCATTTCTGTCTAGCGACCAGTTAACGATCACGTAATTTAGAAATTTTGAAATTACGTGAGTCCCAATGAGTCCGCATTCGCCGCTTCTGCGTGTTTCATAAGTTAACCGACGCCTATCTATATCGGCGCTGTGAATTGCAAATATTTATCCAAAATTCGTGCGCCAGAGGCACAGTCGAATTAGTATTTTAATCAGTATTTCTCTCTGCGTAGAATAATCCAGTTACTTTATCATTTTATCCGCGCTCTAAGTGGAAAGATAATCGTAGCGGCCATACTCTTCGCCGTTTGTCTACTTAAGATTATTTTTATCTTTTGGCACTGGTCTCTGTATATTTCACTTCTCGTATCCGTTAATCATCGAGTTAATACAACGCCAACAGGCAATTTCATCTTCTTTAATTTTCTCAATTAATATCAGAATGTTTTTGCTGAATTTTAAGAGTTACATTCATCTTCCGTCAGTTGCAATATCAAATATATACATTCGAGCTGCAACATTTGTTTTAAGTCACATTCACTAATCTTCAATTAAAAAAATTTTTTTTAATCCATCCAAATTCAACAGCACACGATACTCTTTTGCCTACTAGATTTCTTAAGAGAGCCAATAAGGAAGGAGAATTTTAGACCAGGTGACTTAAAGCTTAATCCTAATTGGCTTTTGTAAGCAAACTAGTAGACAAAATCGTACCGTATGCCGCAGGCTTAATACCTATTAATTTCTTAACGTTCTTTTATGTACTTTAGTGCCTGGTCTATTAGTCAAGTGCTAATGAAAGAAAAATTGCTTCAAGAAGCATAGGAAAAAAAATTTCTCTGTGAGAAATTATTATCTAATTAAAATCTAATTATTATTAAATTATTATCTATGAGATACATTGCGACTATACTATTCACAGACGAAAAATAGCGCGCAGGGCTAAGATGTGGTAAAAATATAAAAAAAAGGTCTCAAATAACTCGATGGCAGGTGTGGTCGCACCTGGCGAAAATCTAGAATTTACTTTTCCAGTCCCAAGTTGACCGTATTTTTTTTTAATCCATCCAAATTCAACAGCACACGATACTCTTTTGCCTACTAGATTTCTTAAGAGAGCCAATAAGGATGCAGAATTTTAGACCAGGTGACTTAACCCAATATTTCTCTCGCTTACGTGGTTACCGATGAAAAAAAATACCACGCCGTCGAACGCGCGGTCGTCTGTAAAATTAGGTTTAAGGGGAGCATCAAAAGCACGCTTTGTGCCGCAATCTTAAAAAGGTCAGACCTTGTTTGTCGCGCGCTCTCGACAAAACAGTATCATGTCATGTATCTCGTCAAACCTGTGAACTCATCAATACCGGCTGAAATGAAGTTGGAATTTTGAGACGAAAGCGTCTCGATTTTCCTTTTCGAGCGTTACGTTGCGTAGCTCCACGACGTGGCTTCGGGGGAAAACAAAAACGGACTTCGGAATCGTCGCACGATTCCGTTTCGTGGAAACCGGAGCCCGAGCCATTTTTGACGTACGTTCGCGTCATCCGATACCGCGCGTCGGTCACAGCGGAGAGTCGCGCTTCACGCAGAAAGGAATGTGCGGCATGCGAGGTGGCTATCTCGGTTCTTACGGAATCGCGAGTGAATCATCAATCATGCCTACACGTCTCGCGGAAAAACGTCAAGAATTCATCCGGCGCGAAAACATCTCGAAGCGACGCGAGCCAGGCGACGTCGAAAACAATCGTCAACAGCGTTGCGAGCTCGAGAAACGACAGGAAGTCGGCGATATCTTATCGCACGTAGTATCGAATATGGAGTTTCCGGTAAACCGCAGATTCGTCCCGAGGTTCGAAACCGGTCCGATTTCCCGGCGAACCCGAAATTTTAATCGCGAATAAATGGGGATCACCTTGGCGTGTACTTTCGATTCGTGCCGGATTTTGACAGGTCGTTGACAATTCGGCCGAGGGTTACTGGCCGTAGAAACGTCAACCGTTGTTCTCGCGACGTGACCATTACGCGTCGTGGCGCGCGGGGTACTCACCTTGAGGCGCTTGAGCTTGCCGTCCCTCGCAGCGTTGTACACCACGCTCTTAAAATCCATTTTCACATACTCCGACCCGAGTCACGTCGTAACGCGGCCTCCCTGGCCGCCTCTTCGTTGCGCGTGGAGCACGTACTTCACGTACTTCGTCGTTTCTCCGTCCCCGTCGTCGTCGTCGTTTCAACCCCGAACGACAGATGAGCGTTCGCCAAGCGGCGCTTCCTCTGCTCCCACCCAGCGACAGGAGGGGCGAGGGAAACGTTAGCGAGTCGATTTACACGCGCTCGCAGTGCGAAGCGCCCGGAGAACGAGGAACGAGAACGTGTCGCGGACAATGTACGTGTACATACACGGGATTCGGCTGAGCGGAAAGGCGAGAGGTCGATTCCTCGTCGCTCTCGTTTGCACGTCAGGTGGCGGCACCAATCCGGCCCGCTCGGCGGTTCGTAAACGACTGAGCTCGCGCTGCCGACCGCGCGAGATCAATCGCCATCCAATGCCAGCTGTATGCAATTCCGATCATCCCGGTCGGTCTCTCTCTCTCTCTCTCTTTCTACCTTCCGGCGTCGCGACGTCACGGAGACGCATGCGTCACGCCACCGAGCGCAGACGCATTATCCGTTCCTTCCTTTCTTCGTGCGGCTCCCTGCGTTTCCTAACGGAAGAGCGCCCCCCCCCCCCCCCTTAACGCCGGCGGTCCGGAAGGAAGCTGCACGACATCGACGATGTTGCGTCGCGACGCCGACAGAGCGCAGCACCCGACGATTTCCTCGGCTAACACGGAGTTTCGAGAGCGGACGAAACTTGCGGAATCCTCTTCACGTTAATTTTTTGTCAATTTAATAACCATTTATAAAAATCTGAATAAGATGCTTCAAATAAAAGAGAGATACTCGAATCATTTATTTAACGAAGTTATTTATTTTATTATAATTAATTCCAGCAGAAAAATCCTGAGTCTCGTGATCAAGTGTTGCAATGTCAATTAAATTCGAATAAGTCGAAGTTGACATATAATAAAGTGGAATGCTTCACGATCAAAAAAGCTCTCCTGATAGAAGAAAAATAAATATTGGCTGACCTTTTCGTATAAATATAAATCATTCAATCTTCCGAATATCCTCGTTAAAATTTAAAGCGCTAGTTTTTCAGAAAAGTGCAGTATATGGGTATTTCCATAGTATAAATTTTTTCCACGTTTCCAACGAACCGTTTAAACTTTCGTTCGTTGTCGATGTCTCAAAATAAAACACGCGACTCCCCCGGAAGCATGAAATAGCGTGTAAAAAAAAATAAAAAAAAAAAAAAACAGCGAGGACCACTTCACCATCGCGCAGTGCACTGTTTTGTCATAACAGTCATTCTTAAAAGTTTTATTATGCGTTTTATCGTGGAAATTTATTCGTTCTTACTCGGTAGAATTGAAATTTATAATACATCTTAGCAAGATTGCAAATTATCACAACGAGAACTTCTGAAGAGTCGATCGATTCGGAAGCGATTCTCTTTCTCAAGCTTTTCCGCTTCGAAACAAATTTTTGCGAATTTTACGTACGAAATTTGTGAAATCGCGTATTTAGAATCGGATGAAACAGTTAAACGAACCGGATGTTCCGCTTGCCGAGATGAGAGAAACCTTCTTATCTTTCGCGTAGTTCGACAATCAACTTTTACATCAGAGCAGCGATTATCCGGGAGTGTCTCGCGTGTTTCGCTTAGGGTAGACTGGAGATTTTTTGTGAAATGGATCATTTCGTCGACTGACCAACATGATGATGATGAAGAAATTCTATGCAAACAGATTCTTGCCCTGCAAAGGAGTCACTTTTAGTTTGACAACGTTAATGTTATTTGTCTAGTTGTGAGTCTTGTATAGTCATTTAAAAAACCGAGTTTTTTAAAAACGGAGTAAGAAATTTAGTTAAAAAAGCCGATATTTTTGGATAAATTTGTTTAATCAATCGAGTTCAAATATTTTAAAACAAGTTTATTTTGATTTTTATAATTCAATGGTATTTTTTGACGTTCTTTATTTTTATTTTTAAAGATTCATAAAGATTAAGAAAACATAGTTAGGCGATTGTTATTTTGTAGACCAGAAATGAGAATAATATAGGTTATCTTGCACCAGTTTAGTTTTTAGTAAATTTTGCTAATTTTTCAAAGGTGCTTCAAAGATTAATAAATAAGCATCAAAATTTGATTTTTAATATAAATTTTTTGAAATTGGACATTTTTTGAATAATTAATGGAGTAAAGAATCCGTTTTGAGGAATCTTGAGGAAGAAATAAATTTTGTACCAAAAGTTTACTACTCTTTTAATCTCTAAGACTTGTATTTTTTGCATGCTGTAATAAAGAGAATTCTCGTTCTCATAAGCATACAATGATGAAATATTGTATGCTTACGCGATTAAATAAGATCATTTTCGTGATTAGCGCGTCGAACAACTTTTCACATTGTTATTTAGCTATTTGTATCATTCTAAATTTTATCCTAATTAAATTATCTTTTTGTAAGTATTATGATCTTTTTTGACCTTTGACGACTTTTGATGACGGCGACGACGATGACTTTTCGTTTGCACATCTCTGAAAGGAAAGTTACAAACAATTAAAGCTTCGAGATAGCCATATGTCAATAATTTTAAATTTTTGCTGAGAAAATGTTGTCTTTACACTTCTTGAACATCTTATACAAGGACTTTCAGGCAACACAATTGAGAATACCATAAAGATATAAAATATTAATAATTTAGACAATTTTATAAAGACAATTTTAACATCTTATAAAATATAAAGTAGTACTATATACTTGTACAATATATATGAGCTCCAAATACTTCCGTTTTGATTGGAATCTATTACTTCCAAGGGTCTAAGGAAGTGATTTCATCCATTTTGGTCCAATTTTGAAGGGGAAAAACAAGCCTTATTGACCCTCCTCTTTTAGTAAAACTATATGAATATTTGCTTAACGAGTCGGTTGTATATAACTGAATAAAAAAATATGTTTTTAATTCAACACTTTTTTCCTCAGTATACAAAAGATCACGTATTATATGTAAATCAATAAGACACGTCGTGCAATGTCAACAGCTGCATCCGTTGACTTTTGTGTAATTTTTACTTTTGTATAATTTTTCGATCTTACACCGCGATCATATTTTCCATAAAGATCGATTTTCTCGACTATATGAGTTTCCCCCCCAAGATAGCTGTGTAATACGTATCGCCAACTACAATTACCAGCTAAATTACCAGCTAAATTGTTACGAACTCGGAAAGTAGCTTGTTATTAGTCACGCGACAAGAAAATGCGCGTACGGTAAAATACGAGCTACGGCTTTCGTGCGAGAATCATGCAAATCGCGAGTAGGATCGTCGGGCGTGTCACCACGCAAGAGGAAACGTCACCACGACGAGTCAATTAATTCTCTATCGATTCGCAGAGTTACGCAACTTGTTTTCTCAATATAAATACCAGGAAATACCAGGGTTTCAGAAATCTCAAAGTGCGGTGCGCGTCGCACAAATGTCAACCGCTACGGAGAAAAAAAATATGCGAATTTTCAAGGAATATAAATCACTGTCGTCGATGCGAGCTCCTGTATTTAAAAGATCGTACTTTTTTTTTTACACACGTGTGTTTTTGTACATGTATACATTCGCTGCGTGCCCTCTCGAGAAAGGGGTTCCCACGACAAAGTAAATCTTCTCGCTCACGCCATCGCTCCCGTGACTCGTCACCCTTCGCGACCGTTACAGGAGGAGTGTATCCGCTAAAGATTTTCAATTGTGTTTACGGTCGTTCCGCGTACTCTCTCAAAGTGACTCCCCCACGCTCGTCCCGACTTCCCTTCGCGCGCGCACAAATACAGCCGCGACGCACATACGCACACTTGCGTGGCGCGTGACCGTGAATATGACCGCACAACGTTCCCGCACACATTACACGCGTGTATGTGTAGTACGAAAGATGAACGCGCGTGTGCGCGATGAAAAGTGCACGATGGTCTGCGGCTTGCGGCCGCCTTGACGGAGGGCGGAAAGAGATGGATAGGCAAACGGCGCGGATGTCGAACCGATCCTACGCCTCTCTATCGACCACATTCTCGTAAATTGCTGACGACGCCGATCGAAGCCGAATGGACGGATCGTATACGCGCAGAGTAGCGATCGTCCGATCTTGGATGCGCGATGACCGACCGCGAACCCCATCGCGATCGTCGGTCACTTGCTCGACGAATCAGCTTCTCTCTCTCTCTCTCTCTGTCGAATATCGCAAACATCGTGATAACGCAAACACGCCGAGCGGCAAACCGGCGACCTCGAATTCGGCCGCGAGCATCGTTTAGGGCCGTCCCCATTACGTAACTTTACACGGGATTTAAAAATTTCATGCGAACCCATTTCGCGTTGCGTAAACGGATATACAAAATGCATGGAAAGTACATACGCGTTTTATGGAACGGAATTAATTTTCTACGCGTAAACAGTCAATTGTAACTCAAGCACAACGGGAGTAGTCTCTCGTGGCTGAAATTCCGCGCGAATCACAATGATAAATCGCGCTTGAAAACGGCGCGTTCGATACATGAGAATACTTGCCAATAAACCACGCGCACTTGTTTTACATTTTCTACACTCCGCATTCCTGGCGCGTCAACGTTTGTTTTGTTATCGTCTTATGAACCGCACTTTAAATATGTAGGTATCATCGTATAATTTCCCAGAATAACCTCAAACAGTCTGCCTCTGTGATTAATTTACAGTCGGAGTTTTTCACACGCGAAACAAAGTTGGAAACAAATATGATTTATATATTTTGTTGTGTCATCTTAACCGATTTAAATATATCATTGCTGTTTTTTTTTTCATGGAATATTTTCAGAATAATCCCAAACAACCGCGACTTCCTTGACCAATTTACAATCCGATCTTTTGAATGTGCAAAACAAAGAAAGAAAACAAATACGCTTATTATGCTTTTTCGAAATTTCAATATTTCCGATTCCATTATCCCGTCTCGGAGCGAAACACGATGCAACATTGCATCGTATCCCGTCGATTTCTATTCATGATCGATCACGCCGACGAGGAAGACATACATCTCGCGACGAGATGTGCAGGAAAACGCATCGGTGCAATAGTCGACGTCGCTCTCGCTCTCACCTCGTCGCGCTCTTCCGCTCGGCGGAGAGAACGGAGTATTGGAATTTCGAAAAGCCGGGCGCGCACGTATGTGCGCGCGCGCGCCTGTGTACGTGTGCTCAGGTAGACAGGCCTGATTTAGAGCATCCCCCGGTTGGCGGGCGTTTAACCGAATCGAGGATTCATCTCTCCTCAAAGCAGCGCGGCGGCGGACGCGATGCATGAACGGTGTGTAATATGATGAGCGCCACACGAGCGACGTGTGTACGTAGCGCGAGCTTTATACACAATCATACGCACACACGTAACTCACTCGTGTACGATCGCTCGCTCGCTCGCGCGCGCTCCCGTCCTCCTCCGCTGCACTCCCCGCCCAACATTCGTCCCCCTCACCTACACGCTCGCGGCGGTTACACCCACGCCGAGCTCTCTACTTACGTTGCCGGTTGACTCGTGTTGTCCGGTGCTCTCCGCCACTTTGACTCGCGCCGTCTCTGTCGCAGACACCCGCGTGTATTTACGTATGTACACGCGTGTACCCACACATAGCTGCACCCACAGTCCGACATTCGGCATTCCCGCTATATATCGTTCGGCTTGCGGGATTGCGAGGGCGCGAGCGAGCGAGCGAGCGAACGGATGAGAGCGAGAGCGGGACGACACGAGGGACCGACTGATCGGAGAGAGCGAAAGATTAAGAAACGCGACGGTGCGACGGAGAGCAAACGACAAACGAGTGGTAGGCAACGAAGAGCATAGAGGTATCCATGGCACGTGAGTGCGAGAAAGGATGTTGCACGCGCGGGAGCGAGAGCGACGAGCGCAACGTGAAAAGCACGGGTGTCGCTAAAGAGTTTTCGAAACTTGTCGTGCGCGCACATGCCGCGAGAACGGCGAATATATTAAGTGCGTTGGAGTCTCTCGTTGATCCCCCCCGTTCATTGAAAATCGTTGGCAAGCAGAATCGCGCGATCTCGAAGCGCGAGCGCGAGTGCAAACAATTATCACGTCAGAGACGTGGCTTCGATTCAAATCGAGCGGAATTAACACTTTATTAGCGCGATATTTAAGTCCGACGGAAGTCTATCCCGGCGACCGAAGTTTCAAGTTTACACTTCCGACGACTTAAAATTGCTCCAAGATGAAAACGATCTAACAACCACCGCGAGTATCGATGGAAGGATTATACATTCCGACACGGAGAGATTTGACGGACATCGTTCGATATCTCGCGATCGAGATTTACGAAGCCGCGTTAAGTTAGCCGCGAGCCGAGTTAAATACCGCGCGATACAAAACGCGGGAGAGGAGAGGACCGCGCTCCAACGAGGAAGGCCGTCGCGAGATTGGTGGATTGAATCTTTTTTAACGGCCCACTGGAAGAGAGCCAACGGAAAGGGAGATACAGAGATTCTCTTCTTCGTAACCCACAAACTCTCCGGGAGAGACGACAGAGCGGCTCTCTCGCCCCCGTCGGTCGACGCCCTTGACTCGCGCGGGTAGGGGGGAGGGCGAGGAAGAGGGGGGGAGGAGAACGGCGCTGCGGTGGGGGCAGGACAGCTTGCGGTGGAAGCGAGACGGAGCGTAGCTGCCACTGCTGTTCTCGGCCGTGTGTTGTGTGCGTGTCCGTGCGCTCGCTCTCATTGATGCGTCGGTGTGGTGGCCCCGCCGCGGCGGTTGGCGTTGGTCGTCGCTCATCGGTGTGTCGTGGCGCGCGATGCGGTGCGGCGCGGTGAGACGCGGCGGCGGCAGCGGCAGCGGCGGCGACGACGGCGGCAAGCGGCGTTCACACGTTCCCGTCATCCACTTCGATACTACCCGGCTCGCAGTCGAGCGTCGTACGTTGCGCGGTGCGGTCGCGACGTTCGCTCACCTCCGGTGTTCGACTCCGGTCGCGACTATCCATACATATACATATACGTTTTGACGTGAAGCCTGTGTCGACTTCGTGCACGCGTCTTCCTACGAAAGTGTCAGTGCGAGACGGCGCGAGAGAGGGGGGAGATAATACGAGTAGAGGAAAGAGAGAGTGTGCGGGGCAGGAAACGCAAGTGCTTTTTCGTCCGCAGTGCCAAGACGGATTAAGGACGGAGGCCGCGAGGTGTCCCGGACGGATCTTCGTCCCCGACGATCGTTCCACGGTCGATCCCGGGAATCCGCCACTTCCGGTGGATCCTCCGAGGTACGTATCCGCCACGTTTAGCGCCTTTTGAATCTCAACTTTTCGGAGCTTTCCGGAGCGGCGCGCGAGAATCTCGCGTTGGAGCACGGCTGTGCGCCAAGTTCATGCAGCTCGTTGCGATAGTTAGCGGCGCGCGAAGTCACGTGTCCTCGTTAGTTATGCGGCCGAGCTTCGGGAGCGTGACGCCGCCTCGCGCCAAGTATCGACGATGCGTGGATAATAGACGACGATTATTACTTTCGCGGTGAGAGTAAGAGGGAATTGTTCTTTCCTTTTTCTTCCCTTCCGTGCCGATTGCGCGACGCATCGCGTTAAGGCTATCTCGTTAATCTCTCGCTCTCACGAGCCCGCCGGTTTCAGGGGCTAATAATTACGGCGCAGAGCTCGACCTCGTCTTTCGCGAAACGAGGGAAGGATCGGTGCGGCGAGTCATCCGCAAAAACTAATCCCTTACTCCCCACCGATCAAGGCTTAATTCCCTCCGCTCTGCTTCTTGATCGATAAGGCGCGCGTTCTCTTCCGAGAAAGCGTTGCGCCGACCCGAACTCGAGCTCGTTAATCGAGTTTCAAACAACAGACCTCGAGTCCGCTCCGAATCTTTGCTCCTCGTTTACCAACCCTTCCCCCTCCCCCCTCCCCCGTCGGTGTCTATCGCGACGTGCTTAACGGATTATTGGGAAGATATAATGTTTAACGTTGTAAGCACGAAAATGATGTCGCAACGATGTAAGAGCATTCGCGGGAATTTGAACGACGACATGCTGCGAAGAGCAATTTTTTCAAGTTTTTCATCTTCGCGAGATATTTAATAGGTTTAGTATAGTTAGAGAGACAATCTGATCTCGAATTTATCGCAACATCTTAATTAGTGTCTTAGATTAAATTATCTCAGAAATTTCGACGGGTAGTCTTCGATCAGTTGACTAAGATTGGAAAAATTGATGCCACCTTCTCTCATAATTTCTCAATTTTTCGTAATAAAAATATATATATATTTAATCCTTAACGCAAAAATTTGATACAGTTAATTTAGTCGTTTAATTTTTCACACCCGGAAGTTGCTTTTGCATAAGTAAAGAAAGTAACTAATATTATTAATTCGGAATTAATTCTGTTTTACTTACTATTAGAATTAATTATTTCTTCAACATTGATTGTATTATCTATAGTCACTGAATATATTTCACAATTTGTATTTGAGACACGTGCTCCAACAGACATCGAAAAGTTTTGATTAACGACGCAATTTTGTTTACTTATCGAGGAACCGCGAGTTTTACTCACGACGGTAACGAGTTCCTTTAAATCTTCCAGTGTAACGATACGACTTCCGGGTTTGGTACATTATCGAGCGACTAAATTAATTGTACCGCCGCTTTTACTTGCGTTATTGCCGAGAGTCGACGACGAGGATAATCGAAAAGTGGCGAGGAGGGCGAGCGGGTTAACGATGTTAGAAGTAATCGTGCACGCCTCGTAAAATCGTCAGAGACGATCGACGAAAGCCGCTCCTCGTTTTCTTGTCGCGTACGGATTCGTGGAACCTTTACATGTCCACTCGTGTCGAAATATTAAGCCAGCTAACATTAAGTGAGTTTTAAAAAGAAAATAACTCAAGAGCAGACGTTTGGCTTTTCCACCAAAAATATTTTTCGGACGTTTGTCCGTTTCAAACTGATCGATAACAGTCTCGACTCGAGGTAAGATTGAACGATTTGTCGAAGTCATTCTGTCTAAACTGAATAATTTTGCAATTGTTTTCGTAGTTTTGTAAATATAAATAATATATCGTTGTTGAAAGATCAGTAAAATAAAGATAATTTTATATCACGCTTCACAATCTGGACGGTATTTCTTACTCGGTAATCCGCTGTTCAAACAAAATTTTTACACGCTAACATTCTTAACTTCTGTCGCGGGCCACTTAAGTTGTTCCTCTCGCCGTATAATTATCGTGCTTGGCGAGATAAGGCTTTTTACGACGCGTGCATTTTACGAAGTCCATCGTCGTCACACCGCTAATAAAGGCACGATCGTATCGTAAGTATGCGGAATATTAGGACACCGTCGTAACGTTGCTTGGTGCTGTTCGCTTTTATCACCAGCACAATAGAGTTTTTACTTTCGTGTCGGTCACGAACGACCGTTCGCCAATATATAAGAAATCTGCAACTCACAGTCAGTATAGAAATGTATCCCAATTATCATTTATCATGTGATTTACACATATTTTCATTGAATTTCATTGAATTTAATTGACTTTAATTGAAATAATTGCAATTGCAAATAGTGTAAGAAAACAAATCACTATTTCACCGTGTGCTATTAATTTTTTATATTGGTACTATTGAATTGTACTAATATACTAGTTATTTTTTCAACATTGATCTACAATTGTATTTGAATTTTTTATTTAGGACAAATAAAATCGAGGCAAAGAAATAGAATTTATATCTTCATCGTGGAAACGACTATCTCGCACTCGACTATTTGGCTTACAGCTAACGAAATTGTGGGACTCGTAAACGACGCGCGTGGTATCACTCGCGGTACTCAATAATTAAAGCGCGACACTAGCGTGTCCGGTGTGGAGAATCCTTTAATCCGTGCGGCATTGTGCGCCGCCGCTCGGCCATGTCGTGATAACGATCGAGAAGGTAAAGAAATCACGAACGATCGCGCGGTGGTTAAGGATCGGCCGAGGGCCGATTATGTGAGATTCGTGATAACTTTCTCCGTGACTCGACCGTCCGTCGCGATCCGTGCCGGTTCCTTTTTCTTCGGAACAAGCACGACCAGCTTTTCGAGAGCGCAGAAACGGGATCTCTCTCTTTAGGCTTCCAAACTCCTGAATTAAGAATGATTTGAAATCACAATTCGCTTGCATCCCGTCGAAATGCATTTTCCATCCAAATGAAATATCGCACGTTTAGATTGGCCGGTCGTCGTTGTCTCACGCCGTATATCCCTATTGCTTTGCAAGACAATGAAACGTGGCAAAAACTTTTCTCAGCATTTGCGTAAATGCAGGAGGGGCGGATTTAATTTGGCGCGGCGACGGCGGGCGTTTGCCGACGGGACGCGTCGCGACGTCATACGCCGGGCGTATCAAGCCAAAAAGTTTTTATCGCCCCGCCGAACGCATTTGCTGCAAATTGATGGAAATGATGGCTCAAATTCGGGCCTGGACGAGTTTTTCACGCTTGCGCACGCATTATACACGCGCGTACATAAATATATTTATCCACGTACACGTGCACCTATACGTGTATTGCTCGCGAAATACATTATCCGCGGAGAATGGACTGTTAACGCGGTTATATGACTCCATTTTGCGCGTTACACGAAACATCATCCCGCGTTACAAAGAGCCCGTAATGACGCGTCATGTATATGCGATCGTGCGGCACGGTAAAAGCGTGAAAATAATAGGCAACGTTGTCCGCCAGGTCACGCGTACGTTGGTTTTCGGTCGTCCGGACGTCGGACCCTCTTTGGCGAAGCGTTACAAATCGCAAAAATGTTTCCCGTAATCCGCGCGCGCGACCCGCCCTACGGCGCGATGCGGCTAAAATAAACAGCGCTGAAATCGCGCACGGCAATCTGCGAGAGGGCGCGTGCGGAGAGGGAGACGCGCACCGCGAATTATCCCTCCGCCTCCGTTGTTGAATGGCCAATTCTCTACTTGGAAATTAAGCTACGGCCTAAACTAACCCAACGTAGCCGTCGCTGGAGCCGATGCCGTCCATCTCGGATGAATGTTTGCACGCCCGCTTTAGCGCTTTCCATCGCTCCCTCGCCTCGCTTGATGTCGCCTGTTTGTTCCACGACGTGCAACGAAAACGTTATCGGAATACACACATTGATCGATCTACGATTGACTTATTTAAATGTCTCCGCGCGATAAATGCAAAACCGACATACACAGAAGCGAGCGATCGTCTGTCCATTCATGGAAATAATTGCTCGATTCACGAGTTGATGAAAACGTTAAAGTGGTCGACTATCACGTTTCCGCTCCCGCAAAATTTAAAAGTTTATTCTTCGATTGTGGAGCGCTTTACCTATTCATACGCAAAACTTCTCAATTTTCGAACCATGTTAATCCCTCGACAAAGAGCCTTTGCGTTATTGCATCTTCAAAACGGTAGACCACGCGGTAAAATCCCGCGACAAGCGCGAAGGAATAACGAGCAATTTTGGATTTCCATTCGTCGCCCTCTCTAATTTGTTGTTTACCGACTCGTAAGAAGCGCGACCGCTTTGCTCCTCGTTTTTCGCTCCACGTTTCGAAATTTGCCTCATGCATCGTGTTTAACACGTCGCTATGTTTGCGACAATGGTCGCGCGTAAATGCACCATGCGGCCACCGCCATCGTGGTCCATTGAAAATTGCATCGTAATCAATGCGTCGTAGATCCTGTGGAACGTGACGTTGCGCTCAGCCGGCGGCTTTGCACCCGATATACATATATACGCGTGGGCGCGCTTTCTTTTCGCTTCCTGTCCTCCTCGCGCCACGCCGCGCCGCGCTGCATCTCTGTTCTTTTTTTCCTCGCTCTTTGTCCTCAGCTCGAAACACGCCTCGAAGATTAGGATAAATGCTCCTGGAGCAACGACGGGAGAGCGCAGTTTACGCGCCTAGTAAATCGAACGATAAATTGATCGTTCGCCATCGTAAAGCTCCGCTCACACGCGCGCCACGCCGACGAAATGAAAACGCATGGTCCCTGCGAGATACCGGCGCGGTTAATAGAGAATACTTTTAGCACTATTTCTCGCGAGAGGGGAAATTCAAATAGCCCCGATGAGCAAATATTTTTCTAGCCGAACAAACATTTCTCGCATAGGAAACGCGCGATAAGGAACTAAATTGAATTATACAAGCAATGCCATATAGGAGCAAAGAAATAAAAATCAATTTTTCTTCAACAGGGAACGGAGGCACTCCACGACGTGCGAAGCTCTAACAACGCGAGAGAAATTACGAGGAAAAGTGTCGTGAACGTACGTCGAACTTAAACGAGATTCGCAAAGTTTTCCGTTGCTATTTCCGCGTTCTATTAATAAATGAGAGAAGTGTACTCGGTTCGCGATAAAGTAACCGCGATGAATCGCGTTGTGCTGTGAACAGTGTGAACGGAAAGAAGATCGATCTGTACAGGAACTGTCGTCAAATGGAGTCCCTTCCGAATCACGAGGATGCGCTCGAGCCCACGAAATGGTCGTGAAATGATCGTGTACATAGTGTATCGTGGACGCTGCAGCGATTTCTAAGAAGCAATTGTCCAAAACTAAGATGTACCCCGCGCCGGCGAGACATCCCGCCGCTCCCGTAAGTACTCTTTTATTTTTCTTCAGAAGGGAAGAGATCGACAGCGACAGTGACATCCGTCCAATAAAAATTAGTGTACAAATTTAAACATGTATATTAAGGAAAAAAGAAAATAGAAGCGCAAACGGATGCTAAAATATCCTATTGTCGCTTAATTTAAAGTAAATTCCAAACGAAATGTTTCAATTTAACGTGCAGCCAAGTTAATAAATTGACGGAATATTTTCTGCGTTCGCGGTATTTTCCCAGAGAGCGCTACCGTATTTCTTTCGCTTACGTCGGTATTCTCAACATTTTTGTTTAGCGTTATCCATCATAACGAACGTCAAAGGGTAATATAGTGTAATTACCGCTCTGTGCAAGGGAAGCGAAAGAGCACGTGGGAGTCAAGTCGACCGCTCTCGCACTTCGCGTTGCTAATTCGAAGAATGTTTGATTGTTCCCCGCGCACGTCCCTACGGCCACAACCTCCGCTCGTGCCACTCTTTTTACCGTCATAATTTCACGCGCCGCACAAGCTCAAAGTCCCTTACGATGAAACCAGACCACCGGCGAATTTGCTGACACACGGACACAAAGAGAGAGAAAAAGAAGGGAAAAGGACAGAGAGAGAGGGGCGAGGGAGGGAGGGAAAGAGACAGAGAGGCGACCATTAGAAATTATGAGGATTATTTATAGAGCCCGCAAGTCAACGTACAACAATTGCCGTTCATAGAACCGGCCAATGGGCGATATGTGGGCATCACTCGTTTGCTTATTGACGCTGATGTGGCGCCGCTCTGCTCAAGGGGCACAAAGTGGCTCGATCGTTTCTTCGACGAGTATACTCGAAGCGCACGACGAACGTATGAAGCGACGTTGATAATACTCCTCTTAATATCGCGCGATACAGCTGATAATTATCGCGATGACTAATAATGTAACGACGTAATTGGTCTAAGGAGAATCAGAAAAGTTAAGTATCGTTGCGAACTCAACAAATTTTCCGCGAGTATCCTTAAGACGGATTGACATGACAACTTTTTCTTTAATGTTGCGCGAAACGGCTCATGATTATCGCGATGGCTAACAGAACGACGTAATTAACCCGAGAAGAATCGCAAAAATTTGGGTGCAGTTTTGTTTCGATAATTTCTTTGCAAGTATTGTCGAGATATATGGCGTCTGTAATGCGCTCGAGACAACTGACAATTATTGCAATTGACTATTAGATGTAATTGATCCGAGCTGGAGAACGAAGTTACTTAACAGGTGTTTGTTCATGATGCATTGCGTGTTGTGCTAAGAAAAATATAAGGGCGTCTTGCATTACAACAAGTATAATATATCTCTCACTTCCGTCGTTGGCGCGGTTTGAAGGCGCGGTCTTTCTGTCAGGGCATCAGCGATTTTTTAGTGGAAACGAATGGAAATTAATTGTTACAACTATGAGATTTCGTGTAGCAACGTTGTGAAAAAAGCGGTAGTCGCTAATAGCGGACGGTGTGAAGTTAGCTCTCAACATTAAAGAAAAAACTTTCTGTAGCTCATTCGATTGCAAATGTATGTACATTTCGAATTTTTGTTCGAATTTTTGTTACACACTTCTAACAGAAATGTAACGAACAAAAGAATTTCAGAAGGTCAATTTCACATTAGTCCCCTCGATTAAGAGAAAATTGGATTGAAATAGTCTTAATCGATGGATTTTGTTTGTACATTCTTAATAATAAAGTTATAAACAAATAAAATTTGGTGAGAGCGTTTACTTTTAGAGGGAATATGATTCTAACGACATTACATCAGCAATTAATAATCGACAAATTATTATTTGCATTTACATACTTTTGGAATCTTCGTTTGTTTAACTACTGGATTGACCGCTCATTAAATTTTTTATTTTTATTTATTTATAACTATTATTATTAAGCAAGTGCAAATGAAAAATCGAATTGTATTTGAACGTGAAAACGAAAATTTATTGATTCAGGCTATTTCAATCCAATTTTCTTTTAATTGGAAGGCTAATGTGAAAATGGCCATTTCCCTCAAAATTTTTTTGTATTACATTTCTGTATTTCTATTAGAAGTGTACAAACAAAAATTCGAAATGTAAATACAAACGATGAGCAATCGAATGAGCTACAGAAAGTTATTTTTTTTTAATGCTGGGGGCTATCTTCACACTGGTATAGCGAACGCATAATCGAGCGTAATCATCGCGGCACGCGATCGCCTTTTACGCGTGGTTCTCATTGAGCGGTTACTTACATTCTTCTCTTCTGATTGGAAGATGTGGCTCATAAATAGCTCGGATAAAGATTCTTATTGATGTTAAAGATAAAAATTGTTGATGAAGCGTTTTATTGATCCTACAAATATCATAATTTGCTGAAATTTTTATATTATTTTATTACCATGAAAAGTTGTTTTAGTGTGAATGTGAAAGAGAAGAAAATGTGATGAAATGTGATGCTTAATAAATCAATAAGTGATGTTTATAGGTAATATGTATTTATATTTTTCGGTTTGAAAAATGATTACCACTTGTTTTTGTATTACAAGTCTGTCACGTACTTCGCGTGACGGTGATTGTCGGTGTAACGGAAAGGTTAGATGTTAGGACGAACGATTCTCCTTGGTTGCCAACCAAATAAACGAATACACGCTGGCGAGCGCACGCTCGTAATTCTGTAACTCGATTCTTCACGAGAAGGATAATAAAAGGCGAAATAGTTATTTGCAAGAGTCGTCCGTTGTTTTAAGACGCGATGTCTAGAAAACCGTGAAAAGCGAGAAAGTCGGGGAATACTGGCAAGAAAGATCGGACAGTGTCGGAGATAAGATCGGAGAATAGCTTCCGCAATTTCCTATCGTGATGGATAGAAAAAAGATATGGAATTGCTCATTTGTGGCAGTATTTATTCATTTCGATAACAATTATGTAAAACAAATTTTTTTATGATAATACAAAAATAATTTCTGTCTTTTATATGTAACTAATCACTCTGCCTTCTCGTTAGCCAGTTTCTTGTTATTCGAAGAATAAATTTTGATCTCGCAGAGAGTTGCAAGTTTCTGCAAAGAATGCTCTCTCAGCTCGATTGAACTGCAACGTTTTTGTGTACTCGGTCTCAAATAAAAGCAAATACACAATACGTTTTACATTTTATGACCGTGTCATCTGTTACTCGCGCGATTCAGAACTTCTCTCTTAGTCATAATTGTTTTTGTTGATTAGAAAAAAGATTCGTGATAGCGGATCATAATAGTTAATAGCATAACTAAGCGAATGTTCCCTCCCCATCTGCCTCTCTCGCCTCGTTTCTCCGTCCCCTACTCACGTCTTTGATTAATAGTTATCTCTCGTGTCGCGGACGTGCATTAGAAGTTAAGCGGGAACAAAAGTGCGGCGAACGAGCGCTCGCAAGCAGCAGCAGCAGAAGCAGCGACAGCGTCTCTGCCACGGCGATATAATTTGCGCAAATGTAGGAAGTAATATCGCGGGGACAACAAGAGTCTCGCGACGCCGCTCTTTGCAAAATGCGCCTGGCTGAGCGCGCGAGGACGAGAGCGATGCGAGCTACACTGAGAGAGCGGGACAAAGGGACGCCGCTTTGTTTCGCCATCCCTTTCTTCTCTTTCCTTTCTCTCGCTCTTCTCTCGGCCCTATCCACATCCAGCCGACCCGTTCCTCGCGTCGCCTTCCCGCGCCCTTTCGTGTCGGTTCGTCGTGTCGTTTCGTGCTCTAGATTCCGCGGATTCTACGCGCCTCGCCCTCTCAGAGAGATCGCCCGCATAGGATTTTATATCAAAAATCTCGTCGTTTATTGCTTTGTTACCTCTCCCATATAAAAGAGGGGTAGGAATACAATTTTTTCGGCTTGTGAAATTACAGTTTATGATCATTACATGAAACTGAAATTATTTTACGACTCTATTTATACGAGCGCAAATTATATTAATCGTGTTTAACATTAAGAAAGATTCATTTGAGAAAAATAAGTACTCGATATTATCGAGATACATATATATATATATATATATATATATATATATATATATATATATATCGAATCTTACTTGGGTTAGTAAAAATTGCTCATGAATTCGGAATGAAACACACATGCAGTGATGAATTTTTTAATGGTCAATAGAACGAACGATTTATTGGTTGCAAGATTGGTTTTGTGAATGCTTGTTGTAACGGAAAAATATTGAAGGAGGAATATTCGGGAAGGGAAAGAATTAACTGAAAAAATTACTCGAATACGACGTGGCCTCCGAATATTGTTTGGAGGGACTCTGCATTCGCGTGGCGATTGAAGAATTACGTTGTAATTGGTCGAATAAAAAATTGGGATTGCCGCATGAAAATGATCTGCCAGTCGGTCGGTCGTGAGCTTTTTCCGCGTATTGGGGGACGGAAAAAAATTTGTCGATGACAATCGCTAATCAAATCGTTCGGCGACTAATTGTTCACCGAATGGCTCGTCCGAATTGGTACGAGGAGTGAAAATTGAAAATGTTCGCCGGAGGCTTCGTTGAGCTTTGAAAGAGAGAAAAGTCGGGCTAGACGGAATCATTCGCAGTAACAAATTGCGCAGTCGTTATAAAAAAAAGCAAACGTAAGGACGATCCTTTTTTGTAAAAGTTGTACAAAATGTAATAAGGTTAATTAAGTGATATACATATATGATGTGTTAAGAGATGACTCGAACATGATGCGATTAGAAAAGGCGAGACTAGCTCCGTGTCAAAACTTTACTTATTTTACTAATTAAACCTCTCATTTCTATTATTTTCTCGTGTTAACTGTACAAGGATATAAACGCACAATATATTGAAACGCACGTATTTATCTTATCTCACAGAATTTAAGAGGACATGCGCGGGACAGGAGAACGTTATAAAAGTATATTCTCATTTTCGTATCAACCTTTCGCGATTTATGTAACAAGCTCGCCAACGTTGAAAACCCTTTAAAACCCCCGGTCGGTCTTCCCCGGCGCGTTTTACTTCCTCTTTCGGAATAATGGAAACGCTCCAAAGTTTTTACGGTCGCTCTCGCCTCTTCCTTGTTGCGCCGCTCGAACGCACCGAAATTTTTCTCTCCTCTTTACGGCGCCAGGATCATAACTCGGTCCTCGCGCACACTGGCAACAAAGTGTAGAAAAGACATTGGCTGATTTTAAAGCGTTTTCAGAACTACCGTAAAATACTAACTTGTAGTCGCGTATATTATGCGTGCGCCGCTATTTAATTTTGTTCGTTAACTCCGCTGGAATACGTCAATGATATTTATGCATGACACGTTTGTCATTTGCAAGTATATATTTGCCCGTGTTTTCGAACAAATCATTATGCTCTATTCGATTCCTTTCGCACGCAAAAAGCCATTCAATGATTAATTAACATTTCGATAAATCCGGAACCTCTTTTTTTATTTTTGTTTAAGTTAAGTCTTATTTACCACGAGTAAGAATTCACTGTCTGAGAAGTATCTAGGGTGATTAATTGTGAAGATTAATTAATAGCGGGGGAAGGCAAGAAATGGTGCGCGGTTTCCCCTGATTAATCCGTAATCTGGGTGTGCGCGGGATTTCGCAAAATCGTAATCAGACGAATGGTCCTTTTCACCGCGGTGGATGATGGACTATGATACATCGAAAGGGATTCTGTTCATCTCGTCCTCCCTCCTATTGTTTGACCCCCGTCGTAAATACACGTTACATCGCTGACGCCCCGGCTGGATAGTAACTATTTCTCCGAGCATCTCGACAATTGCACGATCTCTCCCATCTGGCGCGCCGATTTTCTACTTTATGTTTTACAAGCGATCCCTCTTGTCGTTACGTACTATTTCTTGCGCATCAGTTAGATTGTAAGTCGTTAAATCGGAATTAATCGGAATTTCATTGCGTTTCTCAACTGTAACATTCTTCCATTTTTTGTAATATGAAAATTTTTATAAAAATTACCTTCAATACTTTTTAATTATCTTTAACAATTTCAAATTTACTCTTTTTTCATAACATTCCATGAAAGTTCCAAAAATATCGGTAATAATTAACTACAACGTGGCATTCGTATTAATGGTTTACAGTTGCAAATTCAGAAACCTCGTCGGAAACTAATTACTCATTTCCCTTCGTGTATTTGGAGGAGATACTTGGTGCGTTTAAGATTAAAGGGAGGTCGCAGGTGAAAGAGAGACAAAGATAGAGATAGATGGAGATGGAGATATAGAGAGATAAAGATGAAGATGATGGGGGAGGGGAGGGAGAGAGAGAGAGAGATAGAGAGAGGAGGTAAGCTGTTCGGGTTTCGTAATTGGTGAGTTTTAGCGGCATAATTCCCATCCATCCACTGGGGCGTATCGCTCCGGCCTATGGCTTTTTAAGCGTCGGTCTACGATGTCCATTGGGGTAGTCGAGTCCGCTTCCCATCACACGCACACGAACACGCATGCACAATCCTCTTTCTCGTTGTGTATACGGGGGTGCGGGGTACGAGCTTTACTCGGCTGTTGGGATCCGTTAGGCTTCGGAGTTTGAGGGTAAGAACGGTATGACAAGCATTTGATGAGGGGACCAACGCCGCCCACTGAAATCCCAAGCGGTTCTCATCCTCATTTCCAGAAATTATCCTATGCCATTAGATGTTGCCATACGCGTTCATGTTTAATGCGCGAAATATCAAATCGTTTTTCCTTCAAGGAAGATATTTGTGCTTGCCGTTTTAACTTAACTTTTATTTTTGGCAAACAGGTCGTGCAATTACAGTATGATTTAAAAATCATTTTGCAACGCCAAAAATGAGCATTGTATCAAAGTAAACGCCGATTATTGCATTTTTAATCGCTTGTTTAGGGAACATTTAAAGTTAGAAGTTTATTAAAGCCGCGTGGAAATTTTATTCTAAATTTCTGAAAGAATTTATTATTAAAATAAGCATCGGTTTTATTCTTGTTTAAAAATAATCAAAGATTCGGCACTAGGAAGATACAGGGAGGGGAAGCAATCGATAGTGAATCAACTCTCGAAGGTGTGTTATCGTAACGTGATCGGCATATCCAAGGTGGCCGTGTTATCGCTGCCTGGATTTTTTATTGTTCGGCTTCTATTGTGAGTATGAGTGGAGCTGAGCGGTTGGAATGTGTCTTTGGTCTCGAAGAGCAAGATTGATCACCACTGCCAACTGTGTCGGAGATGGTCGCAACACTCTTGCCACATACTGGGGAGGGAGTCAGCGAGTGTCCCCAGCACGAGTGGCTCTCAGAGGCCACTCTTCTCTCTTTCTCTCTCTCCAACCATCGGAGCATTAGTTTGTCGATGTAACTCCTATTCGAGGTTGGGAAACCCTGGCGGGATCTTGTTCAACATTTACATTTACATTTACATGTCGAACGGGGATCGACCCTCGACCAGCCTCGTTAAAGGACGAGCGAGCTAGAGGGAGGAGGAGGGGTAGGAGAAGGAAAGAGAGAGAGAGAGAAAGGGGCATTTGGGACGAAGGGCACCAGAGATACATAGACGCGCTGAATGACTATCACTGCTGTCGATTCGTCGTATATCGCGAATCATGCCGATCGATCGAAAGAACGACCGAACGTTGTATATCGGAATGCTAGCGGCTGCCTCATAGCGGTTTCAATTAGCCGGAAATTTCGTTAGCTGCTTATTCGATCAGGTAGTTGCTGTAGAGTGAACGGTCAATCGGTAATTAACCGCTCGAATCGCAAACTTTGACTTTATACATTGTAATATCGAACGAGCATTATCAGCACACACATGGCTATATCGCACCTCTGACATGAGATACAAATAATTAAAGGAAATGTGTGAAACGGTCGCTACGCAAATCTAGCAGCATTTTAAAGACGACAATTTTCAGAGCTAGAATTATTAAGAATTTATTAACATTACCGATTGATCAATTAATTCTAAAAATTGTTTTTAAGCAAGATACAATTAATATGTCGTATTTGCGCGCTTAATCAATTCCGCGGTGACGTTGATTGAACGTTATGAGGAAAAAGATCGCTCTTGTTTCTCTTAACGAGCGTGTCCGGGAAAACGTTCATCTTGATCGATAAGCGAAATCCTTCGAGATTCCTTCTGCTTTCGCCTTGATTCCTCGATTCTTCGTTGTAAAAATAGCGATAGTGGTAGAAACCGTACCTTTATTATTGATTTGTATATACATGCACTTCCTGAGTCTCGAGAGTTGTGTACGTGCAAACTTAGCCCATACTTTAAGAAGAAGGATTTGCTTATGCCAGTTAAGTCTTCTTTTCCCGTGTTAATAAAAACTTCCGAGAATTCATTCAAATACTTTGAACGAGATTATTCGTCCTTCTCATCAAACAGATAATTAAACTGCGTATCTTTTCGGTGTTTCACTTCCCTTTGATTTCTCGCCACTGCGACTCTATTTGGGATAGTCTTTTTGAAACGCATTGAAACACATTGAAACGCAGCTCGGATATCTACTCCGCGAAGTTGAATTTTTTGCGTACGATATCACCGGAAGGAGCGAGCGAACATTTCTGTGCGAAGCGAAGCTTTGAGAAAACGAACAGGTGATACACGTCTCGGTGCTCTCACATGGATAAAACGATTATCGTTCTCACGACGGCGGCGTGTAAGGCCGGGCGGAGGAAAGGTTGCGATGCGTGAGAGCTGGCTGGCGAGCGAGTCAAGCTACCCCCTCTCGGAAGTGACCTCGAAGGAACGAAGGGCCTTACGGGGGATGCGCGCGTGGCGGAGAGAAGGAGAAAAAGGCCGACTTCCTTGTAGACTATAAATGGTTCACCCCTCGCGTGACGAAGGCATTTACCGAAGGCGATATCGTCCACTTGGTGGAAGACGATCGAAGTCACTCTCTCGTCGCTTCTGCTGGTACAAGCGAGTTTTTAACCATCCCGTCAGATGGCCACTCTGAGGATCGTCGATCCGGCTATCCCCTACAGCAGAATTCCACCCCGCGTATTTTATTCGCTAAAAGTCTGTGAATGAAACGACAATTTTATTGCTCGGGACTCGTTTTTCACCCCCTCTGAGAATCCTCCACGGCAGATCGATCGCGACCTCGCGATGAACAAGCAAGAATTCTGTCTTCCGAACAATACTCGAGTCGATTTTGGGTAAATTACGTTTCTATAAATATTCCGTATTGTGTTACCAAATATTCCGTTGGAATTCATCGCGCTCCGCGGAGCTTCATGAATTATTTAACCGACGATATACCCCCCTATCTCAACATCGAGAAAACGGTAGGATTCCGAGATCCCCGAGAAAGCCGCGACTTTTGGCACCAATTTCTCCCCCGTTATGTCATCCTTCCGTTCCACCACCTCTCCTTCGTCTGTACATCTATTTATCTATCTCTATCTTTGTCTTCTTTACTTAAGCACTGACAAGTGCTCTCTCGAGAAGACGAGTCTCGTTTAGCGGCGCGCAGGTTCAGGGGGAAGAGGCAAAAACCCCTGGGGGTAACGTCGATTGTGTCATACAATGGCACGTGTATTTGAAATACGCGCGAAATGCGCACCTGTGCACACGCACGCACGTACACGTTGGCACCGAAAACGACACATCCCTCGCGTGGATCACGCGCTTCAGAGCGTCTGAGGCATGAGATTGTTGGAGATCCTCGCCTCCTCCGACCCATTCTACCGGCTGTGTGCCGTCTAACCTATAATATAATCATAGCGATATATATACATCTAGTCTATAATATAATCATAGAGATATATATAGGCCAGAGGGACCCGTAATGCCCGACTCGGCGTGCACGTCCACGCGAATCCACGCTCGTGTACGTGCCCCGGTCCGTTGCTGCGACACGAACGTGAGATTACGCTGCGGGATGAGAAGCGAAGTTATGCTATCCCAGAACTGTCGAATGTTCCCTCAACTGGAATCGCTGCAAGGTAAATTAAGTTAATTAAGACTCTTTAGTCCGAGTTTCGATCTTCTTGCGATGAAAATTTAATGTTTCTCACATTTTTTAACTAGAACAATCAGCGTTATTTGAGTATGTAGACGAAACTTCCAAATTAGAGTGATTGATGGAAAATAAATATATCATGGTTTACTCGACAACAAAATCAACACAAATTCCAAAAAAAGCATTCCTCAATTTAAAGAAATTTGAAACCCGTCATTTTAACGGGGTTAATTATTCTAATATTAAGTTTCAGTATATCGAATGTATATCGAGTGTAAATTTATTCAGTAACGAATATAAAAAGTGTGTTAAATGTTGTGCAAGAGTGTTTTTTGTCTCTTGCATGAAAATACCGATTTAAATTTAAGATTATTTTCTATGAGCGAGATATTTTATTTGCATGAGCGGTCCAATACGAACTTTCGGTTATTGAATATTATCGATATTCTAAAAAGATATTATTATTAGAGTAAACTCGTTCTCCATTTCTTCGACTTGCTATTGTGGTGTGTGACGGAGACTCTCTGCGTTTATTTAACCCTTTGCACTTCTATGTCGAGTGTGACTCGACATCAGTTTTTATCTCAGGAGCTCCTTTATCGAGTCTCACTCAACATTTTTTAAAGTCCAAACCAATAGATGAAATATAATGAAATATAATTCGGAGTGCAAAGGGTTAAAGCGCACGCTTCCGCGCGCGCCAAGAATTTCACCACGTGCTCTTCCTCGGCGCCCTACCGATCCCGCATATGTCCCTTCTATTAGTTTACCCTACGTGCTAACCCCTTTCTGGGACGAAGGGCATTTGTTAACGCTTTCTCTACGCGCCAACGTTGATCGAGCACGCGTACGCTCTTAACTCGTTCCAAAATCTCTATCATCTCTCCTAAAAAGGATTTTATGCGAATCATACAAATCGTCTACATGAAAACTCTAGAATACGCGGTAACTTCGTCAATTGATCATTATTCGAATAGAATGGTCTTCGATCGGACGCCATTGTCCGAATCTGGGGCGTTTAAATTTAAATAAAAGTAATATGAATGGAGCATTCTCCGAAAACTTGATGTGCGCGCTTGTTTCGCAAATATCGACGCCACTTTATAATCATTTCGTATATACGTTGCATTGTTGATTGGCGATAGTCAAGAATTAAATTTTTGCAATTATAAATTTACAATATTAAAAGGCGCAATGCGAATAACAATAATAATAATTATTAAACATTATTCATTAGGTGCTCGAAGAAAAAAAACCCTCAAGCGCAGCAATGTGCATACATTTAAAAAGATAAATATGTACAAAATAATTGAATTACTAATATAAATAGCGTAATATAAATAGTAATATAAATAGCGCAAATGTATGAATGTATAATACAAAAAAAGCTTGAAGCGAACTTAGTTAACGACCATATAAGTATGTGAAATATCTATATTTGAAAGTTAGAACGATAATAAGTAAAGTAAGTAAAGTAAGTAAAATAATAAGTAAAGTAAATAAGTAAAGATAAAAGTATAGTGCTTTTAAAAAATTTGATGTATATGTATATGATAGAGGAAAAAAGAAGAGAACCAGATGTCAATCAATCCTTGAGCTGGAGCATGATTAATTATTGCAATCAGTATGTATTATAAAAGTATATTTTTTTAGAAACAATGATTAATACTCATTGACTTTTTTATTTGCTACCGCCTCTCTGAATACCCAGCTAATGCGACGAGACTGTAATACTAATATTAAAAATATTTCTGCACCTGGGGCTGAATATCAATATTGTCAGAGTATCATGAGCGTCTACACTAGCGTCGTGAGTCGCGCATAATCCGTTTAGTGCGCGCAGGATCGTTCGCAAGAGGATCGTGATTCTATTAATTAACAATGACGATTAACGAAATGAGCACCGGCAATAATATCGAGCACATTCCCAGTCGCTCCATTCTGCACGATGGAGGGCGATTAACTGTGATCTCTGCGCTTCGTGGAGATCTAATTTATCGAGGTAAGGTTAGAACCAGCGGTTGTTTTTCTAACTGATTGCCTTGGTCCAAGCTTTGTCCAAGCCGCGTCTGAACTGACCTTTAGAGTTTACGAACGTTTAGTCGTTTTTTTCCCCAGTGTTTCGTAATTACACATTTGATACTCGACGAGTGATTCTCGCACGAGCGTATCTCGAAGTGACCAATCGAGATTTAATTACGTTACGACAGGACATATGAAATTACGTCGGTTCGCTGTCTCGTAAAGGCAAACGACGCGCGGTCTTCTCTCTCGCTGCGAAAAACTTGTTTGCCGTTAGAACGAGGTAGTCGCGACGTCTCGAGCTCGCTTCGCCAAACGATCGCTTCGCGTTTTTTTCCCCCCTCTTATCCACTCGCGGATACGATATCCGCTTTTTGTACCGTAATGAGTGATTACTTCTCGCTCATCTTTCTCCCGTTCCTCTCCTTCTCCAGCCTCCCGCTGCTTTTAATGGCCGTTCGCGCGCGCAATCCGCATGCCATGATGCTCGGTCTCGTTATTTGCGCAGGATGCGCATTGTCGCGCGTGCGAGTGTGTACGCAAGTCGTTCCCGTGCACAAGTTCCGTCGACGCTAGCCCGTTGTCCGACGTGCACGCACGACACCGATGTTTATTCAACTGCAGCTGCATCAGCGAAGCCAGTGTCTGACTTGGAGCTGCATCGCCTGCGCGCGTTATTTCCATTAGCGATAGAAGTAGATCTATGTACAAAGAATGTTCGTCTATAGTTCACCTAGACAGTACCTAGTGCGTTAATAACTTTAAAAAGTTGCAAACAATTGTAAAGAATCTGATGCAAACTATAATAGCGGTGACATCACTGTAATACAGCCGTAAATGATAAAAAATGAAAACATCAATTTCTGGATAATGAAGATATTTTTAGACATGCTATATAGCCTATGTCCATCCTAGTATATATGAGAATATGGTGTCAAAATTTGGAGGAAATCGATTCAGTAGTTTTTGAGTTATGCGGTAACAAAGAAACAGGATTTCTCTTTATATATTAGTATAGATAGACTAGTATAGATTACACACACACACACACACACACACACACACACACACACACACACCGCACGCAGCTGACAGACGGACTGACAGACAGACACACACGTACACACACACACACACACACACACACACACACAAACAAAATACATATATATATATATATATAAGCAGAAGAAGAAGTATGTTGAGTGAAATATCTCTGTGCGATGAGAAATAATTTTTGAATAATTAATGAAGAGTTAAGAATTAATGAAGTAATAAGAATTGTGTATATGAAATGTAGGTATTAAAGAAAAAAACTTTTTAAAGACGCGAAACGAATAAAGTGTACATTGCAATAAACAGTGAAACAGAAAAAAGGCTCAAGAATCATGCGTTCTTGTTTTCGATGTATTTATTGCCGACGAAAGAGAAGGACGATTTATATCCGACGTGTCCGCTTCTCGTGGAAGCGTGCAGGATACCTTAAGAGGCTCCCGCTTACGTCATCCGATCTTTGGGCCTCGTACCCGGAGCTCTCCAAAGACCTATTACCTTATTTACGATTCGCACGGCCATTATCTCTCGGCAACAAAGTGAACCAGCCGGTTTTTCGATACTATCCGCGTGTGTATACCCGCCGGTGTGAAAGAAAAAGGGGAACCCTTTTCGCGGACGAGAAACGAGCACAAAAGACACGCACAACACAGTCGTGGCTGTAGTTTTGCGGTCGTGGCCGCGTCGCCGAGAACGGAGGAGGACTTTTGTCTTCGTTTCTTAATAACACGCGCATCCACACGGAGACACCGCGTGGGGTGACCCTGGCAGAGCTGAAAGTGCTCACGCCACTCCACGATATTATCAAATTATGGATACGTTAGAGAAAAGATGTTGGGAGGAGGGGTTATTTCTGTGTGAAATTTGATAACTAATTTTACTTGCGACTTTGTTACTCTAATTGCGGAAATAATATTTCAATAACGTTGCTTTTGTTAATATATTATGAAAGTATTATTAAAAGTAAATTAAATAAATCGAGTAAAGATTTTGGAGCAATTTCACTATTTTGACGAAAATATTTCTTTTGTACTTTTAGAGGACGTTGGTATAAAAGTAGCAATCTCGATAAATAAATAAGTATCATCGGGGAAAATAATGATCGACCGGCAAGTATCTAATTTTGGAGTATACGATTTAAATTTCGTTGATACGATTTAAATTTAGTTGAAGTATTTATAAATCAATATTTACGTCAGCTACCGTACGACGGTAATCGATCTTTTTTATTATTAAAAACTTTTTATGCAATTAGCATTTATCTCATACTTTATTTCCAAGTCTTTCGAAAAACATGAGTACAACGATGTGAGCAGAAAAATATGAAAAAATTATTCACAATCCATTTATCACGTTGAAAAAAGATTGTAATGACAATCGAAAATAGCTTTTATCGAAAACTCTTTCAAGTCGCAGTCAAATTTTTGTGATGATCGAAATAGAGAGAACCGGAATATTTGTACGAGAACGAATGTTGATGTTTGCCAAATCGCAGATGCATAGGATACGTTAATTTCAACCGATGGCTCGTGGTGACGCTGTTGTGAGTGAGCGTGGTAAAGAGAGAAAGGGAACGAGAGATAGTTTGGATGAAAACGAATTTGTCCGTTGGCCGCGATGCAACACGATGCGTCGCGCTGCGGCGCAACAACCTGTTCGATGACTTTTCCGTTTGATGATTGCAACAAGTGAGGCCCACCGCCGCATCGTGCTCTCTCTCCCGTGCTCTCCCAAACCATTTTACCACCGACAGCCACTCCCCGTTTCGCATTCAACAAGTGGCCAAATCATTCAGCGCGGGGGCTACGATCTCTCGAAAAATCGGAATTTTTGCGCGCGCTGTCGCTTGGCCAGTCATCGACCGATCTATCACAATGAGATAGAAATTCCTCGCAGTGGCGGCGATGTGGCGCGTCGCGAGAGTCTCGGCTGTCCCGAGTGGTATCATTAACGTTGCCGTTGAGATTGCAATTCTATATAGCTTATTTTTGCAGTAGCCAATTTCTATTTTCGTAAAAATCCACACATATACGTGCCTCGGCGGTGTAATAATAGTATTCGGCGGTTTGCTCTTAAGAGCTGTGCGCGAGGCGCATCCTTTCGAAATTCGATTGACGCCCTTTCGCCGCAACATAATCATTACTGTCATCGGAAAGCGCCGATCTTTTCCTCCGTAATTTCAGTCGGCGCGCCAAGTGCCATTGGTGGTGTGTGTATACCAGACCTTCTCTTTCTCTCTCTCTTCTGCTAAAAGAGAAACCCGTGGTATCTGGTGGAATGGGTCTCATTAAGGACGCCTTCACAGCCCTTCATCCTTGGCTCTTCAGGCCCGCGTTTTCGTTCCTCCATCTCTTCTCTCGCCCCCGCTCCGAGACGCTCGTCATTTATACCTGGCTGCCCCTTGCTCGCATTTCTGGGCTTGGCCCCGTGTGTTTGCGTGCGCCTTATGTGTCCGAAGGCCATTCGACGCTCCTGGTTCCTTGTCATCTTCGACTTTAAGCACGTCGTGACTTAATGTGTTTTCCAAAAGTATCCGGTGAAACGAGAAACTCTCTCGCGTGCTTTTTGACCAAACGGTCTACCACAGATATTTCAGATATAAGTATAATGTCGTAATTAGTACTTAAAAACTTTGTAACATCAACAAATAAAATTTTAAAAATTGAAGAAATAAATCGATTGAGACCGCGTGCTTTGTTAACGATAATCTACAATAATAATTTTATTTCTTCTGGATATTTATAATTAAGATATGAACATATTCAGAAAATTATTATACATGATTTTACTATTTATAATATGTGGAATACACCAAGCAAGTAAGGAATACAATGCAGGTTGAAGCTAATTTCCAGGAATATAGATAACGTGTGCAAATTAACTTTTTTTTTCCTATAAAGATTATTTCGATATTCGATAACGAACGTTTTCACGTGGCTCCAATAATGAGCCAGCTGTCTGCGTCTGTAGACGCAGATACGATTGGTTCATTTATTCATATTAATAGCCAGGGATCCGCACGTGGATGACTGACTGGCCCCGGAGCTAAAAAGATTAAACACAATGCCACAAAGTGACGGCAGGCTGCTTGTCACGGCTTATTCGTCGCGAGTGCGTTCCGCACACGGTTTTAACGCCCACGTGTGCGCGCGTAGCCTCCACCGCGTCCGCATTGTCGTGTATACATAGCTAATTGAATCCCTTCGTTTCTCCAATTCCTTTTTTTTCCTTGCAGGGTGGCGGCGGTAGCGGCGGGGCTGCTGGTGGGCTGAAATTCACAGTGGCGGACACTTGCGAAAGGATCAAAGAGGAATTCAATTTCATCCAGCAGCAGTACCACTCGTGAGTATCTCTCTTTCCTCGCTTATTTTTCTTTTAGTCTTTTCTTCCTTGCCGTTCGCTCCCGTTTCTCGGGCGTTTATATTTTCCTTTAGCCTCTCTCTTTTCGCTTTCTCCTGTTTGTCGCGTTTCCTCGAATTTTCACGATTACTCTAAGACGACGAGTTTTTCCTTTGCACTTTTCCTCGTTTTCTCGCGGCCGGCTTTCGACGAAACCACGATTACTCGATCGATTCGCATTATTCGACGCATGTTATAACGTATTTTATTCCTACTTCAAAGGACAGGATTTTGCTATGCATTTTTTAATTTATAGCATTAGTATGTGTATTACTTTTTGTAAATTTGTAAATTTATAAATTTAAAAATTTATCCATCTTATTGTACCTTATCGTTTCTGATCTTTTTTATGTTTCAGACTGAAACTTGAGTGCGAGAAGTTAGCTAGCGAGAAGACCGAGATGCAGAGGCACTACGTTATGGTAAGGCACTTTGTAAGTTTCTTTTTGTGTCTTTCCTCTCTTCGATCGAGTCTCGTTACCTCTTTCGTTTCGCAAGTCGAGAGCGGTCCAAAACCGAGAACAACTCCGACAACAATTTAGTTCCTTAATCGTGAAAATGTCGGCGATACTCGTAGCTGTGCTTCTCAGGGGTTCGATAATCCTTTTATGCGCGAAATGCAACAACAAGCAAACAAGCTCCGGTAGAATATCGTAAGAAACTTTATACCAGAAGTAAAGGAAAGAGTATCGCTGCTTTTCTTCAAGTTTCGGCAAATATTTAATCCGACATTTCCCACAACTTGTGCAAAATGCATAGGTTATTAAAAATAAAAACGAAATTCTGATTATCGATGCAGCGCGAGGAAACTCTTCAACGAGTCTCTCTCGCTGCTTGGCACACGTTTATTTATCGATAATGCAAGCATAAAGGAACAAGACATTATAAATGAGAGAACAGTGCAAGCCATGCGCTCTGAGAAAAACGATTAATATTATTTTCGATTTACATCGCTAGCCCCTCTTTAATTTAGTTCTATCAGCGTGAAGGCAATTAGTCCAGCCAACCGTACTAATCGTATCGTCATTGGTAAGGAGCTTATTTGGACTTACCTATATCAAAGTGCAGTACTAACATGGTCGAAAGTATTCGCCACAAGTATTTCTTTCTCGGTTCTTTCTTTTCTTTCGCTTCGAGGCAAGCTGGATTATTATTGTCATGTTTCTATGATAGATTTTTTCCTTTGCAAAACTAAAATTGCATAATAGTCACGAAAAGTTGTCTAAAGTTGAGACAATTATAATTTGTTGAAGCATTCATGTACTTACATTTCTGTTTCTTGTTTATATTCGAAGTATTATCTTTAAGATAACACCACGTTCATTATTTGACATTTCGAGTAACAATAATTATTTTAAATTGAATCATGGCTTGTACTGGGAAATTTGGTCCCAGGCTTCGTTTCAAAGATGATACCAGACACGACGCGTTGATACCGGAAATTGAATGCTCCGAATAAAACATTGCCTCGTCCGTTTTATCGTGAATAGCCACGCTGCAAAAAGTCACGCAGCGAGTGGGCAAATGCTTTCTTAGAATTCGTGTATAAAATGCTTTAAAGCACAGCGTGTTAAATTATGAAATCAGTTTTAATGTGTAATGTAACTCTTTTGCAACCTTAAGTGTGAAGATATTTGATTTGAAAAGTTAGTATAAAAATTTCCAAATACTGCATAGTACTATTCGTCTTCCACAGCAAATCAAACTCACGAGAGACGTGGCGACTGGGTTGAAAATGAAAATAAAAATTCTTTTGTCCCGATACAAATTCAGCGTTGCGACGAGAATGCGCTCTTGCAGGTACCGGGCTTATGCGTTCCTGCAAACCGCTTTCGAGATACGAAAGCGAACAGCGCGGATTGGAGGGTCAATAACCCCGTTATGTTCAATAGACGCAAATTTCAGCGGAACTAAAGGTGTATTCCGAATGTTTACTTGGTTGCTTTTTAGAATTTCAGGACCGTTTGTAGAGATTGGAAATTGAAACCAATATGATTTCAATAGATCTAACTATCAATCACGCTTGTACATAAAGATGCCAATTCGGAATTGTGTAAAAAAAAATTAAGAAATTAAGAAATTTTGCAGAGAATATTCTGGTAATCATTAGTTTACTTTACTTAACATTTCATTATCTATTCCGTTTCATATTTAGCAGAATAATTTTAATTTGGTTTGAGTTTAACATTAAATAATTGCGGAAATATCGTTGTAATTTTTGAAACGTTCCATTCTCATCCGTTAATGCTCGAGGTAAGTTCAAACGACTTCAATACAGGTAGCTCGGATTTGCGCGTTTAATGCATTCCTAAGAAATGCAAATTCAAATTCACGCGAACGCGAAAGACCGATGGTGTTTTGCATGCGAAAATTGCGCTCGTTTTACGCGAGCTCCATTTAACCGCGACTTAAGAACTGCTCCGGAAAGTCAACCATGTTCGGCAGATCGATGTCCTCACGGTAACGTCGGCATCTTTGGATTCCGAGGTCCTACACCACTGCTTGCTGTACGGCCGATCGTAATTGTCGCGAACTATACTGTCTCTGTAAACTGCTACACCAATGTGACACCGTGCAAGCAACCAAGCAGCAAGCTGGGCCGAATGGAAGGGAGTCGGGGGTGCTAGAGGGAGTGGATAAGGGGGGTCGGAGGTGACAGAGGGGTTGATGGGGGTTGGGAGTTGAGCCGGTAATCGATATCCCCAAAGTAAACGAAGAGAGAGATAGAGAAGGGGATGGCAACAGGAGGTGGAGAAGCAGTTGGAGGGGTCGGGGGGAGGGGGGAAGGGGATGGAGTGATAGAAGTAGCGAGGAAGAGAGAAGCAAGGCTCGTCGAGTGGGAAAAGGGAGCGAGGAATAGCTAGACGAGAGAAAGAGGGGGCGAATTACAGAGACAGAGAGAGAAATTGATGTCGAGGGTTTGTCAACCACTGACAAGTATTATATACGTGCAAGCCGGAGACGCGCGCGGTCGAGGGCGAGGAGCGTTGGTGTGCGCGGCACACAGTACGTACACCACGCTACGCCAGCCGTGTCTCTGATATTCTAATTCCACCCTCGTGTATTCCGACCGTCTCTCCTACCATCTCTTCCCGCCGTCGCCACCACCGCCACCACCGCCACGCGCGCGCAACTTCATCCTTTGCGATTTTCATTAGGGTAACGCGCCGCGTAAATCCGCGCGCTGCTTCAATTTTTGCACCCCCTTACCGCCCCCTTACTCTTCCCTCCCCCTCGCTCGCTTCACTCTTTTGTCCGCTCCGTCTTACGGATCATCGCCTTTCTATGCCGTTATGCGATATCTTTCCCTTCTCTCGTCGAGGATACCACCAAGCGTGTCACGCTTCCACGGATTTGATTGATATACTTGCACTTGATTTATTTGTAGATGTTTAGTGGATTTTAAATTGTATGAATTTCAATATACGTTTGCAGTTCGAGATCTTAGAATTTTTGCGGGTGATTCTCTGTTTTTATCTCTTTGGTTTGCATATTAAAGAGAGAAACACACTTGTAGAATACTTGTGAAATCGAGATTATGAGTTCATAAAAATTCTATCTTCATCTTTATTTCGGGATTGAAGAAAATTGAAATCTGTTCATCTTTATTTGTTGTTCGATCTTTCTCCGTGTTCACGGTTTATTTTCGCTCCGCAGATTTGAGGAATATGATTTTCAGAAAATGTCATTTTATCCTGAATAGTAACAATAGAGAGACTGATCTAACTTTTTCCCTCGAAAACATTTTCATCTTTTATAGTATATTTGTTTGTTAATTTATATACTACGAAACTTATTCTTATCTGTATAGAATAAAAAACGAGACAAATTTTATAAGGTCATTGTAGAAAGTTTCGATCGCGACAGAAATAACCGCTCGAGAACATTTGACATGTTCCAATTATCACGTGAAAATCTTTATCCGTATTCCACGAATTGTATAATCATCTTCCGTTCGATTGCTTGCAGGAGTTTTATATTTTTATCGCGACAGATTGCGGTGCATCGTCGGTGAATTAATTCTTCGAAATGTAGCTTTGAACGAGATGGCTCCCTCGACGAACAGCATCGTTCTCTCAACTTCTATGTTTTGAAGACAGGGGGAGAGAGACTAGCGTCGTTATGTATCGGCAAAAATAGACGAGCATAAGCGGAAAAGCTCCGAATCCCCGGGCCGTCAGAAAATTAATTTGATTTCCGATACGCGAATGTAATGATCGAGCGAGCGAGGAGAAAAAGAGAAAGAAAATATCGATGGTATGGATGAGGGGGAAAAAAATGGAGGATAGAACGAAAAAAACCTTATCGAAAACGGGCCCGAGGTCGTTGCGCATCTCCGACCTGCCCGCGAACGAGAAGACTTTCCAATTATCTATGTTTTTTCTCCGCCGCGTTTTTTCGCGCTGCAACAAATTAAACGTAACCCACATCCCTGGGGCACGCTTCTCGATTACTCTTTGTTTTCCTCCTGTTTCCACGGTTCGCCGTTTGCTTTCCACCCCTCGACTATACGGCGCGCGCGGCGTATACCTGGCAGATTGCATTTCTATCCTCCCGTGCTACGTTGTCCTTCTCTCGAAAAAAATTTTTTTCCATCAACACTAGCGAAATTTTGCCCTGTCACGCTTCGGCTGTGACGGGTGATCGGTTGGTGATACTTCCTTTATGCGTAGAAAATATCTTTGCACAACGCGGATTTTAGTTAAAAATATTATTCGTGAATTCTTTTGCATGCCGTCTTTCGATCCCTATCAGCTTACTAATTCTTCAATTCTTGAATAAGTTAATATTATTTTATAAATACCAAATATAAATATAATTGTATAAATTCATATTATTTAAAAAAATGTTTTTATTACAACTCGTTATATTGTGATCGAAAATTGAAGAAAATCTTTACTGCATCTTTACTTGTGAGTCGTATCTCTTTTATCTTTAATAATTTATGAGTTTTTTTTTTTCAAAAATATGAAATGTAGGAAGCCGACGCAGAAAAATTTCGTGTCACGATTCGCGGATGTATCGGTTCACTCGCAACGGCTTATTAATTATCCATTAATTATCCGTGGGCGCAACGTGTAAATTTCCGCGAGGTGAGTCAAGAGGATGCGAGTACAAAAGGAAAATGGGAATAGGGAGAGAGGCGAGAGAACGATAGACTGAATCGAAGTGCGGTGCAACTAGAGAGGAGAGCGAAAAGAGAGGGAAGAGAGAGAAGGGACGAAACGAGGGAAAATGTCGAGAGAGCGACAAACGAGGTCGTCCAATCATTCTATCAAAGGCTCGCTACTAAAAGATCCATATCGAGTAATCGGAGGGGGCGAAATTATCGGTACACTATTATTGGGTTCCCAGGCACGTGAAAATAGAAAATGAGAGACGGCGGATGAGATCGATATCCACGTAACTCTTCCTCTCTCTGCCATCGTCGAGAGAGAGAGAGAATTTTCTCGTTATTTGATTACCGACTTACGTCGATATCTTGCCTCCGGCCATCCAACTTCACAATACGCGCAAAGCATTCGCGACGCGAGCAAACGCTGACAAATCGCGTGACAGATTGTAAAGCGAGCTTTCTTATTCCACGTTCATACGGTCACGCAAGAGCAAAGCAGAGCGAGAGAGATAGACAGAGAGAGACAACGGCGCGAAGAGAAGTGATAAAGAATAAAGAAACGGAGCGTGAACAATACGAAGGGGGAGGAGTAGTCCCTTTATTGTACGCTATTCCGATAAATTATGATCGTTCTTTACCTAGCGGTAATCGCGGCGCGCACTTTTTCGTAGGCTGCGAGGGCTTCGAGGAAGTGCATTATCGAGTCTCTGTGTTTGTCGTGCGATAAGATCGCCAGGTCGAATCAACGTGCACGGCCGCAGGATCGTTGCGCAAAGAAGGAAGGAAGGCTCAGCGCTGCCTTGTCCCAAGTTCGCCAGGCGTAGTTATCGACTGCATTATTAAGTCGGTATATTTCCGTGGCCGATGCTATCGATCTCCGAGCCTGAGTATCTCCCAGCCTGGCCTGACGTGTGTATTGCACTTTCCCTCCCCATTCTATCTCCTCTCTCTCTCTCTCTCTATCTTTCTGTCGGCAAACCGCCACCCCCGAAGCCATTCGTTTCCGAACGAGAACGGCTAAAGGCGGACACGCGCGGCGCTAAGCGACAGCCACTAGCCAATTTACGATCGCGCAAGCGCATCTACCGGACTGCATCCTACGCTCGGATGCAGTTTATCGAGATGCATGTATGTGCTGGATCGAACGGCTACTACTGCTGTGCGGGCTCCTTTCGGTCTCACCCTCACCCGCAGAAATTCGCCCACGAGAATGTCGACGGCGTGAGAAGATCGCGATCGATCGCTCCCAGCGACGCGATATATCTCGAGAATTCCGCACTTCGATGCTCAATTTTGAGTTTGGAGAAAACGCCAGCCCCTTTCCAGCTTTTAACATTAAATCGTATTTCCTGGACGGGAATGCAGGAAACAAATGTCACAAGTGTGATCGTGAAATTGAAACGATGTTACAAATGTAACTTTTCTTATTTACATTTAAGGAAGGCAGCGATTTTAAAAAACTCATGCGAATGCATGAGCTTTAGATACTTAAAAATGTCAATTTATGATTATGTATAAGAATCATAGTCGTCAATCTAGTTTAAGTGGTTTTATGATTGCGAAACGCAATGATTTTACAATTTTCCTTATATTTACGACTGCGTGTCGTTTAATCATTTTAATAATATCTACTTCATATCCTTGAAAAATATTATATTTAACGCAAAACTACGTCTTTCTTGTTACAGTATTACGAGATGTCGTACGGCCTTAACGTTGAAATGCACAAACAGGTAAGCTTACCATTTTAATACCTTTTTTTCGAGTAATGATTAATTCAACGATTTAAACAAGATCATCCAGTGTTACTGTCTTGCGATTAAAGATCAAGATAAACTAGTGTAGATAATTAGATAATTTTAGCTATCGATAATCGATAGCTAAAATATTTATTATAGATTGAGAGATTATCCCTCTTCGAATATACTTTGAGAATGTATCCCGTGCAATTGTACCCTTCAAACATTGCAACAGTTGGATCGTAAGGTCAGACAATGTAATCTTTAACCAGCGTTACGCCAAGTTAATCAAGATCACGTTTAACTCGGATGCTAAGTATCCGAGTGGCCCTTCGTTAATTGAGCCCGGGGTCAGTGAATCGGCCGCGGCCGCAAATGAGGGGTGTGGGCGGCGTGCGCGTTTAGGCCGGGAAATCGTGTAATTTCGGCTAATCAGGGGAAAACAGCGACGGGGCAGTCCCCTCTGTCAGCAATTTTCTTAAAAGCGCCCACGATAGCCCCTCGTCGCCACGCGGTCATGCTCAAAAGTGGGGCTTCCGAACTCCAAACAACCCTCCCGCCGTCCCGGTACAACGAGCTGATATTCATTAGCATTAGCGGCCGATCATTTCTCACCCTCGTATCTCGAGGCGGTGCTTAATGGGCCGAGGCGCGGGGAACATTCTCTCGGGTAGTTATAGGATGTAACACGCCAGAATCACTACGAAATTGTTTCCGTCGAATAATGTATGAAAAATTAGGATTATCTCTTTAAAGGAAAAGTGGGAGAAAACGCATGGCGCTATTTTAATCGCGTTTCGCGATCTGACAACTATAATAGTTGTCGTTTAGAATTAAGGTTATCGAACCTTGATTTATTAATAACGGAAATTGGAAACGTCTACGTATCATCTCAAATTCAATTAGCTAAGGGTTTTGCCTAATTAAATGACTTATCTTGGAAAGATAATGTATTGAATAAATTAAACATAAAACTGAACGTAGACTAATGTGAACTCGTTAAATTGAGGGATCTCAAAATACATTCTTCGATATATATATATATACTTTTTCTCTTGGCTAACGAGTGCGATAAAACTTTTTCTAAAAGACTCTCGCTTCGCGTTCGTAATTTGTAAATTTGCCGGATAATAATATACACCGGATATTAATAAAAATCGGAAAAGTAAGATCCCTCGGGTTCGCTTGGAAATCAAGTCAGGACATCGCGACTGCAGCAAATTGCAGCGGAGATAATGTAACACGGCGAACTCACTTCTCTGACACTAATTGGAAGAGAAATGAAAAGTTATCGGTTCTTGGCGGCTCTCTAATTAACCGTGATAATATCGCGCCGATGCCATGCGCTCGTGTACGTGCGATTAAATCTCTTTCGCCAGCTTATTCACATTAATTGCCACCCCCCCTCCCATGCACATTAGACGATGATTTTGCGATGCACAAAATCAAATGGTCTTGAAAGAGATTAATTTTATAAATTTTTGAAAAATTTGTTACGTAAATAATCAAAGTTTAGTATACGCTTTTTTATTATTCATCAACGATTTTATATTTTCCGTTTCTTCTGCTACCAGCTATTTAATGGACATCCCAAAAATGTATTTATCACTTTCGTCTGAGATGTCACGCGTCGTGTCAGTCGCAAAATCCTCTCTTACTTTCAGCAAAAAAAATAAATAAATCAAGTTCCCTCTAGTCAATCCCCGCCACTTAGCAGGCTTTCGCGTCGCGGTTTTCTCGCTCCTTTTCAATTTGAGCCCCCGAATGAAAACAATCTTCCCCTACGAGGTTTAGAACCTTCTGTATCTCTCTTTTTCCCGTTTCGTCACCCCTTTCGTTTTTACCCTTTTCGCTCTCCCTCGCTCTTTGCACAGCTTTCTACCTTTCTCTCTCTTTCTCTCTTTCTCTCTCCTTAATTTCCGTCCCGCTTGCCGCTCCCAGAAAGCTAGCCATCCCTCGCATCTGCGACCCTCGTATCTCCCGCCACAGCCCGAAGTCGACATTTGCCTCTCACCCACCCTACCGCAACCACCACTTTACCACTCTCTACTCGACTAACTCGAATTTGTTGGCAATGTCCCAGTTCTTGTAGATACGATTACTTCTCTCGCTCCATCCGTTCCTCATCCCCAATAGCAGTCTTGAGTTTTCTCCCTTCGGTCACCCTTACACGCGAACATTGGCTCGATTTAATTGCACGATATAGATTGTGACCGATCGGTCGTCGTCAAATATTCATCTTCTTTCTCCTGGTTCACGCGGTGAAGAAATAAAGTTTTTCAACACTTTGACATGCCTCACGGTCGACGTCACTCTATATAAATATCGTTTATAACAAAGAATCTCTCTCTCTCTTTTGAAAAGATTTTTCGATCACTCTCAAAAGAGTTGGGAAGATTCGATCAAAATTATACCGCTTTTAATCTTCGAGTTAACACGATACCGTTCGTTAATTCGGTGATAAAGCGTTTTATCAGTCATCTCATTGGGCTCTCGAGTCCGTCGAATTTCATCGTGCGAGTTTCGCGGAAAACGAGATTCGCGGCAATAGAGAAAAACGGGTGGCTCGGCAAAAAGCGCCCGCGACTACGCAAAAGAAAAGCGCTGAAGAGAAAGGGTGGGATAAACTGGGCGAATCAGAGTGGCGGCGAGGACGAGACGAGAGAGCTAAAAACTCATCGCGACGCGGCTGGTCGCGCGTTCTCGCCCTATTCATCCATTGAATCGTACATACGTACGTACGTACGTACATTCGGTTGCCGGCGTATCTGTTCGATAACGCTTATCGCTTAATTGAAAGGGACGTCCTTCGGCGCGGCGACCGCCCGCTCGTTGTCCTGTTCGATTAAACTACGATCTACAGTAATATGTCGCGGATACGTTACGCGCACGCGATCATGAAATAGGTCATTACTGAGTCTTGGAAAGCCGAGAGAATTAGAAATGACCACGAAATATCAAGAAAATGAAGTAGAAAATTAGTTTGCCCGGCAATATCCATAAATGTTTTAATATCACCTCATTAGTTAACATTAAACCGCGCGGTTGCGTTTAATTAAACGCTTGTCGCGATGAAAGATTGAGAAACGAAGAGGAATTTTAATTTCGATTTATTCGTAATAAAAACATTGTTAGGTATCTCTTCGAGATCTTGCCAACTATTCTGTATTAAAATTATTCCCGAATAGAGGAGCGGATGGCAATAACTTTTGCATTATCCTAGAAGAGAATCAAGCCGCGCTCAGAAATTGCTACGAATCATATCGTTTCTAAACGTGGGAATCCTTCGAGTGGAAATGTCGAATTGGAGACGGTATTTCTCTCGAAAAAGCGCGTATCCCTTTGGAAGAATATTGCCGCGGCGTTGTTGTTGGCGTTGTTCGTCAATATAAAAGTAACTACCATTTCCCCATCGCGGGTTCGCCCGGCGTCCGATAAAAAATGTGCAGGCTGACCAATTGCGTATAACTCACCCTGCCTTTCCAGTTCTTCCTACCTTCATGCATATATACATCTATCTATCCGAGCTCTCTGTCTTCTGCCCTCTCTCTCTTTCTCTCTCTCGTTCTTTTTTCTTTTTTTGGATTCTCGTACTCTATCTCTCTTTCAATGCACGACCCCTCTCGCTTCTCTCACAGGTTCTCTTTCGGCGGTCGGGGGTCGCTTTTCCAGGGTTCTCCCATTCGTACACACGTGTTAGCGTGCGAACGCGCGAGCGGGCGGGTGAGCGAGCGAGAGGACGGAGAGAGCGAGAACGCGCGTGTACACACTCGCACTCGCAATCGCACTCGCACTCGCACTCACTCGTGCTTGCTCGCACGAACACCTACGCCGCGCGCGCATACACCCTCCTAGGGGTCGTGTATTTGAGTTCTTTTATTTTGCCCTGTGGAGGTAGCAGAGGGTTGAGTCGAGCGAGAGTGGAGAGAGGGCTGGGGGCGATGACATCGATTTTTTACCCGTTGCTAATCTCAATGTTACCTCCACCTCTTTCTCCTCCTCCTCTTCCTCCTGATCTACCTCCACATCCACCACGTCCTTCTCCACCTCCCGTTTGGTCATCTCCATCCCTCTCCTCGTCCCGCCCCGTCAACTCACTTCGTTCTCCCTGCTGCCGCCCCCGGCCTCTCGTCGAGCCCGCACCTCGGCCATCCGTTTTGCGGGAAAACGTGCATGTGCATCGGGCACATTCGAGAAGGAATAACCATTTTTTCGTGCCGGACAACACTCGCTCCGCATCACCCGCGTCCTGCAAATTCTCCTCGTCTCTCGACCACCGCCTCCAACCACCTCCCGCAATCCCCGACACTATCCCTCGCATCCTCTGTCCATTTTTTCGTCGAACCTTTTTTCGTCGCCCGCTCTTCTTCTACACCCACCTAACCATCCCGGGGTTCGCTCTCTCCCGTCCCCCTTCCTCCCCCCCTTTGCCACCTACTGTCGAACAGGGCGAAATCGAACTGACGTGGACGCGGCAGTTTTCCATCTTTCTGTTCCCCGTGGGGGCGATGACATTTTTTTCGGTCTCTCAACTTTCAGATCTACGCTAGGCTGGCTCCCGTGACGTGAAAATATCGGCGCGGCGCATTTCTGTCGATGCGAGCCCGCTATTAAATAATTATGTGTGACGTTGCACCCTCGCCAATTTACTGTCACGAATCATCGAGATTGAACGAAATAATTCAGTCGATTAAAAAATATAATTACACGGTGATTTCCGATTATTAAATTCATTTTGAGATTGTCATCGTGTGATCAGGGGCTAAGTAGGCGACAAAGTACATTTCTCTCGTGTTGCGTCATATGAAAGTCACGTGGCGATTGTGAGCTTAATCGCGAACCGATTCGATCGACGCACATTAATGAGTAGTCACCCCGCTGTACAAGGGTGGAAGCGATCTACGCTTGTATGTTCGTCGAGCACTCGACATGTGATTACTACCACCGCACGCTGTGACACGCGTGTCCTATGCGTTATTCTACACACAATTCGTATCGCAACCTCCCATACAGTCGGCCTCGATTTCTCAATTAAGCCTCGAATTATTCAAAGCATAACTGCGTAAACGTTAAACCTACCTACTGCACGCGATATTAAATTTCGAGTGAATTTCCGGTGTTGCTTAAGTATGCAATTTTACAAATGGATCGGTCATTTTGAAACCGATATGCTGCGCGCTGTAATTTTTGGATGGAAATGGAGATGACTGATGGAATGTTTAAAGCGCGCATTTTTATGTGTTACGCGTGTCAAAAGAAATTAATGTCTCTATCATCTTTTACTCTCTTTGAAAACAGTATGGAGAGAAAGCGCTTTTTATTTCTTCCTGAAAGTCACGTATTTTTTTTTTTTAATTTCTCTCTTTGCAATAAGATTATTCGGTAAATTGCCAGAATATATATAGCTGTCATTTGAAAACACATTTGATTCGATCCGTCGTGTGTTCGCAGACGGAAATCGCTAAAAGGTTGAACGCGATAATCGGGCAAGTGCTTCCGTTCCTGGCGCAAGAGGTGAGTCTTTGACTTTCTGTTTGGCACGCGTGCCGTGCGATCTCACAATCGAGTGTGACGACGACGCGATAATGATAGCATGGCATTGCAGCATCAGCAGCAGGTGGCCAACGCCGTGGAGAGGGCGAAGCAAGTCACCATGTCCGAACTGAACGCCATTATCGGGGTAAGTAACCGCTCACCATTAACTTCCTAAGTCATCGGCTTTAATGCGATGGATCGTAAAAGGTATCCAGGAGAAATTCTTTATAACTAAACAGCTCGCGTGCTCTATATCGGTGTACTTAATCTTATAATTGAATAATTGTGTTATTTGAGTGTGCGATTTCACGTCTTTTCCTAATTCTTGCAGCAGCAACAGCAGCAAGGTCTCCAGCAGTTGTTGGTGAGTATTTTACCCCACATTCGACGCATAATGTAAATTTTCTGTTATTTATTAGATTTGCCGAATTTAAAACCGTCATGATTCACCTTAAAATAATCGCCTTGTGACATTTTATTCAATGTGATAAAAAATCGCGCATTGTTAAAAACAAAAGAAATGATTTATATAATATTTCATTTAATATGTTGATCGCCACGCGAATTATGCGATTTACCAGAGTCCAGCTAGAGATTCTACATTACATTATAATAATAAAGAAACGCAAACACTTTCGAACTATTCCATTTACAACTTCTAAATATTATCGGATTGGTTGATATCGTCAGGCGATTAATTGACGCGCGAATAAAAATGAATTCAGAATGAAAACGCATAAATTGCGCGTTCGACACAAGGAAAGGAAAGAGAAGGAGGCGGAAAAAAAACGAGAGTTACCATTATTACAAATATTTTTTTTATCTTGACATCACAGCAACAGATCCATGCGCAGCAACTACCCCACGGTGCGGTGGTCGGCGGTCTTCCGCCGGGCGGTCTGCTGGGCTTCGCAGGTGCGGCCGCGGCGGCCGCAGCCGCGGGTGTGCCGCCGCACTTGGCGCCGCCGCCGCATCCCGCGGCCGCGGCTGCGGTCCAGGCACAGGCGCAAGCGCTGCTGAAGCCCGCCGATTTACAGCAGCATCGTGCGGCTGCGGAGACGCCCGAGGACCGTAAGCCGATCGCCCTGCCAGACGAGAGGCTCGGCCATCGCTCGGTCTCTCCGCCTGAGAAATTTCGCAGCCGCACACCCGACCTCGAGAGCGACTCCAAGAGGCGGAAGGAGGAGAAGCTAGGACACGTGAGTACCATTTACCATTGACACCATCCGGCCGTCGCGACGCCCCGATTTGCTCGAATTGATCGGCAGTTTGAGGATCGATTGGATCACTCGAGGTGTTCCACATTTGCAATTTTGGAACCTGATCTACCGGATGTGTCTGATATTCGATATTCTAGAAATTTTATAAATTAGAAATCAGATTTTTATTATTAGAGACGGGATATAAAGTAGAAAGTGGAAACGCTCTGTAATTTTACAAAAATGGAAACTCGTCTTTTCCGCTCGACAAGGGGGAGGAAAAAAAAGAATCAACGAATCGATAAGGCAGGTGCGTGCTGTTGCATTGAATATTGCTCGTTGGTCAGTGCACGCTTAACTACAGAGAGACTCGGCGTCGAAAAAGTTGTGCGTTACTGCGGAGGGTGCGTTTAGCTGAGAATTAAAATGCTAATTGCAGCGACGTCGAAAGCCGATAAAACGGCCGACACTCTCGGCGATCGGAGCGAGGGAGAGGGAGAGAGAGAGAGGGAGGGAGAAAGGGTGGGTTGAATAAAGAGACGCACGAGTGAGCGCGCGCGTTATATCGCTGGAAAGTAAACGT